>CAMRHE010000853.1:40000-397919 GCA_947044405.1 Leptodactylus fallax | reverse complement strand
TTGTAACCTGTGTACTCTGCTGTGTACTGGCTCCTCCTGACATCAGGACCTCGTGACACAGTTCAGGTTCAGTTATGAGGAGCTAGAACACGGTGTGTTATTAAGTATGCAGGGCTATCTGCACAAGCGCCCCCTGTTGGCTGGAGCAGAGGTGGAGCTACAGATAAGCTAACATAATAAGGGAGCCCTCCCTGCTCCAGCCTCTGCACTGCTCGCTGCTAACCAGTGTAAGTCTCTGGAGAATGTCATCTCTGCACTCCATAGTAGATGCCCAGCCATGAACCGGCCCTCCTGCCTACTCCCTCATCTGTGACCGTCCATGGCCAATGGTCTGGACCATAATACACAGCTAATGGTGCTGAAGTCAGGGGGCCCCTTAAGCTGTCGGGGCCCTCAGCGATTGCCCAGTTTGCCCCCCCCCCCACGCCAGCCCTGTCAATAAGGCATTTATTAAGACTGGTGTATGGTCCATTGCGGGGAGTCAGCCCTGTGAAAACGGAGCCATGTATCCGATCCATCAAAAAGTAAACCACGGTCTTCTGGCATTGAACCCTGTGTGTGCAGTATTAGGGAAATCAGTTGCAGATACCAAATAGAAATAAAGCAGCAAATGACTATACAATATAAGCAAATAATATAAACGGGACTACATAATATCCTATTGAAAGTAATGGAAGATACCAGATAACAATGGAGCAGCACATACATACACCTATATAGGTAAACAGACAGAGCTGCTAGCAGACACCAGATAGCAGTAAAGTAGCAAATACCTTCCCAGATACAAAAGAATGAGCAAAAAAAAAAAAAAAAAATCATATATACAGTGTTGGCGCTTCACAATTGCACTACAATTTACATCATGTAGCCTTCTAACGGGTCAGAGAAAAAAAGATTTGTGGCAGTGTTTTAATGACTGGACTAGGCAACACCCCAATACTGAGTCACCCAGATTCAAACCCAGGTCTCCACGTCCACGTTATACAAATAATTTTTTGAGTCTTTTTTTCGGTAATACATAGAATATATTTTTATCATTTTTTTTTGTTTTTGCATGTACTTTCTTTTATTATTTTATATTAGTAAAATGTTTAAAAGGCTGAAGCCCGGGCGGAGCTTGTCTGTGGAGCGGAATGGCCGCATAGGTGCATAGCTCTAGGCCTGAGTCCACCTAAGAGACAGCATTAGCGACGTGCCCGTAGGATATAACACGCCACAAGATAACAGGAAAGCTTGCCACCGTCAGAGATGCCACGAAAGAGAAAATCTGCGGTAAAACCGCAGAAAATCTCCGATTTTTACTTCCCCCCATAGCGGAGGGGAAGATCAAAATGGCGACGGTTCGCGCTCCGCCGCTATCTCCGGAGCCTCAACTCCGTCTCGAGACCCTCCGGAGGAGACACTAACTTTGTCAACGCAACGGAGGACGCTCTCGGCGCCGTCGATACCGCAGCTGCTGGAGTGCGGGGTTCCGGCGACACAGGAGCCCTCTCCCCGGCGGGCCGGAGAGAGCGCTGTTCCGAGGCCTACTCATGCCGACACACCGAGGCCTTTAGGCCTATGCAGCGCAGAGACACCGTTATCACCCACCGCTAGCCCGGTCAAACAGAAGCCCAGGCTCCAGAACACCGAGTGTCAAAAAGGAGAGGTGAGCGATACTACACAGCACATGCCGCCGACTACCAATTTTTTTTTGCAGATATTCCGGCAACAGAGAGTTTACTCACTGAGGCCTCCATGAAAAGCATGCTAATGGCCTTCTGTAAATCACTGACAACAGATATGTCCTTAATGGTTAAACCGCTAGATAGAGACCTTCAGGAATTGCAGAAACGCACTGTTCATGTGGAATCTAAAATGGCGGAATTTGCTGCATCACACAATGTTCTGATAGATGCTCACTATGAGATGGAAAAAGACGTGTCATTTTTAAAAGCTAAAATAGCAGATCTGGAGGATCGCTCGAGGCGCAACAATTTGAAATTTTGAGGAATTCCAGAGTCGGTTTCTGCGAGTAATTTAACAGTATTCCTCCAAGACCTGATACGCACGCTAATACCAAATCTTACGATAATGGACATAACCATTGATAGAGCGCATAGAGTCCCAAGGCCCTCACACCTAGATGAAGCTGTACCCAGAGATGTCTTAGCAAAGATCCACTTTTACCGTACTAAAGAGCTGGTGCTACTGACTTCACGGAAAAGTGGCCGTTTACCTGACCCATACCATAAAATATCCATCTACTCTGATCTTTCGGCCGCAACACTACAATTACGAAGGCAATTTATCCCTATAACTACAGCTCTACGTCAGCGTAACATCCTTTATAAATGGGGATTCCCGGTCAAAGTGATCGTATCCCGGAATAACCTTACTCATATCATCAAATCTCCGGAAGACGGCAAGAAGTTGCCACTTAAATGGGACATTCCAATCACCGATCCGGCACCCAAACTATTACCTGGCCCCGTGTCTGATGGATGGCATCAAACGAAAACCCCAAAGCGTCCACCAAAAGGGCTACACAGCTAAAGACTCACCTGACAAGGGATTTCGTATGTCCACTACTACTGAACTTATCCCCCCAGGATTACAACAGCCGCTGGTCTGCTGTACCGCATCTCGTTTCTTTGTTTTGTTTAGGTGGCTTACCCACTGGTTTCTTTGTTTATATAGTTTGTTTTTTCCTCGGTTCTGGCACATGGGGCAGCGTGAATATACAAGGCGGAGACGAATCTGCTTCCTACTACTACTGGTAACTTCCGATGTGGGTGGTTGTGGTAAGATTTTTGAAGCATTACTAACTGTGATCTATGGTACTTAAAATTATGTCTATGAATGTCAGAGGCTTGAACTCCCCTCAAAAGAGAGCCAACTTATGGCGAGAGGCCCGAGTTCAAGGCTGTGACATTCTTGCAATTCAAGAAACGCATCTTTTAGAGGTAGATGCCACTCGTATTAGACACTCCTCATACCCACATATATTTCACGCTCACTGCTCCTCCAAACGCAGGGGAACATTAATTGGGATCAGAGATTCGGTGGCATTTCAGCTGGTGTCCCATTATGCCGACCCTGGAGGGCGATTTGTTATACTAGTCTGCATTCTTAACAACGTCACATACACGTTAGTTTCGGTATACGCCCCAAATAGAAGACAGGTGTCATTTTTAGGGAGACTCATGAGAACAGTGGAACGGAGAAAACAAGGATGCTTAGTAATGATGGGAGACTTTAACATGGCTCCGGACCCAGCAGTAGACACTACTTCTGGCGCAACGACACGTCATCCTTCATTTTTACAAGCTATATGGCGTCACGAATTATTTGATATTTGGCGTATCCTTCATAATACTGAAAAAGATTACACCTACTATTCTACTGTACACAACAGCTACTCGCGAATAGATTTATTTTTACTAGAACAAACTAGTATTCCCCTTGCCGTTGAATCGGATATTTCGCAAATAACATGGTCAGACCATGCACCAATAACCTTGACTCTAAGGGAAAAATATGAATGCCCTAGAGCGTATGTGTGGAGGTGTAATGAATTCTTAATGTCGCAGCCAAAATATAAAGCAATTTTGGAAAATGATCTGAAGGAATTCTTTCTGATCAATACTCCCTCTGCCTCTAGCCCTGATGTATTGTGGAATTCACATAAAGCTTTTATAAGAGGAACATTTATTCGCTTAGGACACATTGAAAAGAAAACCAGGTTAGTAGAAATTGATCGGCTACTGCACCAAATAAAATCTATAGATAACAGTAATAAAAAGTCTCCTTCCCCCTTCAATGCAGCAAAACTGGTGACACTACGTCATCAACTGACAGCCTGTCTACTACATACTTATGAGAAAAATTTGAAAAAGGTGAAAGCAACTTATTATTCTCAATCTAATAAGGCAGGTAAGCTCCTAGCGTCCAAGCTTAAACAAAAACATGTAAGGTCTAAAATCCCATTTCTTCAGAGTAAAGATAGCACATACAAAATATATGACCCTAGTGGCATCGCCAATGCCTTTAAAGCTTTCTATGAAGGCTTATATAATATTAAAGAGGACTCTTCTGTGACAGCTCCAACGAAGCAAGAAATTGCCAACTTTCTTGCAAGTACTCAACTACCCACACTCACAGAAACACAATTAGATTCCTTGAACGAGCCCATCTCGCCATCAGAATTACTGTCAGTAATCAAATCGCTGCCACCTAGAAAATCCCCGGGCCCAGACGGCCTCACTAATGAATATTACAAAAAGTTTTCTCCAATCCTGCTGAACCCGCTGTTGTCCTTTTTGACAGCTGTGGTGGACTCTGGCACTATCCCAAGGGAAAACCAAGAGGCCCTGGTGGTGACGTTGCCTAAACCGGGCAAGCCTGCCACCAGTCCTCAAAATTTTCGACCGATCTCACTATTAAACTCAGATTTAAAAATTTACGCCAAAATTATAGCGAATAGAATAGCAGCTTGTCTTCCAAGCCTAATAAATCACGACCAAGTGGGATTCGTGAAGGGGAGACAATCATATGACAACACTAGACGCATTTTGAATATTATACACCACATTAATTCTAGAAAGATGGAGGCGGTGATTCTTGCATTGGATGCCGAGAAGGCGTTCGACCGCATTTGCTGGTCTTATGCCTTTTTGGTGCTTAAAAACATGGGGTTTGCTGGACTGCTTGACCGTGTGCATGGCATTATGAAGTCTGAAGACTGCCAACAAATTTTGCAGCATAATGTAGGGCCCAGTGTGAGAAAGCTGGGTCTCCCTCAGAGGTCATTGGTCTTCCAGCAGGACAATGACCCAAAACACACTTCAAAAAGCACTAGAAAATGGTTTGAGAGAAAGCACTGGAGACTTCTAAAGTGGCCAGCAATGAGTCCAGACCTGAATCCCATAGAACACCTGTGGAGAGATCTCAAAATAGCAGTTTGGAGAAGGCACCCTTCAAATCTCAGGGACCTGGAGAAATTTGCCAAAGAAGAATGGTCTAAAACTCCAGCAGAGCATTGTAAGAAACTCATTGATGGTTACCGGAAGCGGTTGTTCTCAGTTATTTTGTTTAAAGGTTGTGCTACCAAGTATTAGGCTGAGGGTGCCAATACTTTTGTCTGGCCCATTTTTGGAGTTTTGTGTGAAATGATCAATGATTTGACTTTTTTTTCATTCTCTTTTGTGTTTTTTCATTGCAAGCAAAATAAATGAAGATATTATTACCAAAGCATTTGTGATTGCAATCATTTTCTGGAAGAAATTGAGTATTATCTGACAGAATTGCAGGGGTGCCAATACTTTTGGCCAGCACTGTATAATAAGAGCAGTTGAGGCACTGTACTCTGCACCATCTGCAAGAGTATTCACTAATGGAGTGGTGTCGGATCCCTTTTTAATAACGAATGGAACTAGACAGGGGTGTCCCCTTTCGCCGTTGATATTCGTTCTTTCGATGGACCCACTGGCCCAGATACTTAGACTAGACCCAGAGGTAGGTGGTATTGCTATACGGGACAAAACTCATCTCATATCACTGTATGTAGATGATATCATTCTTACTCTGTCCAAACCACTAGAGTCCATTCCCCGACTTATGGAGATCATTGCCAAATTCGGACACCTATCATTTTATAAATTAAATATGGCCAAATCACAAGCCCTATCTTTACATATCCCTCCCTTTTTGCTTCAATCCCTACAAGTGAAATATGACTTTGACTGGAGGAAAGATGGCGTTCAATATCTGGGGATGCAGGTGACACCCTCCATAGGGGCCCTATATATAAATAATTATACACCTATGTTGAAAACACTACAGGACGAGACGGAGCGAATGTCCAAAATAGACGTGTCTTGGATGGGATGCGTCGCGGCCTTTAAGATGTTATTATTGCCTAGACTACTATATTTGTTTCGCACACTCCCAATTTCCGTCCCGGTTTCATTTTTCGAAACCATGCAAAGGACGATTTCAAAATTCATATGGAATGGAAAGAGACCCAGAGTCAACAAAAGCTTCCTATTTAAACAAAAAGAGGCGGGAGGACTGGGAGTACCAGTGGTAAGGAATTACTACATAGCGTCCTTAGTTACACAGTGTGCTAGATGGAGATCAGCTGACACCTCGGTTCCATGGATACACATAGAGCAATCGTTTATATATCCCTTAAGATTGGGGGATACCTTGTGGGCGCCCTTCTGGAATATTCCTATGCCTGAGTCCTTATCCCCAGTCATGCAAGCAGCAGTGTCCGCATGGAAGCTAATTCACAGAAAAACAAATCCTGCCAACCACTTTCATGCCTCAGAGATGCCTTTATCACTTATGACCTGGGTAATAGAAGACCTAGTAATTTCGGAGTGGGAAGCGAAGGGGATTACACAGATCTCCCACTTACAGTCCGATACCAAACAATTTTTACCATTTACAGACTTAACACGGAAATTTGGAATTCAGAGGGGTGATTTCCTTAAATACTCCCAGATATGGCACTTTATCTCCAAAAACCCGGTATCGAAATTACCCCACAATAATGCGATATTTACATGGTTGTCGACTAAGATGAGGGGACTACGGTTTCTATATGATAAGATGGATGGAGTGGCGACCTTTACTAGATCTGCACCATTCCGTTGTTGGGAGAGAGATTTAGGAAGAGTTATCACTTCAGATGAGTGGGAGCAAACAATTAAATTAAGTCACGCATCCTTAAAATGTAGCACCCACATAGAAACAGCTATGAAAATTACTTTAAGATGGTACCGAACCCCATCCACTTTACAAATGATATACCCTTCCGTATCTGGAAGTTGCTGGAGAGGATGTGGAGGGAGAGGAACCCTGCTCCATATTTTGGGACAATGCCCCATAATTTGTGGATATTGGAATAGGGTCTTCGACATGATATCGGAAATATTTAATTTCCGCATCTCCTACACCTCACCTCTGGCCATCCTATTAATTGGAATTCCCGAGGAGTTGAACAAATATAAAAAACTCCTCTGTAAAATCTTGATTATAGCCAAATTAATGTTGGTACAAAGATGGAAATCAATGTCCCCCTGTCTGACACCACATTGTTGCAAGCCATTAATAATACATACACCTACGAGAGGATAATTGCATTGGGAAATGATTCCCATCACAGCTTAAAAAATATATGTGACGCATGGATTAATTCTCGATTTGTAGCATAAGGGGAACCAAGAGTTATAGGGAATCCGGTCTTAAGTATCGCACTGGGTGTGGAGGTGTGGTGAATGGAGGCGGAAAGGAACACAGGAGAAGATCGTCTCGGATATGTCTCACGCTAACCCTAGAAAAGTGCCCAAATGTTAATGTTGTTGTTAATTGTTTATAACATATATAATCTTTAATCCTTTGTCTGTTGGTATACAATTCAGAAAATATTTCCTGAACAAATTTTATTCGGAATGAAAATCGCAATATATGTCAACAATGTTCATGCATCTATTCTGAAACCCAAATAAAAATTATTGAAACTAAAAGGCTGAAGCCCCACGTGGTGGAAATGCTCCATTCTCTGTTGCAGATTTTGCTGCAGTCAAGAGTGGATTTAACAGAATGGAAACATCTAAGAACTTCCTTTATATTTTCCATTCCTTATCAAGCCAGTTCTGACTTTGGCTCAAAAAACGGCATCAAAATCTACAACAAAAATGCAGTTTTTCCACAACATGGGGCTTTAGCCAAAAATGGGAAAATGGGCAGGGAAAAGTGTCTGTTTTTCACATTTTTCCTGTTTTGTTTTTTTAATGTAATTCTCATGTAGGTGACACATAATTTTCTGTTGCAATGTGGGTGTGATAGTGACAGTCCTTTTTTATCACTTTATCTTTTTTATCTTTTTTTGCCTTTATTATTATTTTATATAAATTGTACCCCACCATAAGGTCATTATAGAACCTTGAGGGACATTTTGTCTGGAGCTTAAAGCTGAGCAGACTCCCCTATAGAGAATTCATCAGGACCAGTAGAAGAGGAATAACTGAAGAAACTGAAGGTGTTTTCTTTAATAAAATGTATAAGGCTAAAGCCCCACGTTGCAAAAACACACCTTTTTTTGTTGCATTTTGTTTGAGCCAAAGCCACAAGTGGATTGAGCAGAAGGGAGAAGTGTAAGAACTATATATATTTTCCCATTCTTAACTTCATAGACTCTAAGCCCGTAGACTAAGGCTACATTCACATGACCGGGGTGCAAAACCCAAGGGTCACCCAATTTCACATTTGACTGTATGGAGGGATCCGGGAAAAAAGACAAAAATAGAACATGACCTATGGACCGTCAAAATATTGGTCATGTGACTAGCCCCCATTCACATGCATTGAATTTAACTCTGCCGTCACACGGCCGATAAAGATGGGTCATTAATGTAAAGGTTCCAGTGAAATCTACAGTATCAAAAAGTAATTGTAGTTTATTCAGAATAATCTATACTTGTGTATAATCTAAAGACATTTTGTTAGCCCCTTCCTGACATATGACATAATAGAACATCTTAAAGACAGGAGAAGGTATGGAAAGCGCTCAAGACTTAGTTGTATTATAAAGTAGACATCCACCTCTAACAGGCGCTATCAGTGACAGCTCCGATCACTGCTGTTAATCAATTATGCCATAGTCAATTATGACCATAGGCTCTAAGTCACAGTGGCTATGGGTGCCACCATCTTGGAACATGTGGCTGCTCCCAGAACATCGCAGGGGTACAGGGATTGGTTGTCATAATCTAACACTCCAAGACTTGCCATTAAAGAACTGCCAGAGACAGGGTAGGTAAATGCAAGATATGTGCGATATATTGTTTTTCTTATGACTGTATACATGGGTTCAAACTTCCAAGAGGGAGTAATAATAAAAGGCATGAAAAGCAAAAAACAAGTTTTTAAAAATATAAAATATAAAACAATGTTATAAACTCAAATCGCCCTTCTTCCCCATTACACCAATAAAATAAACAAAAATATAAATATTTTGGGTATCAATGTATCAAAAAACACCTAATGAACTATTAAAAAATAAAAGTGTCTATCCCATATGGTGAACATTGTTACATAGAAAAAAAAAATCAAAATGCGGAAATCAACATTTTTCAGTCACCCCCTCTTCCCTAAAAAAAAAATCAATAAATAAATAGTCATCAAAAACTGCCAGAGACATGGAGACAGGGTATAACTGAAGTGCAGAACAATTTATTATTTTTCTTATGACTGTATACATGCATAATGTGTATATATATTGCATAAGTGATCAAACCCAGTGAGTTCAAATGCCCTAGAGGGACTAAAAATAAAAGTCATAAAAAGCAAAAAAAAACAGTTTTTTTAAAATATAAAATATACAAAAAATATTATAAACTCAAATCTCCCTTCTTCCTCTTTTTATCAATATAATAAATAAATAAAAATACAAATATATTAGGTATCAATTAATCCAAAAATTCCCAAACTAAAAAGTTCTAAAACATAAAAGTAAAAGTGTTTATCCCATATAGTGAACATCGTAATAGGGAAAACAAATCAAAATGCGAAAAACTACATTTTTAAGGTCCCCCCCCCAAAAAAAATGAAATATAAAATCATCAAAAAGTCATATGTACCCCATAATGGTACCAATAAAAACAGTGAAGTAGCCCTTACACAACTCCAAAGATGGAGAGGGTCAGAATATGGCATTGCAAAGAAAATTTGGCTTTGAAAATAGTATAGAAATATAATAAATACTACATAAATTTTGTGTCTCTATGATCAAACTGACTGAATAAAGGTAAAGTGTTCAAGAGCTTATGATGGTGGCCGCAGGGGGGTCAAACATGACAGGGCCTGAAGGGATAAGGGGCCTGCCCCAGCTGAAGGAGTGATGTTTTATACCTGGGCACCTTGGAGTTATTGAGTCAACCATGATGAAGGAATATGAAGAGTTAATGCATGTGATCAGCGAGTACTCTGAACGCTGGTATTGCCACCATTGTCTCCACTGCGTAAGAACCAGATTTTTTTTTATTATTATCTGTTCCTCTGGTCTGGTTATCTGCCTGTAAATTTGCACCTGTTATCTGACACCTTAATCAGTAGATACAACCTGGGTCCCGAGCAGCCAAGTCCACCCTGCCTTAAAGGAGTCTCTGGAGAAAATCACAAAGTATCCTTTGACTCTGACAACCAGAGTGGTGTCTTTTGAGCTTTTGGAGTTTTGTTCTGATTAGTGACCTATATTAGATTATTGCTTAAATGGCAATTCCATACTAAGTACATTCACTTAGATTCAGATTTATCACAATACATTGATTCACTTACCTTCAGAACTTCTCAGACAGTTTCCTTGTGCAGCAGATACAATGTATCCAGTTACTCCAAATACAAAGAAGCAACAAATAATCTAGTGATATAAAATATGACTTTATATAGAGTGACTCAATAACGTGATGAGATGCGGAGATTATGATTGGTTGGAGAATTCTTTACGGTTTGCCCATCTTTGTGGTCACATACAGTACAGATGGGTCTCAGTGATACAGCCACATATTAAAAGGAATTATATTTTTGATATAACATGGCTCCTAATCATGCTCAGACATCAGTTTAGGGCTGATAGAGCTTGTGAAGCTTCTTTATATGGTAGACAAGGCTGGCTAGCCTCTTTATATATTGTATATTATAGCGCAGTTATATGTGCCACTGCCATAGGTCCTGGGCTATTCACACAACTTGCCCTCCCACATGCACATGTGCTGTATCTACCTGGAAAATGATTCCTCAGTCAGGGAGAAGGGTTATTGCCTGGGCCGTGATCATTGCAGGCACTGATCATGGGTATTGCTGTCGGGTCTCTGCTGTATAATACAATGGAGACCCGGCGGCTAGAGTGGCAGCTCAACTCCTAAGAGGAGGCAGAGAGATGGCACAGAGATAAGAGTCCACCTTGTACTATACAGGGGCAGTTTTCTTATACACTAGAGCTAAATTATCAGGAGAATTATTATCCAGCTCTGTTGTGAGAGAAAAGGCTCAATAGACGCTGTAGACGGTCTCATCTCTCTCTGACCCTTATCTCCATTGTCTTCCTCTTTCCCCCTACTCTCTCCATAGACTTCATAGTAAACATATTAATCTGTATATCAACTTCCCTGTGTACAGACAGGATCACTGAATAAAGAAAGTGATAAGAGCAGGAACAGGAGGAAGAAAATATTAATACAATTCACAATTATCTTTAATAAGCTATATTAGAAAGTTTATCTTTATATAAAAAAAAGTCATAATGGTGGACAGAAGTGCAGCTAAATATGAACAAATAGAGACTTGTTATTTTTCACCACAACTCCTGGAGGGCTGCAACAATTTCTTATTTTCATGATTTTTAATATTTTTTTTTTCATTTTCTTCAGCAACATTTAATGTCATTATGTGATTTCACCAGAGACCTCTGAATGCATAATACAACTAAATCCAAATGAACTTACAGACTTGTGCTCCAATGTCTGTCCTCACATGTGTATCACAAACATGTTCTCATATATGTATAATAAACGTCCTTATATATGTATAATAAACATGTCCTCATATACAATTGTTGTTACCCCTCGTTTAATGAAAGAAAAACCCACAATGGTCACAGAAATAACCTGAATCTGACAAAACTGGAATTTGCCAAACTACATGTTGACAAGCCACAAAGCTTCTGGGAGAATGTCCTATGGACAGATGAGACAAAAATTGAAATTTTTGGCAAGGCACATCAGCTCTATGTTCACAGATGAAAAAATGAAGCCTATCTTGAAAAGAACACTGTCCCTACTGTGACACATGGAGGAGGCTCTGTTATGTTCTGGGGCTGCTTTGCTGCATCTGGCACAGGGTGTCTTGAATCTGTGCAGGGTGCAATGAAATCTCAAGACTATCAAGGGATTCTAGAGAGAAATGTGCTGCCCAGTGTCAGAAAGCTTGGTCTCAGTCGCAAGTCATGGGTCTTGCAACAGGATAATGACCCAAAACACACAGCTAAAAACCCCCAAGAATGGCTAAGAGGAAAACATTGGACTATTCTGAAGTGGCCTTCTATGAGCCCCGACCTAAATCCTATGGAGCATCTATGGAAGGAGCTGAAACATGCCGTCTGGAAAAGGCACCCTTCACACCTGAGACAACTGGAGCAGTTTGCTCATGAGGAGTGGCCAAAATAACTGCTGAGAGGTGCAGAGGTCTCATTGACAGTTACAGGAATCATTTGATTGCAGGGATTGTCTCAAAAGGTTGTGCAACTAAATATTAAGTTAAGGGAACCATCATTTCTGTCCAGGCCTGTTTCATGAGTTTTCTTTGTTAAAAATTCTGTTGAAGCCTGGTTGGAAAGCAATGTCTGACTTTCATTTGTTCATTTTCATAGAATTTTTATATATTATTACTTTTGTCAGATTCAAGTTATTTCTGTGACCATTGTGGGGTTTTCTTTCATTAAACGAGGGAGGGGACCAACAATTTTGTCCTCGTATGTGTATAATAAACATATCCTCATATGTGCATCTAAACACAACATGACATCATGATAAGTTATCACAAAATGATATTATAAGCATTGTATGTGTGTCTGTGTGACAACCCAGTGGGGGAGGGGGGTTTTGGGGTTGAATTGCAGCCTTTTTTACTTCCAAGATGGCGCCGCTGAAGTGGCTGCCTGTTAGGCAGCTCTGAGACTCTCTCTCTCTTATTTTTCTTTCTCTGTCTGTTTTTTTATCTCTCTACTTAATGGACTTTACACTATGAAGAAATGAAGAAACAAAGACTTGGAATTGGACCTTTGTGATACTTTTTTTTTGTTTTTATCTGTCTTTTTGTCCTGCTGAAATGGGAACTCTTGTATGTGCAGGCATTTCTTTTGTCTACACAAGAGAGAAATTACTGCAGCTTAGAGTCACAACAACAGGGCTGCATACCATTTGCCCACCCATCCCCCAAGAACTCTGGAGAAAGAAAAAGCGGGGGAGGGGCTGCAGAGCAGGAACTCTTCAGAGGATTAAAAAGAGCTGTTACCGACCAACTGTTCCCTCCATCATTATGGGCAATGTGAGATCTCTTGAAAACAAGATGGATGAACTAACAGCGCTCACCAGGCATCATCAGGAGTTTCGGGTGTGCAGCATGATGCTACTTACAGAGACTTGGCTCACTGAAGTTACTCCTGACTCTCTGGTCTCCTTGGATGGCTTTAAACTCCTTTGAGCGGACAGGACAAGAGAGAGTGGTAAGAGGAAAGGAGGAGGGCTGGCAATATTAAGTGAATGATAGATGGTGTAATCCTAGGCACATTGTGATTAAGGAGCAAACTTGCTGTAAGGACATTGAACTATTAGCTGTGAGCATGAGACCTTTCTATCTACCAAGGGAACTATCACATGTCATCGTGATAGCTGCATATGTCCCCCCCCTCTGCGAAAGCTGACGCTGCCTGCGAGGTCCTACAAGCCACGCTGAGCCAGTTATAGTCTCAGCACCCCCCAGGCCCTCCTTCTTGTGTCTGGCGATTTCAACCACGCCTCTCCATCATCCACACTTCCCAGTTTCACACAGTATGTAACCTGCCACACAAGAGACAACAAAACACTGGACTTGTTCTTTGCCAACGTGAGGGAGGCATATAACTCATCAGCCCTACCGCCCCTGGGAAGATCGGATCACAACCTAGTACATCTCCGACCTGTGTACAAGCCACTTGTACGTAGAGAACCAGCTGTCACCCGCACAGTGAGGATATGGTCCGAGGAGAGTGATGAGGCTCTGAGGGATTGTTTTGACACAACCGCATGGGAAGTCTTGCAGGATTCGTATGGAGAAGATATAGAAGGACTCACACACTGCATAACGGACTACATTAATTTTTGTGTGGACAACACAGTACCCACAAAAGTGGTGAGGTGCTTCTCCAATAACAAACCATGGATTAACTCTGATATAAAAACACTGCTTAAGGAGAAAAAGATGGTATTCAGGACAAGAGATAAGGAGGGGTTGAGGGAAGTACAAAAGGAGCTGAGGCATCTAATCAGGCAAGGAAAAGCCAGTTATAAGGAAAAAATGGAAAAGCAAATGGAAAGAAAAGACATAAGGGGGGTCTGGGAGGGGCTTAAGTCAATTTCGGGTCATAAACAGTCTGTCTGCCAGATTGAGGCAGATGTTAATTGGCTTAATGAACTAAACCTATTCTTCAACAGATTTGATCACACACCAGCTCCTCCCACCCCAGCATGTCCTTCAGCTCCCCTCACCACAATGACTTCACCCCATTCACCCCATGTGGCTACTTCCCAACAGACCAGTAAATCCAGAAATCTGTCTTTATCTGACCACAGTCTGACCTTCACACGGGCCCAGGTGAGGAAGGAGATGAAAAAGATCAAGGCGAGGAAAGCCGCAGGGCCAGATGACATCAGTGCAAGGCTAATTAAGACTTGTGGGGACCAGCTGTGTGGTATAATTACATATATGTATAATATGAGCCTGAGGCAGGAAATAGTCCCTGAATTATGGAAATCTTCTTGTGTGGTACCAGTTCCAAAGAAACCTCACCCTATGGACCTCAACGACTACAGACCTGTAGCACTGACATCCCACTTGATGAAGCTCTTAGAGAGATTGGTTCTCACACATCTTCGCCCTCTAGTGAGCCCCGCTATGGACCCTCTCCAGTTTGCTTATCGACCGGGCATTGGGGTAGATGATGCCATCATCCACCTTCTGCACAGGGCTCTGTCTCACCTGGAAAAACCAGGGAACACGGTGAGAATAATGTTCTTTGATTTCTCCAGTGCTTTTAACACCATACAGCCCAGGTTACTGAGAGACAAGCTGGGCCTTGCTGGAGTGGACCACCACCTCTCCAACTGGATCCTAGACTACCTCACAAATCGACCTCAATACGTGAGAGCCCAAGACTGTGTGTCAGGTACCGTGATCTGTAATACGGGGGCACCTCAGGGTACGGTTCTCGCCCCTTTCCTCTTCACACTGTACACTGCTGATTTTAGGTGCAACTCATCCAGCTGCTACCTACAGAAGTATTCTGACGACTCTGCAATAGTAGGCCTCATCACAGACGATGATGACAGGGAGTACAGAGAACTGAACCGTTTTTTTGTGGACTGGTGCCACCAGAACCACCTGAAGATTAACACGGGGAAGTCCAAGGAGATGGTGGTGGACTTCCGTAAAGGCAGATGCCCTCCAAAACCAGTGGACATCCTGGGGACGGGCATCGAGATTGTGAACACCTATAAGTACCTGGGTTTGCTCCTTAATAATAAGCTGGACTGGGCAGATCATATGGAGGCCCTGTACAGGAAGGGCCACAGCAGGCTCTACCTGCTTAGGAAGCTGAGAGCCTTTGGAATCCGGGGGGCACTTCTTAGGACTTTCTTCAACTCTGTGGTGGCATCAGCCATCTTCTTTGGAGTGGCCTGCTGGGGGAGCAGTATATCAACCAGGGACAGAAATAAACTTGACAAGCTGATTAGAAGGGCCAGCTCTGTCCTGGGGAGCCCACTGGACCCTGTGCAGGTGGTGGGTGACAGAAGGATACTGTCCGTGGTGAGCTCCATGCGGGAGAATAACTCCCATCCCATGCATGATACTGTGATTGCGCTGGGCAGTACTGTCAGTGACCGACTGCTCCACCCTAGGTGTGAGAAGGAGCGCTATTGGAAGTCTTTCCTCCCCACCGCGGTTAGGCTGTACAACCAACACCGACCTAAGCGGAGATCATTACATACAGAGAACTGAAATATCTCTCTGCCTGTTAAATCCCCCCCCCTCTGCTACGTCCTATCTGTCTGTCTGCTATTAATGTAATGCCTCTCACCTTGGAACATTCCTGTACATGTTGTATTTGTATCTGCTTATCTTATCTTTGCTGCTGTAACACACTGAATTTCCCCATTGTGGGACTATTAAAGGACTATTATTATTATTATTATTATTATTATTATTATTATTATTATTATTATTATTATTATTATTATCAAGGCTTTTGGGAGCATACCGTGACAAGGAATTGGAATCTTTCTCCACATTAGAGATTAGATAAGTGTGGACACATCTGTAGGTGATGAAACCAACACCAAAGTAGAGATAAAATAGTTGTGATAAGAGTCAGAGGTTTATAAGGACTGATCGTCATCAGGGGACAATTCTGAATAAAGTTCTCGTTACAGATTACATTACAGATATGACACATATGACAGCAGAAAGTCAAGAGACTGACAAAGACGGAGAAGACACCAAGATAATCAGAATCAGGAAAGTAACAGGTAAGTGTATAGAGGATTAATGCTGTAGTATGAGGGTGTAGTTCTGTCTATATACTGATTCTATGTTCTACATGACTATATAAAATAGAAGCTTCAATAAAGCCTGAAATATTCAGAACAGCTGTAAATATGAGACACCAAGGAAAGAAGGACTAATAACCAAGTGCTAGACAGAGCTAGCTTATCCATGTTTATCCTATGCTGGCGATGTTTGACTTTCTGAGCTGTTATTTCTGGGGTCCTTGTGCTAAAGAACTCATTTATCTGCCGCTCATCCTGCCCTACTGACATAGAAACAATGTATTATCACATGTATTTCACGTAATAGCGTGAAATAGACATATAAGGCACACTACTGTTATTACAGTCCATTGCTCTGATCTGTAATAGGATAAGAGCAACGGGCATTGACAGTAATAGGGTTCTCATTGAGTATATTGCAAAAATCATGGCAGACACTTTCTTCTGTCATATCTCTACTTTTTTAACACAAGAAAAAGTCCTATGTTCACAACTTTTTCTTCCATCAGAAAAGTAAAAAACATGACGGAATAAAGGGTTATGTAAAAAGTTCCTGAATGTTCCATTATAGTGTGGATAAATTGCTATATTGTAGACATCAGGCTTTCATATTCATTAAATTTTTTTTTCCAGAAAAAAAGAAACAAAAAAGCTGAAAAACTAAACAAGCCAAGAAAATATTTCTAGTATAGAATACAAAAAAACCCACAAAAATAATGGAAAATATAATACAATCTAATTCATTGTTAAAAATGAGAGATTTACATGAATATTGCAAAGTAATCAGGAATGAAAAATAATGGAAATCAGTGTGAAATGTGTAATCCCAGGACTATAATTCTATATTTATACGTCATGAGAATTTTGTTATTGCTTTGCATATTGGGAACCATTGGAAATGGTCTTGTTATCTGGTTCACAATCTTCAGGATGAAGAAGACGGTCTATGTGCTGTGGATCCTCAGCTTAGCCGGGGCTGATTTCTACCATGTGCTTATTTTTCTTTTGGAAATTTCACATAATATATTGGGATATTGGCATTTTGGAAGTTTTATGTGCAAGTTCATCAATTTCTTTTGTCTCTAATCTGCATGTGAGTGTCCTCCAGCTCACGGTCATCATTGTAGATCGCTGCATCTGTGTCATGTTCCTGGTTTGTTGTCACAACCTTTGGAGGCCAAGATTATCGCGGATTGGCTTATCGTGTAAATCTGACCATTTTGATTATTGCTTCAACTCTGGCCATATCCTCAGTAAAGTAATATTGAGAGATGTTTATAATGGAAAAAAGTGCAGAATTGAGGGCAAAGGCTACATCAAAATGGAGATATTTTTGGGATTTGTTTTCCACTTCCTTCTAACTTTGACCATCATTCTGTAACATTGTGATTGTCCTGCATATGTAACAGAAATGTCTCTTCACATCCTTAAAGTCTTATAAAACTATCATGGCCCTCATCTTCGCCCTCTTTATTTGCTTTCACTTCATTATTTGTTTAGTTACAACAAGAATTATTTAGAACATTTTATTGACCTGGTCCTGATAATGATGAATACTTGTATTAACCCCATCCTCTACATCTTCACTGGTTGGGAATCCAAGATAAACTTCAGTGGCTCGCTCAAGGCTACGTTTGAGAAGGCATTTCTAGAACATGAGGACGAGGCAGACTTTGAGAAACAAGGAAGGAGTATGGCTCTTCTGAGGTTACATCAACATTACAAAGAAAAAGTCATAGAAATATCCGCACTGTATTTTCTGTTTTGGACTTGGATTAAGGTAACGCTAGGTTCACCCGAGATTCTGTTTAAATTGGCAGAGAGAAAAGTCATGCAAGTAGGACTTTTTTTTCCCAGCTATTTCAGTACAAAATTGTCGACAACTAAGGCAATTGTAGTTTGGGAGGATACAGTGGAAGTTCCTGGTAAGGATGACATTAGCACAAAGGTGGGTAATCACCACCATGCTGTCATTGCTTATAACTCGCCAGTCTATCAAATACCCTTAGCACTAGAAGTCCCAGAAATTTCGAGCTCCCCCTTCAAGACCTGAAAGAGGGTCAAATGACCCTTAGTCCAAACTGACAACTCTGATGGCTCCAATTAGCATTTCCTTTCATTTGTAAATGTGGCCATTGTCTGAGGAATCTGCAGGGGGGAATTGTGTTGATCCACCTCAGGTCTTGTAAGAGAGTGTAAAGAAAAGAATGTAAGCTGCTCCTGAGTGTCTGCCCACCCCCCAGCTGCATTGTTGTGCTGGGAATATTTGCTAACACCTTAGCAAATTTGCATGCAGCCTTTTGTGATGTGGGGGATGTGACTGCTTCTCAAAGTAGTCTGCGACTTGAAATCAAAGTACATCTGTAATGTCCTCCCATATCTTGGCAAGGACCCCAGTCGTCCCAGCGGGGAGAGACTGTCCGAAACTGTAGTGATGAGGCTGATGGAATCATTCATGGACAAGGGCAGAACTGTAACCACGAACAATTTCTTTACATCATTGTCACTTGCACAATGACTGCTTAGCCGGAAAACCACTATCCTCGGCACAGTCAACAAGAGTCGTCGGGAAATTCCTCAATCCGCTAGACAGATGGACCGCACTGAATTCACCACTCAGGTGTTTTCAACCACTGATGCCACACTGACAGTGTATGCACCCAAACGAAAGAAGGCCGTCTACATTCTCAGCAGCATGCACAGCGTGGTTGAGACTAAGGATACCAACAAAAGGAAGCCAAACACGGTCACACAATACAACCACATAAAGTGCGGTGTGGATGTAATGGACCAAATGGTGCGGGAGTACAGCGTGCGTGCAGGAACACGGAGATGGCCATTCGCCGTGTTCTACAACATGATTGACATGGCAGCACTGAATGCTCATGTTCTTTATCAGGCATGCACTGGGGTGCAGGAGAGACGGGTGGACTTCCAGGTTGAGCTTGCAAAAGAGTTAGGTGGCTCTCATGTAACTGAAAAGAAGGCACGCAAGGAGAAACTCCTTCGGCAACAACCTTCCACACCCAGCCCTGGCAAAAGGGCGAAGTGTCAGGTCAACCATCGATGCACGAACCATTGTGCAACTGAGAGATGTGTTTACTGCTACAAATACACGTGTGGCAAATGTACCAGGGACATACCCAGGCAGTGCCAGGTATGTTCCGACAGTGCAGACAGACTGCTGAGTGAGTGCTGAAATGCTAGTCACACAAGAAGGACATGCCACTCACACACACACACGCAGCCCCCCACAGCAAGCATATTGTAAATATGTGTGGAATTGTTTTATTCCTTGTATTTTTTTTATTATTTTCATAACAAAAATAAAAAGCATGGAAACAAATAACAGTTGTTCTTTTGTATATTTACATTTTTGTATATTTAGATTCAAGTCAATGGGTGCAGAAAAAAAAAAAAAAATCGCAAAAAAAATCACAGCTACTTGCGATATTTTTGTGATCTGTCCCATTGGTCATATAGATCACTCCTCTGGGATTTTTTCGCACGAAAAAAATCGCACAAAAAAAAAAAATCGCAGGAAAATCGCACCTATGAAAAAAATCGCACGAAAAAAAATCGCAGGTGTGCTTGGTGCCATTGAAATACATTGGCAAATCGCAGAAAAAAATTGCATCGCATTGCGATGCGATTTTCGCGCAATTTTTTTTCGCTAGTGTGCTTGAGGCCTTAGACCAGGGGTCGGCAACCTATGGCACGCGTGCCACTCTTGGCACGCGAGGCTTATTCCCCTGGCACGGCAGCGGACTCCTCACCCAGCAGTTTCGATCGGACCAAACACGGCCGAAACGAAACTGCTATTATTATACTGTGGGGTCTCTTCAGACCCCCGAGTATAATAAGCGGAGCCCCCGGGGAGATGATCAAACATAAAAAACAATGTACTCACTATTCCACGCTCTGCAGCCGCTCTGTACTCTTCGGGCGCTTCTGCCTGCAGGGGCCACTATAGAGCATAATACCGTGTGCAGGGACCACTATGGGACATATACCGTGTGCAGGGGCCACTATGGGACATATACCGTGTGCAGGGGCCACTATGGGACATATACCGTGTGCAGGGGCCACTATGGGACATATACCGTGTGCAGGGGCCACTATGGGACATATACCGTGTGCGGGGGCCACTATGGGACATATACCGTGTGCAGGGGCCACTATGGGACATATACCGTGTGCAGGGGCCACTATGGGACATATACCGTGTGCGGGGGCCACTATGGGACATATACCGTGTGCAGGGGCCACTATGGAGCATAATACCGTGTGCAGGGGCCACTATAGAGCATAATACCGTGTGCAGGGACCACTATGGGACATATACCGTGTGCAGGGGCCACTATGGAGCATAATACCGTGTGCAGGGGCCACTATGGGACATAATACCGTGTGCAGGGACCGCTATGGGACATATACCGTGTGCAGGGGCTACTATGGGACATATACCGTGTGCAGGGGCCACTATGGGACATATACCGTGTGCAGGGGCCACTATGGAGCACAATACCGTGTGCAGGGGCCACTATAGAGCATAATACCGTGTGCAGGGACCACTATGGGACATATACCGTGTGCAGGGGCCACTATGAAGCATAATACCGTGTGCAGGGGCCACTATAGAGCATAATACCGTGTGCAGGGACCACTATGGGACATATACCGTGTGCAGGGGCCACTATGGAGCATAATACCGTTTGCAGGGGCCACTATGGAGCATAATACCGTGTGCAGGGGCCACTATGGAGCATAATACCGTGTGCAGGGGCCACTATGGAGCATAATACCGTGTGCAGGGACCGCTATGGGACATATACCGTGTGCAGGGGCCACTATGGAGCATAATACCATGTGCAGGGGCCACTATGGAGCATAATACCATGTGCAGGGGCCGCTATGGGACATATACCGTGTGCAGGGGCCGCTATGGGACAAATACTGTGTGCAGGGGCAGCTATGGGACAAATACCGTGTGTAGGGGCCGCTATGGGACATAATACCATGTGCAGGGGCCGCTATGGGACAAATACCGTGTGCAGAGGACGCTATGGGACATAATACCGTGTGCAGGGGCCACTATGGAGCATAATACCGTGTGCAGGGGCCGCTATGGGACAAATACTGTGTGCAGGGGCAGCTATGGGACAAATACTGTGTGTAGGGGCCGCTATGGGACATAATACCGTGTGCAGGGGCCGCTATGGGACAAATACCGTGTGCAGAGGCTGCTATGGGACATAATACCGTGTGCAGGGGCCACTATAGAGCATAATACCGTGTGCAGGGGCCGCTATGGGACATATACCGTGTGCAGGGTCTGCTATGGGACATATACGGTGTGTAGGGGCCGTTATGGGACATATTGCTATGTGCAGGGGCCGCTATGGGACAAATACTGTGTGCAGGGACTGCTATAGGACAAATACTGTGTGCAGGGACTGCTATGGGACAAATGCCGTGTGCAGAGGCAGCTATGGGACATATACCATGTTGAAGGGGCCGCTATGGGACATAATACCGTGTGCAGGGACCACTATGGGACATTATTCTGTATAACGGTGTGTTTTCTATATTAAGGATGTGTTTTTGCACAGAAAACTCCGGCTTTGTTTTTTTTTGTGCAAAAATGCACCAGTTTTACATTGAATGAAAAAGTTCCAAATATAGCTGCATCCAGATACATAGTGTGTATTCACCATAAGGATGCCGCCATACGGGGCTCCTGGACACAATAAATTTACCACTAATTGGGGGCTGCACATGGACTTTCATTGCTTCTAATCAGAAAGTACAGGAGTGTCCCAGGAAATAGCAGTAAACGCATGTGTCCTAAAGCATCTGGTGGCAGCACTTCTGTGTTATGGTTTGTGGTATATGACTTTAGTTTAGGGGTCGTCAGACTTACAATTATTGACCGGCACTCCGAGTACCTCATCTTTGATTTTTTTATTAAAATCGGCACGCCGAACAAAAAAGGTTGCCTACCCCTGCCTTAGACAAATGCTTCTGGTCATTACTCACAGCTGTACCTTGCTCTAAAATTTCTAATTCTATTTAAAATATATAAAAAATGATTAATTGTTTCAGTGCTTTTTTGCTCAAATAAAACTAAACTTAATACAATATGTATAGTCTTTATATTATCAAATACAATAAACTGAATAGAACTAACTAGAAACTAAATGGCTAAACTCAATGGAAAACAACAACCTCCTGTGGTGTGACAGTAATGGCCTTAATTACAGAACAAAAGACGGTGATTATAGGATGTTAGATAAAATCCTTCAGGTCATTCGACCCGTCTCTGGGTTCCAAAGGTAGAAATGTTAAATGACCCCTCTCTGAGACTTCTAGTGTTAGAGTGCACTTTCATCATGATGAACAAGAGGCCCTCATTCTCCTGCCCAAATCTATTAAAGCATACCTCCAGTTATTAACAACTTTTCATAAATTAACAGTACAAATTAATATAAGAAACTTTGTATTTATATCTTATTACCAAAATAAATTTTATTCTCTACTTTTCATATTAGTCTATGAAGAGGAGAAGGAGGATAATTGCTTCCCCTACACACTGATATTCTAAACTCTTTTAACACTGTTAGGTTGTAGATAAAATTCTACTAGTGCACAGAATGAGGCAATAAATCAATTAACTAGCTGACAGGAGATTCCTACTCCACCCCTCCCTTCTCCCTAGAGTTCTGTATATGAGTCTGACTATGGAGAAGAATCTTATGTAAACAACAATCAGATTGAAGATAAGATGCTGGAGAACTGCTTGGAAGCAGAAATCCTTAATAAGTTATATTACAAATTTCTTATCTTCAGAAGCACTATATAGTTATTAAAAGTTCTGTATAACTGGAGGTACACTTTAAACTATTGCTTAAAGCAAAGAATTATCCAACTTCTTCATTTGTATTTTGAATGTTTTATTTATTAGGTATTAATGATGCTAAATGCTGGAAATGATACAATGTTTGCTTTATAATTTTATAAAAAAATCTAAAATAAAAATAGGAACAATCCTACATGGCAAATATATAATGACACAAAGCTAGCTCTCTTGTTTTTTAAAGTTAGAAATTAAGTTTTATTTTTAAGAATATAGATAGATAGATAGATAGATGATAGATAGATAGATAGATAGATAGATATGATAGATAGATAGAGATAGATAGATAGATAGATAGATAGAGATAGATAGATAGATATGAGATAGATAGATAAATAGATAGATAGATAGACAGACAGATATGATATAGATAAATAGATATGAGATAGATAGAAAGATAGATGATAGATAGATAGATAGATAGATAGATAGATAGATAGATAGATAGACTAAAAAATATTAACTAAGAATTTAGAAATTTCAGCTCAGAAATTTGGCAACAATTTTTTTTTTCCAATATGGATGACTCACAAATACAACTTAAAAAAAAAAAAGCTAGCTAAAGCTGGTGTTAAATAAAACTGGGTCTAGGCTTATATTTTCCTAGAAGTCATTGCAAATGAAGTGTAACATCACATGCCGAAATTCACATGAAGGGCTGTCCATATAAAGCCGGGCCCTCCAGAGTAGAAACTTCTTTTACGGAGATGCTCTATATTCTGTTACATAGAAGGAGGTTCTAAATACAGATCTCCCCCCTATGCCATCTATATACCTTAATAGGACATATTTACAGAGTTTGACAACCCCTTTAAATTTAAAATAAGAATTTCAGAACATAATGTAGAATTTTTACATTATAATTGTCTTCCTT
Organism: Leptodactylus fallax; assembly: GCA_947044405.1. Classification (NCBI taxonomy): domain Eukaryota; kingdom Metazoa; phylum Chordata; class Amphibia; order Anura; family Leptodactylidae; genus Leptodactylus; species Leptodactylus fallax. The sequence continues at coordinate 373,780 of CAMRHE010000853.1, read as the reverse complement.
TGTGCAGATTGTCTTGTAGTACTATATATAAGTGCCTTTCAATCTGCTATGAATTGATACATATTCTGTATATTGTGATGACAAAACAAGACAAGACCATCAAATTACTATGATATGTTCCAGAAGTTCTGTACACAGTTCTGTTACATCTAACAAGCTCACACAATACAGAATGTCCAAACAATAGATGCATTAAATAAAGTATATAAAAGGTTGCAAAATTAATAGAAACTCCAGTTATTACCTATTTAATATTAAGTAAGCCCCAAGGAGGCACCAATGATAATGAGATAACTCTGCTGTCTATCACTGAATCTACACAGCAAAGCTGGGAAATAAGCTGTATAATAAATTAAATGTCAGCCTAAGGTTTGTGCTTCATTAACCCCTGTAAATGGTCGGATCATCTACTTTTCACATTTTCAGCTTTTAACTCCTGCACGAAGATGTTGCCTATGCAGCTGTGATTCCCCAGATTGCATCTGCAGAATAGCTGGCAACAAATAAAGCAAACAGAGGAGAGTGTAACCATACAGTGGGGAAAAAAGTATTTAGTCAGCCACCAATTGTGCAAGTTCTCCCACTTATAAAGATGAGGCCGGCCTGTAATTGTCATCATAGGTAGACCTCAACTATGAGCGACAAAATGAGAAAACAAATCCAGAAAATCTGATTTTTAAAGAATTTATTTGCAAATTATGGTGGAAAATAAGTATTTGGTCAATAACAAAAGTTCACCTCAATCCTTTATTCTATCTCCTTTGTTGGCAATGACAGAGGTCAAACGTTTTCTGTAAGTCTTCACAAGGTTGGCACACACTGTTGCTGGTATGTTGGCCCATTCCTCCATGTAGATCTCTTCTAGAGCAGGGATGTTTTGGGGCTGTCACTGGGCAACACGGACTTTCAACTCCCTCCAAAGGTTTTCTATGGGGTTGAGATCTGGAGACTGGCTAGGCCACTCCAGGACCTTGAAATGCTTCTTACGAAGCCGCTCCTTCATTGCCCTGGCGGTGTGCTTGGGATCATTGTCATGCTGAAAGACCCAGCCACGTTTCATCTTCAACCATTTGCTGATGGAAGGAGGTTTGCACTCAAAATCTCACGATACATGGCCCCATTCATTCTTTCATGTACATGGATCAGTCGTCCTGGTCCCTTTGCAGAGAAACAGCCCCATACATGATGTTGCCCCCCCATGCTTCACAGTAGGTATGGTGTTCTTTGGATACAACTCAGCATTCACTCTCCTCCAAACACCACAAGTTGTGTTTCTACCAAACAGTTCTACTTTGGATTCATCTGACCATATGACATTCTCCCAATACTCTTCTGGAACATCCAAATGCTCTCTAGCAAACTTCAGACGGGCCCGGATATGTACTGGCTTAAGCAGGGGGACACGTCTGGCACTGCAGGATCTGAGTCCCTGGCGGCGTAGTGTGTTACTGATGGTAGCCTTTGTTACGTTAGTCCCAGCTTTCTGCAGGTCAGTCACTAGGTCCCCCGTGTGGTTCTGGGATTTTTGCTCACCGTTCTTGTGATCATTTTCACCCCATGGGGTGAAATCTTGCGTGGAGCCCCTGATGGAGGGAGATTATCAGTGGTCTTGTACGTCTTCCATTTTCTAATTATTGCTCCCACAGGTGATTTCTTCACACCAAGCCGCTTGCCTATTGCAGATTCAGTCTTCCCAGCCTGGTGCAGGTCTATAATTTTGTTTCTGGCGTCCTTCCACAGCTCTTTGGTCTTCACCATAGTGGAGTTTGGAGTGTGACTGTTTGAGGTTGTGGACAGGAGTCTTTTATACTGATAACAATGTCAAACAGGAGCCATTACTACAGGTAATGAGTGGAGGACAGAGGAGCCTCTTAAAGAAGAAGTTACAGGTCTGTGAGAGACAGAAATCTTGCTTGTTTGTAGGTGACCAAATTCTTATTTTCCACCATAATTTGCAAATAAATTCTTTAAAAATCAGACAATGTGATTTTCTGGATTTGTTTTCTCATTTTGTCTCTCATAGTTGAGGTCTACCTATGATGTCAATTACAGGCCGGCCTCATCTTTATAAGTGGGAGAACTTGCACAATTGGTGGCTGACTAAATACTTTTTTTTCCCCACTGTACAAACTTAAAGTATATGAAATATCAAATGTTAAAACATCATTTTAAATTCTGCAAAATCCATTTCAGTGGTTTCAACATGTGTAAGAATACATTTTACACATCTGTAGTACGAGCATGTCCACCATCCTCTAGTTCTCCGCACAGGTCATCGGGATGTTCACATAATGCTTTTTCAACCCTGGCGGGGATAGATCTCAGGAAACCTTGTCTAAAATCTTGGCCCATAAAAACATAAATGATTGGATTGAGACAACTGTTAAGACAAGCCAGGCTGACAATAATGGTATTTGCTATATGGAATTTAATATAATCTCTGTTATACATGGATATTAGTGGCCAGATGTAATATGGACACCAGCAGATGAAGAAACACAATATAACAGTGGTGATGATCCTGTAGGGTCTCTGAGATCTCTGGGGTCTCCTACTGTTTCTAAGTCTAAGGAAAATGATCACATAACTGGTCAAGATGATGAGAAAAGGAATCACAAACATCATAACTAATCTGAGCTTCTGGGCCGTCTGTTTTCTATTATAAAAATATTTATAATTCCTATAGCTTACACACCATTCACTTATATCGTCAAGATAAAATCCATATAAAAAAAAAAACTAAACCAGCCATGAGTAAACTCAACACCCAAATGACTCCTGCAGTGATCCTCACTAGTCTACGTGTCCTGTGAACTTTAGCCCAAAATGGCCACATGACCGATACACAACGGTCAATACTCATGGCTGTCAAGATAAGAACACTGGTGGTCATGTTTATAGCGAACAGAATAACGTTCAATATACAAAAACTTAAACATGTAGAAGGATTGGTGGGGAAAGCGTAATACCATTGTACAATGCGCACAGGAAGAGAAGCACAGCATAAGAAGCCCGCTATTGCCAGGTTGAGGAACCACACGGCACTGATTGTCTTCTTCATCCTGAATCCGGCAATCCAGATGACTAATCCATTACCGATAATCCCAAGAACAAAAGTAATGCTGAATAAAGTAAATGAGACCTTCTTTATAATCTCATCAGCATTTTGCTTAGTCTTTTGACATGTCTCATAGTTGTTATCAGAAGACCTTATAAGACATAAAAGGGTAGAAGTTAGGGTCATGAAGAATATATAGCAACAGAAATATCTCCTTTGTACACTAAGATATACAGGCAGAATGGGTGAGAAACTAAAGTGAGGTCACATTGTAGTCCTATTGTAGTCCTTTGCTATCCATGTAAAGAGGATCAGCCTGTTAAAAGATTTGTTTCATTTCAGGTTCAGCTGAATCGATCCTCTGCTTAGTTTCAGTCTGAACTTGTTTAGATAGGACTGGAAGTGAAACTATTATACTCCAAGATCTCTTCAGACTCCAAAGTATAAATAGGTGGAGGTCCAGGGAGGTGTAATAAACTATAAACATTTATACTCACCTTTCCTCACCTCTTCTGGGCAACCTCATGACATCTGGTGTTCCCTCTGGGTCCTCCTACAGCTTCTTGGGTGACATCATACATTTGGGGTCACTGCTGAGGCCCAATCATAGACTTAAGCAGTGATCCTGGTTGCAGGATGTCACCCAGGAAGCTGGAAAAGGCCAGAAGAGGACCCCGAGAGAATGTTGGACAATGCAAGGAGGCCTAGAAGAGGTGAGGGAAGGTGAGTATATATGTTTCCTATTTTTTACATCTCCCCCAGAGTATAATAGGTGTAGGCCCAGGAGAGATTAGAAAATAACAGTTACATTCACCTTTCCTCACCTCTTCTGGGCCTCCTCGTGAAATCTGCTGCTCTCTCTGGGTCTTCTTTTGCCCTTATGGGTGACATCATGTCCCCCAGGGTCATAAGTTAGGCATGTGATTTGGCCTCAGAGGTCACATGGGGGCATTGCCTCAGTAGTGACTCCGGACACATCACATCAAACAGTAGGCTGAAAGGGGCCAGAAGAGGACCCAAGGAGAGCAACGGATGCCACGAGGCGGTCCAGAAGAGGTGAGCAAAGGTGAGTATAACAGGTTTTATTTATTACACCTCCCTTGGGCTTCCAGATTTTATACTTCAGGTTCTAGGAGACTCTATATTATAATAATAGCATATTCAAACAAGTTAAGCTCAAAGTGAATCTTTGGGGGAACCGTTCAAACCTGAAATTAAATGAATTTTCAGAGGTTCGTCCATCTCTACTAAGCATAGCTAAGTGACAATAAATAGGGTTGTGAGAAAGTCAATGTAAGTCTATGTAAGGTGAATGGAATCTAAGCTGATTCTCACTTATATGAACATACTTGTTGTTATAGTCCAGAGTTATGTTCTGTGAGGTCATGTTATAAGCGATGAGATCCATCCTGACTTATTACCTAAAAGAGAAATAAGTAAACAATAGCAATGATTATACAATAATAATGAATGTAATTTAATCCTCATAGAGGGCGCTCTATCTATCTATCTATCTATCTATCTATCTATCTATCATATCTATATATCTATATATCTATCTATCTATCTCATACCTATCTATCTCATATCTATCTATCTATATATCTATCTACATATCTATCTATCTATCTATCTATCTATCTATCTCATATCTATCTATCTAATCTATCTCATCTATCTATCTATCTATCTATCCATATCTCATCTATCTACTATCATCTCATATCTATCTATCTCATACTATCTATCTATCTATCTATCTATCTATCTACATATCTATCTATCTCAATCTATCTCATATCTATCTATCTATCTATCTACTCATATCTATCTATCTCATCTATCTATCTATCTATCTATCTATCTATCTATCTATATATCATCTATCTCATATCTATCTATCTATCTTCTTCCATATCTATCTATCTCATATCTATCTATCTCAATATATCTATCTCATATCTATCTATTCATATCTATCTATCTATCTCATACTATCTCATATCATATCTATCTACTATCTATACATATCTATCTCAATCTATCTATCTATCTATCTATCTTTCGATCTTTCTATATGCTGCAGTAAGTTTTCAGAATCAAAATAAACTACTTTCATTCTTTCTTTCTTTCTTTCTTTCTTTCTTTCTTTCTTTCTTTCTTTCTTTCTTTCTTTCTATTTGCAGCATCTATCTATCTATCTATCTATCTACAAAAGAAAATTCAGACAGCACATCCCAGTGTGAACAGGTGCTAGCTACCATTGTAACATACAAATACAAAAATTACAGCATCACTCTGCGCACAGCACTAGGACATATGTGTACTTTTAATATTTTTCTTATTTATTTTTTTAAATATTATTTTTAGACCCCCTAGGGATCTTGAACTCCTGGTGGTCTGATCACTAATACAATACACTGCAATGCCAATTCATTACAATGTATTATAAAATTTCTCTACTTTTATTATGGGCTGCCCATGGCAGCCTGAAATAGAAGTATTGTAATGACAAGCTTGAGAATCTTCATTAGATTACCTGCTGTCATGGTAAAGGATCATCGCCCTTGGGTCTCATTCCAGGGGATGGTGATAATCCTAAACAAGGCAGAGCCCATGCCCCACTGGGAAAATGCGGCTTTGGTCAGGTTTGACTGAGGCATCAGAAGGGTAAATTATCAGTAGAATTATTATCCAGCTCTGTTGTGAGAGAAATGGCTCAATAGACGCTGTAGATGGTCTCATCTCTCTCTGACCCTTGTCTCCCGTGTCCTTTTCCATCCTTTCCCTCTCTATAGACTTCATTGTAAATTGATCTACCTGTGTACAAAGCTCTCTGTGTATGGACAGGGAGCGAGAGTGATAAGAGCAGGGACAACAGGAGGGAAAATATTAATAAAAGTTATTTTAGAAAGTTTGTTACCTTAATTTAAAAAAGTCCTCATGTTGGACTGAAGTGCAGCTAAACATGGATAAATAAAGATTTTTTTTTGTTTTTCACCACAAAAACACGTCCTCATATATGTAATAGAATATAATAATGTCCTTATTTGTGCATCTACACATAACATGACATCATGATAAGTTACTTCAACGTGATATTATAGCCAAGTGATTCCCAACTGGGATGCCGTGGAGAATATTACCACTTGCCTGGGGGTCACTGGGAGCATTATTAGGTGTCTGGGGGCACCTGGGGAACACTATAAATTGGGGGCCACTGTGAAGTATTATGCTGTGCTGGGCCACTTGGGAAGCATATAGTATGTGTAGGGTCACTATGGGAGTCTGGTGAGCGCAAAAAGTGAATTTTTATATGTGTTGAGTGGGAAGTATAGGATGGTATAGCTTTAAGGGAGCATTCACACTGTGCTGTGATGCAATTACAATTGCATCAAAACTGCATCAAAAAAATGCTGCATTACTGTTTTAATGGTTTTTGGTTTTTTTTGAGGTTTTCTAAATTTACAAGTGAAATAAATTTATGTTCCAGCTATTCAAAAACTGTGCACATCAAAACACATCAAAACTGCAGCCTTTCAAGGCTTTGGAGAGCATGATGTGGGAAGGAATTGGAAATTAGGTGACTATAGACACATCTGCAAGTCATGAAACTGACAATAAAGTAGAAGTAAAGTGATAACAGAAAGAGGTTTATAAGGACATCAGAGGACAATTCTGAGTAAGGAGATTCTTTTTAGAGATTACACTTCAGATATGACACAAATGATAGCAGAAAGTCAAGAGACACAAAGATGGAGAAGACACCAAGATAATCAGAGGGTGGAAAATAACAGGTAAGGGTGGGTTCACACCTGCGCTTCAGTCCGTCTGTTGCCAATCCGAGTGAAAATCTCGGCGAACGGGATTGGCATCGGATACAGACCGGTCAGCGACGCATTGGTCAAAAACCCATTCATTTGAATAGGTTTTTAAAGCAATGCGAGGGTGTCCGATTGCACCCTCTGCTCTGCGAATCCTTTTTTTTCGTCGGAAACAAAGTCGGACAGGCAGGACTTTGTGTCCGACGAAAAAAAAACGGCTTTGCAGCGCAGAGGGTGCAATCGGACACCCTCGCATTGCTTTAAAAACCCATTCAAATGAATGGGTTTTTAACCAATGCGTCGCTGACCGGTCTGTATCCGATGCCAATCCCATTCGCCGAGATTTTCACTCGGATTGGCAACGGACGGACTGAAGCGCAGGTGTGGACCCACCCTAAGTATAATGAGGAGTAATACCATAGCGAGGGTGTAGTTATGTCTATATACTGATTCTATGTTCGACTATATGAAATAGAAGCTTTAATAGAGATTATAATAGTCATAAAAAAGGTTAATATTAGGCAAAATGGAAAGAAGGACTAATAAACTAGTACTAGGCGCAGGCATTGGCCCAAACTAGCTCATGCTTGCCCATTGCTGGCAATGTTTGACTTTCTGAGCCGCTATTTCTGGGGTCTTTCTACTAAAGAAGTCATTTATCTGCCGTCCATCCTGCCGTCTATTATAAATAGTGTATTATCACATCCATTTCACTTATTATATGCTTGCTTGTCAGACTTCTTTACTCATTTCTGCTTGTGAAGTCTATGGAAAGGGAATGCAGAGGAGAAGGCTGCTGGAAATTTTAAATGTTTTAAATTTTTCATTGTTAAAAAAAAACACCAAAATATTATCCTCGATGATATCATAGCATAGAATGTGGAGATGCCATGTCGATAATATTATGGAAACATTTACTGCTTTTCATTCATTGCTATAAATGTAAAGAAGTAAAATGGAGTAAAATGAACTTAATTTATTAGAAGCGACGCATTTTGTTTTAAGGCCAGGGCTACACAGCAATTTTGGACATGACTCCCGAAGAGCAACCAAACATTGCCTATGACTTCTTCACCAATGTTAGTGAATGGAGTCACATTGCGATCCTGGGGGTGCCAAGTCTGTGACTTCTAGTTGCAAAAAAAATTGAGCAATGTTCATTCTATTTGCAACTAAAAGCCATGGTCATGCACCCTGAGGTTTGCAATGTGACTTCATTTAACAACATTAGTGAAGGAGTCACAGGAAAACCCAGCTATCTTTGATCACACAATGAGAGTCACGGCCAAAGTCACCATGTAGCCCTAGCCTGAGATCGATTCCACTTCTGCCTGTCTGTGCGCCAGATAAACAAATCTGTGCGGCTGTTATTAACACTGAATATTTGTGCTATAATTTCAGCAGCTTCTGAAAAATTGCTGAAATGTTAACAAAATTGGTGGACCTCTTCACTAAACAATGGAAAATCGAAAAAAAATGCAACCCCCGCTCCCGTTTCATTGCAGAATTTTTAATTATATTGTTATACTGTTGTTAATTTAGGAATGCAACAAATCAACTTTTTTATTTTAGTAGATGAAAAACTAAACAAAACAAGAAAATATTTCCAGAATACATGACAGAAAACTCAAAAATAATGGAAATATAATCGGCAAAAGCCTGGTTTCCCGACCACTATACATATTGTTAATGGAAAGTGGCACCGCATTATGTGATATCTGTACATGCCGGGCCCCTTTCCAACAGTAGCCATCTCAGGGGAGGTGATTAAATATAACAAACACTTATACCCACTTCTCCTGGGTTTCCGACGACTCCCAGCATCTTCTTCGGGCTCTTCCAACCTGTGACTGAGGTCATGTGCTCCAGACATCACTGCTGGGGCCTGTCAACTAAAGCAGCTTTATGGAGACACTTGGGAGCATTTTAGGCTGTTTGGGGCCACTGTGGGGAGCATATTATACTGTGTGGGAGTCTCATTTGGAGCATATTATACTGTGTTGGGGCCACTGTGGAGGAGATTATACTGTGTGGGGGCCACTCTGGAGCATAGTGTACTGTGGGGGCTACTGTGGAGCATATTGTACTGTGGGGGGCCTCTGTGGAGTATATTGTACTGTGTGGGAGCCACTGTGGAGCATAATATACTGTGTGGGAGCCTCTGTTGAGCATATTATACTGTATGGGGCCACTGTGGAGCATATTATACTGTGTGGGAACCCCTGTTGAGCAAATTATAACATATGAGGACACTGTGGAGTGTATTATACAATGTGGAAGCCACTGTGTAACATATTATACAGTGTGGGGGCCACTGTGGAGCATATTATACTGTGTGGGGCTACGGTGAAGAATATTATTGGAGGCCCCTTCATTATTTACATCACACCCCATATATTTTATAGCAGACATATGATTTTACTACAAGCTGTAATTACATTGCATGGTCACTAAAAAACATATCTGTGCAATGTAAATAGAGAATGGATGAGGGTGCTCGCAAAAGCACCACAGTTCCTTCAAACAGTTGATCAGCATGGGCTCTTGGTGTTGGACCCCCACTGATCTCTTAGACCGTTAGGACCCCGCAGATCAGATGTTTACCAGACCACGCAGCTCTCAGTATTGTTTCCATGCTGGGCGCTGCTTACTCACCATATTCTTGATAATCACAGTTGTGGGTACAATAATTGTATGGATCATGTTAATGTTAACAATTCCATATTAATAATTAAATAATTTGCACAGGTTTAAAGATTTTATCAAACAATCATAATAGTAATTGTTTCTTGTCTAGATCAGTTGATAATGAATATGACCATTATATTCTCATACATGTACTGTCCCTCCTGATAATCATCCATGATGTCCTTATTGTGGTCGGGTTATCTTCTCATACATGTAGTGTCCCCTCCTGATAACCAGCCATGATGTCCTTATTGTGGTCAGGTTATCTTATCATACATGTAGTGTCCTCCTAATAACCAGCCATGATGTCCTTATTGTGGTCAGGTTATCTTCTCATACATGTAGTGTCCCTCCTGATAACCAGCCATGATGTCCTTATTGTGGTCGGGTTATCTTCTCATACATGTAGTGTCCTCCTGATAACCAGCCATGATGTCCTTATTGTGGTCAGGTTATCTTCTCATACATGTAGTGTCCCTCCTGATAACCAGTCATGATGTCCTTATTGTGGTCAGGTTATCTTCTCACACATGTAGTGCCCCTCCTGATAATCAGCCATGATGTCCTTATTGTGGTCAGGTTATCTTCTCATACATGTAGTGTCCCCTCCTGATAACCAGCCATGATGTCCTTATTGTGGTCGGGTTATCTTCTCATACATGTAGTGTCCTCCTGATAACCAGCCATGATGTCCTTATTGTGGTCAGGTTATCTTCTCATACATGTAGCGTCCCTGCCTGATAACCAGCCATGATGTCCTTATTGTGGTCGGGTTATCTTCTCATACATGTAATGTCCTCCTGATAACCAGCCATGATGTCCTTATTGTGGTCAGGTTATCTTCTCATACATGTAGTGTCCCCTCCTGATAACCAGCCATGATGTCCTTATTGTGGTCGGGTTATCTTCTCATACATGTAGTGTCCCTCCTGATAACCAGCCATGATGTCCTTATTATGGTCAGGTTATCTTCTCACACATGTAGTGCCCCTCCTGATAATCAGCCATGATGTCCTTATTGTGGCCGCGTTATCTTCTCATACATGTAGTGTCCCCTCCTGATAATCAGCTATGATGTCCTTATTGTGGTCGGTTTATCGTCTCATACATGTAATGATGGCCCTCTCATTCAACACCAGTGACCTCACAATTGTTCTTCAAGATGAACAGGCAAAAATTCCCCCAGACACCTTCCAAATTATGTTACAAAGCCTTCTCAGAAGAATGGAAGAATGGAAGAAGGGGGGGGGGGAGCATCTCCATATTAGAGTCCATTGATTTAGAATGGGATAAGATAAAAGCTGCTGGAGGTGGAGCATAGAAGTCTCTCAACATTTTCTCTATATAGTGTATTGTGCATTGGTTGGACCTTTCTCTTTATTCAATCTTATAAGCTATGTAACTATGTCATTATTTTTTAGAAGGTTTACTAGATGCCATTTTACTTGAGTTTAGTCAATGACTATACGAGGTAATAGAAAATATTAAAATAAGATTTACATAAAGCAGTAACATAATACATGTGCTATATATAATATTCAGGCAGTATTCACACCCTGGCCATGGTGTAAAGACTCCTCTGCCACATAAGAAGACACCACTATTATAGATGACACGGGGTAGGGAAGCCCGGGTAAAGATTTATCATTGGTGCCCATGAGATCCATTTACACCTCTGATATTAACCATAAACACACAGAACTATATCACCGACTATCTCACATCATGTAGTGTAATACTCACCGAAGCTCTTCACTTCTGTCTATGCTCTTCAGTCATTCAGATTCTTTTTTCTTCTCCCCAACTTCCCCTTTCTAAATACAGGGGCATCTCAATAAATTAGAATATCTTTGAAACTTTTATTTCTTTCAGTAATTAAATTAAAAAGTGACCTCCTATATGTTCTAGATTCTTTACACACAGAGTCTTCTATTTCAAGTGTTTTATTTCTGTAAATGTTGATTATGGATTACAGGTAATGAAAACCCAAATCTAAGAAAATTAGAATATTGTAAGTTCAGTTCAGTCTTGTAAATTCAGTGTCACCTGCCAAGGTTTCCTAAGCCTTTAAATGGTCCCTCAGTCTGGTTCAGTAGGACACACAATCATGGAAGACGCTGATTATGGATCGTATTACTGAATTACTGAAATGAATGAACGTTTCAAAGATATTCTAATTTATTGAGATGCATCTGTATATACTACTTAGAATCAGGTAATGAAGCAGTTTATTTGTATCATTCTGACTGTAGTTTCTCTCCCCTTTCTTCCACTCTTCTGGGAAAGCTTTCTACAAGATTTTGGAGGTGTCTGTGAGAATTTTTGGCCATTCATGCAGAAGAGCAATTGTGAGGTCAGACAGTGATGTTGGAGATGGAGAGGACCCGGCTCACCATCTCCATTCTAGTTCATCCCTTGAGTGTTGGGGTTGAGGTCAGAGCTTTGTGCGGTCAGTCAAGTTATTCCACACTAAACTCCCCCAGACATGACTTTATAGACTTTGCTTTGTGCACTGGGGCACAGTCATGCTGGAACAGAAGAGGGCAGTATACTGTATGCACAATGGTGTTTTGTATAAACAATGAATCCCTCTAGGGATCAAACACCTTAGACTAAAAATGAAAGTTCTAAAAGGTAGAAAACAATTTTTTAAAATATACTAAAATATTAAAAACTGAAATCCCCTCTCTTTGTCATTTTACCAATAAAAAATATAAAAACATTAGGTATAAATCAATCTGAAAATGGCGGAACTTTGAAAATACAAAAGCAATGATCCCATATGGTGAACATCATGACAGGGAAAACTAAATCAAAATGCACCAAACAACATTTTTATATCACTCCCCGTCCCAAAAAAAAAAAATAATGGAATAAAAATGAATCAAAAAGTGATACGTACTCCATTATGGTATCAAAAGAAATGGTGATGGCGCCATTACATTATGAAAAAAATTAAGTCATGAGGGTCAGAATATGGCAATACAAGAAAGAATATCTAGTTTTGAAAACAATATTAAAATATAACAAATACAATATAAGTACAGAATAAATGTTGTTATTTTTTACTGTAGAAAGAATGCCATAAAAATAAAAAATGTAAGAAAATGGAGCAACTACAGTTTTATGTCAAATCCACCCATTCAGAACTATTTTCCAGCTTCCCAGTACATTGTATGGAATATTAAATGATATTGGAAGAATAATTTGTCCCACAAAAAAACAAAAAAAACAAAAACAAAAAAAAAAAACAAGTCCTTAAACAGCTACACCCATGAAAACAAAAAAGCGCACCCTCTTTGAATTCTGTAATTTTTCATATCAGGACACAATAAAAGAAAATCTAGTTCATTTTTTTACCTCTCTCCACCTTCCAAAAGACATAGTTTTTTCATTTATTACAGAGCTTATGAGGGCTTATTTATTGTGGAATAAATTGCATTTAGTAATGGTACCATTTAATATTCTGCACAATGTACTGGGAAGCTGGAAAAAAAATTCTGATTGGAGTGGAGCTAGAAAAAAAAACCTTTGCAGTATTTCCCCATGAGTTTTGTTTTTACACCATTTATGTTAAAGCAAAAATGGATCGGTATAGGTTTTGTTATTTTTTAAATACCTTTGCAAAAATCCTAAACGTTGAAAAATCAAAAAAAATTCTATGAATTTTGTTTTTGTTTGCATATTCTGACATCCAGAACTTTTTAAATATTTCTGTGTACGTATGACACCAATGTGGAGATGTTTGGCCATAACGCACAGTAACAGATGTGGCGAAAACCATAGTCCCATAGACTGCAATACAACTGTACTGCAGTCTATGGGAGATTCTGTACATTAGGCTCCCAACTGTCACAGGAACAGTTTGGCTCATGTGATCTCACCGCGCAGGAGCTGGCCTGCAACTAAAAAGGTACCACCGGGTCCAGGGGCATTTTCTTAACTTTGGGGGGTAGGCACAGGTAGCATTACCTTGCATTACCTCCGGGTCTCTGCTGTACATTACAGAGTAGACCCGGTGGCTATGGCGACTGCTCTGCAACAGAGCAGCTGCCATTATCTTTACAGACCCGGCATCTATAATGGCATGGAAGATGCTGGGATGGGTTCGCACCACCGGGACACTCGCTGCTCCAAGCCCAGGGCCTGCAGCATCGCCCCACTCCTCCCGCTGCAGGAAGCCGGCAGCAGGAGTGGGGCAATGCTGCGACCCTGCTCCTCCGCCCCCCCCCACCAAAACACCCACATTCAGACTATAAGATGCACCCCCCATTTTCCTCCCAAATTTGGGGTTAAAGAAGTGCCTCTCATAGTCCTAAAAATACGGTATATGTGTGTATATAAATGCTTGTATAATGTATATACATGTATTTATGCATGTGCAGGAATCTATGGGATATATAAACCTGACTCTGACACTGATTCATTGCCTGTGATTACTTTGTGACCTGGCTCCCTGAGTTACTCTTCACTCATTCCTTACGCGTCATCCAGTTTATAGCTGTGATTTCCTTGTATTTTGACTCTGGATTGTCTTCTTATTAACCCCTTGCTTTCTGATTGTGCTGCATCTGAGTTTTCCTGGACTTGACCTCTGCTTTGTCTACTGGTAAATAATTTGTCTGTTAAAATTTGGTTATTATTTTTATTAATCATAGTCTATCTATCTATCTATCTATCTATCTATCTATCTATCTATCTATCTATGTAACCACTCAGGTATGTACAGTAATATGAACACCTCTGAATAATTATCATTGACATGTACAGTATGTATATAATATAACTTCTATGTAACATTGGTGATATCACTTACAATGTATAAATACTATAATGTAACATTTCTAACAAGTGTATAGTGAATAGTTTTCTATGAACTTCAAGGTCCTAATCTCAGGATTTATCACGATACATTGATTCACTTACCTTCAGTCCAACACTTTTCTGTCAAAATTCATAGTGCGCAGCATTTACGACATATTTCTGAATGAATACGGAGCAGATTTCCTGTGCAGGGTAGACAAAGTTTAAAATGATGTAATGAATTTACGACAGTGTACTTTGTGCGCCACATATTTGTCTCCTCAATAAGCGAGTGATGATTTGTGTCTGCTTATGTTATTCCAAGAATTGTAGGGTCTTTGATGCCTGCACCAAATATTTGTTCCTTACAGCCTGCAAGTTAAGATATTTGTCTACAGATTTTGTCTCCATTTTTTGCGCCAAATATTTGTCTCATGGTGAGTCAGAGTATTGGAGCTTCTAGAAACTCTCCATATTTATGAAGGTCCGTACAATAGATTCATAAATATGTCTAAAACTACGCACGGGATTCTTAAGTTTAAGACAGGGCAAAGTTTGACAGCATCATGTGCTAGTGTGAACTAAGTGTAACAGCGGTGATATCATTACAGTGTAACACATATTGTACTATAATGTAACATTTCTAACCTGAGTTTGAGTAATTGCTATGAACTTCAAGGTCCTAATGTCAGGATTTATCACGATACATTGATTCACTTACCTTCAGAACTTCTCAGTTTCCTTGTGCAGCAGATACAATGTATCCAGTTAATCCAAATACAAAGAAGCAACAAATAATCTAGTGATATAAAATGTGACTTTATATAGAGTGACTCATTAACATGACTTGATGCTGAGATAATATTTTACAGTTCTCCTATCTCTGTAGTCACATACAGTACAGATGGGTCTCAGTGATACATCCACATACTGAAATGAAAGATATATTTGATATAAAATGGCCCCGAACATGCAAAGACATCTGTGTGGAGTTGATAGATAGAGCTTGTAAAGCTTCTTTATATGGTAGACAAGGCTGTTTTACCTGTTTTGTGTATATTATAGAGCACTGACATATTCATTGTACTTAGGTACTGACATTCGCCCCCCCCCCCCCACACACTGTATCCACAGATTGTAGTGCCACAGAAGTGTCCAGGAAGTCAGCAGGGGGTCTGTCAGGGGTAGATGTCACATCAGACTGGATGACTATGCTAGCCAGGCCTGCTGGCCACAGACAGCTCTCACATTACCCTGTAGTCCTATGAGAAGACACAAGTGACTACTTACTGACATCCCCATGAGCCACACTCTCTTGTATCTGCACCATCCAAGTATTAAGAAGATCAGAAATCTGGAGGTACCGGCCAAAACAGATAAATAATAGGTGACAGCAGTACAAGGGG
The DNA here is from genome assembly GCA_947044405.1 of Leptodactylus fallax. Taxonomy (NCBI): domain Eukaryota; kingdom Metazoa; phylum Chordata; class Amphibia; order Anura; family Leptodactylidae; genus Leptodactylus; species Leptodactylus fallax. The sequence goes on along the minus strand of CAMRHE010000853.1, from coordinate 358,001 downwards.
GACATGTCCACTGCCCGACATTAGTCTCTGTATTGGCGCTGCCTATAACTGACCAGTCTATGGATTACCAATAGAAGTGGAGAAATGGCCCCTGATTCTCCGAAACTTTACCCAATATAAACAATGATCTAACTTCATCGTATCTGTAATATGTTTTATTAATCAGGTAATAATGATGCAAAATGATGGAAATGTTAATTTTACACAGAAAAGCAACTATCAAAACTGGAAGAAAAGTACAAAATCTATAAAATTAACAAAAATATATAAAAAAACGTACTGTATATATATCATAAACCAAATAAATGTAACCAATATAAAGGGATAATATAAGGAAAAAATATATAAGGAAAAAAACACTTTAAATAAATAACAATCTCTCTACTGGTTAAAAAAGTATGTGTATATATATATATATATATATATATATATATATATATCATTTGGTATTTTCTAACATCTCATTTTGTCTTTGGGCTTTAAATATTCAGTGGCACTTTCTATTACACAACATCCAGGATCTATTTCTAGTATGAACAGGGACCTGTTCAATAATTTCTAAGCAGGGGAATCCTCCCTAAGTGCTATATTCACATGACGGATAGGTTAGGTTTTATGACTATTTCATTCTTAATGTTATACCAATAACTTATTCAGCCTAATATTCATTTGTAATGGCATTCGTCCAATGTACTATAAAGAACGTTTGCATTGAATAAGATAACGAGACAGAGGGGGCTCTATCCTGTAAAAAGTTGCAGAATGTTGCATTATAGTGTGGATAAATTGCTACCCTGTAGACATCTCAAGCTTTACCAGTCTATTTTTTTTTTTCAGAAATAAACAAAAAAGCTAAAAAAGTAAAATGTCAAGAAAATATTTACAGCATAGAATAAAAAAAAAAACACCAAAATAAAGGAAAATATAACACAATCTAATTCATTGGTAAAAATTACAGATTTAGATGATTATTTAAACTATTCAGGAATGAAAAAATAATGGAAATCAGTGTGAAATGTGTAATCCCAGGACTAGAATTCTATATTTATACATCATGAGGATTTTATTATTACTTTCATATTGGGAACCATTGGAAATGGTCTTGTTATCTGGTTCACAATCTTCAGGATGAAGAAGACGGTCTATGTGCTGTGGATCCTCAGCTTAGCCGGAGCTGATTTCTACTATGTGCTTTTTTTGACTTTTGGAAACTTCTCATAATATTTTGGGATATTGGCCATGTGGAAGTTCATCAATTAATTTCTCCTGTCTCTAAATCTGCATGTGAGTGTCCTCCAGCTCACGGTCATCAGTGTAGATCGATGTATCTGTGTCGTGTTCCCGCTTTGTTGTCACAGCCATTGGAGGCCAAGATTGTCTTATCGTGTAACTCTGACCATTTTGATTATTGCTTCAACTCTGGCCATATCCTCAGTAAAGTAATATCGAGAGATGTTTATAATGAAAAAAAGTGCAGAACTGAGGGCAAAGGCTACATCAAAATGGAGATATTTTTGGGATTTGTTTTCCACCTCCTTTGACCTTTGACCATCACTCTGTAACATTGTGATTGTGCTGGATATCAGACAGAAACGTCTCTTCACATCCTCAAAGTCTTATAAAACCATCATGGCCGTCATCATCGCCTTCTTCATTTTCTGGTTTCCTTCTGATTTGCTTTCACTTCATTAATTGTTTAGTTACCACAAGAATTATTTAGAACACTTTATTGCCCTGGTCCTGATAATGATGAATGCTTGCATTAACCTCATCCTCTACGTCTTCACTAGTCAGGATTTCAAGAAGAAATTCTGCGGCTTGATCCAGGCTATGTTTGAGAAGGCATTTATAGAGGAAGAGGACAAGGCAGACCTTATTTATTACAGTTACTTCTATAGCGCCATCATATTCCACAGCACTTCACAGATACTGTCAGTCACTGTCCCATATAGAGCTCACAATCTACATTCCCTATCAGGATGTCTCTGGAGTGTGGGAGGAAACCCACCAAACACTGGGAGAACATACAGACACCTTGCAAATGTTGTCCTTGGCAGGATTTGAACCCAGGACTCCAGTGCTAACCACTGAGCCACCTTGTGCCGACCTTGAGAAACGAGGAAGGAGTATGGCTCTCCCAAGGTTACATCAGGAATGACCTGCAAAGATTTACAAGTTCTACAATTTTTTTACATTCTATGTTGTATTACTAATTTAGCAAAGAAATAAGGAAAACTTAGTCCAATAATACATTTCTTTGCATTTAATTTTTTTTTTTGATTGAGTATTTTGTATTACAACACATTTCAGAATGAACAAATAAGTAATAACAGTAAGTAGAAAACATAGAACATAGAACCAGCATCTCAATGAAGAAAACGTGATATAGTTGTCAGTGCAAACATAGAAAGACAGTACATGAAGAACATTGAGAGTCACTGGTGCTGACAGTCTATACACTTAATAGATAATAATGCAAGGTGGATACTCTAACGTATCCGTTCACATCTTTGTTGGCGTAATAAAACTTGGGGAATTGCAATAAATCTATGACGGGATATGGGGAATGGGGGAGGGTGAATTTGGTAGGTATGAGGGGGAGGGTGTGATCTGGGACTATCTTCGTACACTGTAATTTCAAAGGTGACTTATTTCACACTATTAGGACAGAGGCGGGTGGCAATATAGTCTAAGCACATTAAAACAAGGCTGGGGTGATATGCTGGTTCTGTTGACTCCGTTTAAGCTCTTTCTACATATGTAATAAGAATATATTTTATACATCTGTATTGTGAATATTTTCATCATCTTCTGGTTCTCTGTTCAGGTCATCAGGATGTTCACTTAATGCTCTTTCAACCCTGGCGGGGATAGATCTGAAGAAATAAGGTTTAATATTTTGGCCCATAAAAACATAAATGATTGGATTGAGACAACTGTTAAGGTAAGCCAAGAAGGTAATAATAGTAATTACTGAATAGTAATGAATGTGTCCTCCATGAGACCAGAATGATATTGCCAATATGTAATATGGACACCAGCAGATAAAAAAACATAAAATAACAGCAGTGATGATCCTGTAGGGTCTCTGAGATCTCTGGGGTCTCTTACTTTTTCTAAGTCTGAGGAAAATAATAACATAACTGGTCAAGATGATGAGAAAAGGAATCACAAACATTATAACTAATCTGATCAGGTGAACTAACTCTTCTATGTTAGTAGTAAAATTACGTTGACTATAGTATAAACACCATTCAGTTATATCATCAAAATATAATCCATCTAAGTAAACCAATAAACCAGTCAAGAGAAAACTCAACACCCAGATGACTCCTGCAGTGATCCTCACTAGTTTACGTGTCCTATGAACTTTAGCCCAAAATGGCCACATGACCGAGACACAGCGGTCAATACTCATGGCTGTCAAGACAAGAACACTGGCGCTCATGTTTATAGTGAACAGTGTAGTAGTGAATATACAAACAGTATCGGATGAGTATTCAATAATGTGAGCCCAACGTGCAATCTGCAGAGGAAGAGAAGCGCAGCATAGGAAGTCCGCTATGGCCAGGTTGAGGAACCACTCGACACTGATTGTCTTCTTCATCCTGAATCCAGCAATCCAGATGACTAATCCATTACCGATAATCCCAAGAACAAAAATGATGCTGTATAAAGTAATGGACACCTTCTGGAAAATGTACATGACATCTAACCATATCCTTGTCAGGTTACTTGTTTCATAGTGAGGTGACCTTGGAAGACAAGACAGGGTAGAAGTTAGGCTCGTGAAGAATTTATATCATTTTAAATTTCTACTTTGTACACCGGGATATACAGGAAAGTGAAAAACTAAATTCAAAGTAGCTCCAGTGTCGGACTGAGTTTCCTTGGGCCCACCAGACAAAATGATTCTGGAGCCCACCACCCGAGAACACCTAGAAAATAGACCACAGTACCCTTCAGATGTGGGTGTCTTTGTCTGGAGCATTATTGTGATAGAGCCTGGGACCACCGGAGGATCCTCTGGTACTCTGATAAGCCAGTTCGACAGCGGTAAAGTCACACTATAGTCCTAGGTAACCAAAAACAAGAATTCCCAGGGCTGGTTGACCCCTCTCCACATTTAGATATTCTGCTTATTCTACATCTCCATGGACAGATTTCTTTTTTACCTCTTTGCTATTCCTGTGCAGAGAATCAGCCCTGTAAAGGTTGGCCCTGTCCAAGAACAAGGGTTATTGGGGCAACCTCTGTGGACGTCATCTTTGTGGAAATGTTTCCTCTATAACAAGTACAGATGTGTCCTTCCTAGTCTGACATCGTATTCTGAGATGGGTCATGAGATGAGCAATTTTGTGATATTCTATTATGAGACATCTATGCTATACATGTCTATGTGTGGCCACCCAGTGGTTGTCAAGCTGCTCACATATCACCTGAGCTCCTCTTTCCTTCCCATGCCAGAAACAAAGTGACTCACATGACATTTGCTATCTGCGTGACCTCAGCAGTCGCTATTGAGGGACAGGTGACATCATTCAGATATCACTTATTCCTTACCAGCAACCACTGAGGAATTCTGGGTAAGGAATATGCAAATTAAACCTCATTGGTAGAAAAGAAGATGAGAGACAACAATCTGGAAACATCTGTCTGAGGATGGAGTCTCTTCCTTCTGGAGGAGATTTTCTGGCATGGATATTATTCCCAGATTATGCTCTTAGGTTTCTTTAAAAATCAGATATTAATCTACAGGGAGCTCCTTCCAAAAGGTGGCGCTAGAGAGAGATCATTTTTGAGGTCTTATTTACAAATAATGTAATGAGAAAGTCTATGTAAGGCTCAGTTCACATTTGCTGCCAGGATGCAATGTCTAATATTGTACAATGATCAACACAACAATGGGGTCTTGTGGTTTGTACAAAATTTTCAGCAGTTTAAAGGGGAAATATAGAGCTATTCTTACACCACATGTGACAGAATCTGCGGTGAATGTTCTGATGTAGATGTGAACAGAGCCCAACCTGATTCTCACTAGAATCAAAAGGAATTAAGAATCTGAACTTACTGGTTGTTATAACTCAGAGTTGTATTCGGTGAGGACCAGATATAAAGAGCAGGATCCATTCTGATGTCTTATCTAAAAAGGAAATACATAAAATACTAATAATTATATGATAATAAAGAAATAATAGATTATTATATAATGTAATCATCATAACAGTGCAGTAGAGGGCAGTGTAATAATGTAATTATATCAAGCTCCAATTTACACTAAGAATACCTGCTATCTATCTATCTATCTATCTATCTATCTATCTATCTATCTATCTCCTATCTATCTATCTCATATCTATCTATGTATCTATCTATCTATCTATCTATCTCATATCTATCTATCTATCTATCTATCCCATATCTATCTATCTATCATATATCTATCTATCTATCTATCTACTCATATCTATCTATCTATCTATCTCATATCTATCTATCTATCTATCTATCTATCTACTCATATCTATCTATCTATCTATCTATCTATCTATCTACCATATCTATCTATCGATCTATCTATCTCATATCTATCTATCTATCTATCTATCTATCTATCTATCTGTCTATCTATCTATTTTTCTATCTAGCTAATCTATCTTGTAAGCCCTTGCGGGCAGGGCCCTCTATCCCACTGTGCTAGTTGGTCACTGTTAATATTATCAGTTTTGTATATTTTGTGTACTGTATGTAAACCCTCAAATGTAAAGCACCATGGAATTAATGGTTCTATATAAATAATCATTAGTAATAATAATAATAATAATAATCTATCTCTCTGATATCTAACTCTAGGTCATCATAAAAACTGCAATTTGGGCTGAAAAACACCTATAAGTGCAGAACTTACAGGGTTCCCACTCTAGACAGATATCATATCAGCATATCAGGGCTACATATAATATTAAATGACATTGAGGGTTCTAATTAATGTAACTAAAAAAAATATAGAGAGCTTTATCTTATGTCCATATTTGGATTTGGGGAATGATATTTTACCCCTAATATCTTCATGGTCGAGCTGCCTGCAAGCCTTACATCACTAAGCACAATGTCAGGAATCAGATGGAGCGCTGTAAAGCACAACCCCGACACTGGAGTCTGGAGCACTGGAGACATATTCTGTGCAGTGACCAGTCACACTTCGATATCTGCTGGTCTGATGACCAGTCTGACTACATTGTGCCAGCTGTAGAGTTTGATGTAGGAAGGCTAATATTATGGGGTCATCTTTAAAGGGAATCTGTCAGGGCAATTTGGGACACTAAACCACTCACACATCCATATGGACCTGGGGTTTAGTGTCCCAAATCACCCTGTTATAACGCAATCCATGACCACAATAAAAAAAATAAAAAAAAGCTTTATACTCCCCCGGCTTCTGTACTCCCCACGTCTGCGCAGTTCTTCAATGAAGCCAGAGGAGTACACCTCAGCTTCAGTGCGCATGGCCCGTACCTCCAGCAATTACGTAGTGAAGCCGGGGTGTCCATCTTCGGCTTCACTGAAGAACAGCACAGGCGCCAGGAGGCGTGCCAACAAAGAATCTCATGAATAAGCCGGACTGTTCTCGGCTGAACAGTGCTCATCGGAACCTTCTCTACGAAAGTATAAAGGTTTTTTTATTCTTAATGCGCCTGCGGATTGCATTACAACAGGGCGATTTGGGACACTAAACCCCAGGTCTATAAGGACCAGTGGGTGGTTTAGTGTCCCAGATTGACCTGACAGATTCCCTTTAAGGGGTTGCCTAGGAACCTTAGTTCTATTGAAGAGGAATCCTAATGCTTCAGCAGACCAAGACATCTACTGGGCAATTGGAGAAGAACTTGTCTAGCCTCACAGAGCCCTAACCCTTCCAAAACCCATGGGATGAATTAGAATGGAGATGGCCTTCTCATCCAACACCAATAGCAGACTTCACAAGTGTTCTTCTGGATGAACAGGCAAAACTTCCCTCAGATGCCCTCTTAAATGTTGAGAGAGGGGGAGAAAGGGAAAAGGGAGAAACTCCATATTAATGTCTGTAGATTTAGAATGGGATATGATATAAACTCCTGTAGGTGTAATGTGGAGGTCTCCCAATATTTTTCTCCATATAGTATTGTAACGTCTGTGCCTGTTTGGGTCTATGTGCCACCCTCTGCTCGCACGCTGCGGCGCAGGAGGCGTATTCAGTTTGATTCCTTGCTTAAGGTTCTTGATGCTCAGTCTGAACACTGTCCTATGTAATTGAATTTCAACCACACCCTTCTCCTGCACCTTGCTTCTATCTGCTCCTCTAACAGTTAATCTCAGCCTTGCCTGTGTGATTGACGGCCTGTCTTCCAATCCAGTCTGGGGCGGGTTCAGACTTTCTATAAACAGGTCATCAGCCCTCACATGGTTGCTGGCTATTGATTCTGTCTTGTGACTTGTCCCTGCTAGCTCCTATTCTGCTATTTCCTGTATTTCTATTCCTGACCTCTGGCTTTGACTTTGACTATACTCTTGGATTGTGATTTTGTACTGCATTGCTTGACTGTTACCGACCCTTGGCTAGCTGACCTCTCTTTGTTGTTGTTTGTCCTGTCTGTGTTCTGTGTTGTCACCTATATTAGGAAGGGACTGTCGACCAGTTGCTGGCTGTCTCCTAGGACAGATCAGGCAAGTTAGCCAGGGACAGTGGGGGGTTCAGCTTTAGGACTCACTGTCTTCTTGTGCCCCTCCCCCCAGGAAGCAGCACTGGGGATTGCTCAACTGGTAATTCCCTTACAAGTATATTGTATGTTGGTTGGATCTGTCTCTTTTAATCAATATTACTAACTATGTAGCTATGATCCTCACCACCTTATCTATTATCTTCTAGAGCAGTGGTTCTCAAGGTTCGATACGTGTATCCCTGGTGGTATATCCAGCTTTCACAGGAGTGCGCACTCTCCCCTTCCCCTAATGGTAGTTCATGGGGTTCATCACCCACAAACTGCTATTACATTCTGGGGTCTCTTCAGACCCCCATAGTATAATTAATGGAGGTTCAGAAAAGGACAGCAAACATAAGAAATGGTTATCTCTGGAGGCTGTAAAGGCACAGGGAGCAGTGCCGGAGCCCAGGGGAGGTGAGTAACACTGGTTGTTACATTTACTCACCTCCCCTGCATCTTCGCTAATTATTCTCTGGGGTCTGAAGAGACCCCAGAGTACAATAGTAGTTCATCGGTAATGAACCCACTAAATTTTAAGTTCATCTGAACCCAAAATTGTTAGAAAATTCCTATGTATGTGGGATTATTTTCATTTTTTTGCTGTAGGGGTGACTCGGGGACATTATACTGTAAGGATGGGCCACTATGAGACATTATTCTGTTACCGGGATCTTTGGTTACTTTTTTAACAGCCTGAGGCCCCTAGTACCTTTAATCTGTCCCAGTTGTAAGTAATGAATGCAGCTTACCACTCACTCCTTAAACATCACTGACCATGGGGGACATTATATGACTTGTGGGGACACTGAAGGGGCCAATTTACTGAGTATTAGGGCACTGATGTGGACATTCTACTGAGTGTGGGGGCATTGAGGTAGGCCATTATACTACATGTGAGGGCACTAGGGAGGCATTATTTTATTAACATTTATAAGTGATTGCTACTTTGGGGGTACCCAGTTAGGACGTTTTCGCAAAGTTGAGAACTTCTGCCCTAGAGGCTCTAAAAATGAAAGTTCTAAAAAGTAGAAAACAAGTTATTAAAAATATAATACAAAAATATTAAAAACTGAAAACACCTCTCTTTGCTATTTTATCAATAAAATAAACAAAAAATATAAACATATTAGGTATCAATGCATCCAAAAATTCCAAAACCATGAAAGTACAAAAGCATATGGTGAACCTCATAACAGGGGAAAAAAATCAAAATGAACAAATTAACGTTTTTCTCTCACCTGCCCCAAAGAAAAATAGGATATAAAGTGGTCAAACAGTGATACGTAAGTATAATGATACCAATACCAAAGGTGAAGGCATCCATATAGATGGAAAAATATGACCCAGCAAAGAATATCCGGCTTTGAAAACAATATAACAAATTCTATATAAAATACAGACAGAATAAATATAATCTGTATGCCGCAAAAAAAAAAAAAAAAAAAAAATAAGGAAATAAGAAATGGAGCAACTACAGTTTATTTCACATCCACCCGTAATGTTGGACAGGAAAAAATAAAAAAAAAATCTTTGAGCCGTTATATTCTGAAACTCATATATTTTTTTTATATTTCTGTGTACAAAGATATGTAAGTCACCAAAGGAGAGTTGTTTGGCCATTGCGCACAGTTGCCAAATTTGTTGAAAACCAACTACAGCACAGGGGTGGAGGGAGGAGGATGATTTGGGCTTGTTTTGTCGCAGGACCAGGCATCTTGCAGTCATTGAGCTGACCATGACTAAGGCATATGAACTTGTATAAGGTATATACATGTATTTATGCATGTGCAGGAATCTATGGGATATATAAACCTGACTCTGACACTGATTCATTGCCTGTGATTACTTTGTGACCTGGCTCCCTGAGTTACTCTTCACTCATTCCTGATGCCTCATCCAGTTTACAGCTGTGATTTTCCTTGTATTCTGACTCTGGATTGTCTTCTTATTAACCCCTTGCTTTCTGATTGTGCTACATCTGAGCTCTCCTGGACTTCACCTCTGCTTTGTCTACTGGTAAATAATTTATCTGATAAAATGTGCTTATATCCGTACTCTCCTGGTATTAGCTTTGGCTAGTTTACTACACTGTATATCTTCCATTGGTCCTCTGCCTGCAAGTCCACAAGTCCGAATGTCAGGATGTATCACGATACATTGATTCACTTACCTTCAGAACTTCTCAGACAGTTTCCTTGTGCAGCAGATACAATGTATCCAGTTAATCCAAATAAAAAGAAGCAACAAATAATCTAGTGATTAGATTAACGTGACTTGATACTGAGATAATCTTCTGTAGTTCTCCTATCTCTGTAGTCACAAACAGTACAGATGGGTCTCAGTGATACATCCACAAATTAACAAGAAAGATATATTTGATATAACATGGCCCTGAATCATGTAAAGACATCTGTGTGGAGCTGATAGAGCTTGTAAAGCTTCTTTATATGGTAGACGAGGCTGGTTTGCCTGTTTTGTGTATATTATAGAACACTGACATATTCATTGTACTTTGGTACTGGCTGATCCAACCCCCCCACTGTATCCACAGATTGTAGTGCCACAGAAGTGTCCAGGAAGTCAGCAGGGGGTCTGTCAGGGGTAGATGTCACGTCAGACTGGGTGACTATGCTAGCCAGGCCTGCTGGCCACAGACAGCTCTCACATTACCCTGTAGTCCTATGAGAAGACACAAGTGACTACTTACTGACATTCCCATGAGCCACACTCTGTTGTATCTGCACCATCCAAGTATTAAGGAGGAGTTCACACTACTGTTACTAAAGTCCGTTGCTGTCATTCCGTCATGTTGTTTACACTAGTGTCAATGGGAACGGGCACAGAATCAGTCTGTGACCGGTCTCTGTGACAGCTATGACAGAAGACAGCAACGGACTTTAGTAAAAGTAGTGTGAACTCCCCCTAAGAAGATCAGAAATCTGGAGGTACCGGCCAAAACAGATAAATAATAGGTGACATCAGTACAAGGGGGACATGTCCACTGCCCGGCATTAGTCTCTATATTGGCCCTGCCTGTAACTGACCAGTCTATGGATTACCAATAGAAGTGGACAAATGGCCCCTGATTCTCCGAAACTTTACCCAATATAAACAATGATCACACTTCATCGTATCTGTAATATGTTTTATTTATTAGGTAATAATGATGCAAAATGATGGAAATGTTAATTTTACACAGAAAAGCAAATATCAAAACAGGAAGAAAAGTACAAAATCTTTGGCACATAGATGGAGGTCTGGAGTACAGATCTCCCCTCTATGACATCTATATACCTTAGTAGGACAAGGTTACAGATATTGACAACCCCATTATTATACAGTAAGAATCCCAAGAAATAATATTTAGATGTAAATTATTGCAGTTTATGCAGAATGACTTGTAGTATATACAGATGTAGCCGCGGTTAACATCACTCATAACCAGATAACAACACGGCAGCACAGAGGGTTAACTTAACTCTTTCAATGGATTTTGTTGTCTTCTGAGATAGGATATCATGGCACAGAAAGTTTTCACACTGCAGAAAGTCAATTAAGCAATGCTACATCTGTAAGTGTCTCTAAGTCTGATATGAATTGTTGCATTTTCAGGTCAATATTAGATAAAAATAGAGAAATTTTCACAGCCGAGGGGAAATCGATATCAGGGGCCGAGGTACAGTAAAGTGACAATCCAGCAGAATGACAGACAAATGTATAGTCAGACAATCCAGGATCAATACTGACCTATCAATACTATAATATCAGTAGGATAGTTTATAGCAGGGGTCGGCAACCCCTGGCACGCGTGCCACTCTTGGCACGCGTGCCAGGGGTTACCGACCCCTGCTATAAACTATTCCCCTGGCACGGCAGCGGAGTCCTCGCCCAGCAGCTTCGATCGGACCAAACATGGCTGAAACGAAACTGCTATTATTATACTGTGGGGTCTCTTCAGACCCCCGAGTATAATAAGCAGAGACTTAGGAGAAGTGAAGAAACATAAAAAACAATGATACTCACCTTGCTCCCTGCGCTACGCGGCGGCTGTGCGATCTGCCAGCACTTCTGACAGCTGACAGGGGTTACGTCTGGCGTCATGATGCATACGTCACGATGCGACGTGACCCCAGAGACCCAACCAGCAGTCGCTGACTACAGGCAGAAGCGCCGAAGAGAACAGAGCAGCTGCGGAGCGTGGAATGGTGAGTTCATTGTTTTTTTTATGTTTGTCCCCTCTCTTGGTCCTGCACTTATTATACTCGGGGGTCTGAAGAGAGCTATGGAACATAATACCGTGTGTGGGGACCGCTATGGAACACAATACCGTGTGCAGGGACCGCTATGGGACCTAATACCGTGTGCAGGGACCGCTATGGGACCTAATACCGTGTGCAGGGACCGCTATGGGACCTAATACCGTGTGCAGGGGCCGCTATGGGACCTAATACCGTGTGCAGGGGCCGCTATGGGACCTAATATCGTGTGCGGGGCCACTATATTACATAATACGGTGTGCAGGGGCCACTATGTGACATAATACGGTGTGCAGAGGCTGTTATGGGATATAATACCTTGTGCAGAGGCTGTTATGGGATGTGTTTGCACAGAAAACACAGGCATTTTTTTTTTTTGTGCAAAAATGCACCATATGAACGTAGTTTTACATTGAAGTAAAAGTTCCAGTGGCCTAAGACTATATCTGCATCCAGATACATAGTGTGTATTCACCATAAGGTGCCACCATACGGAGCTCCTGGACACATTTACCTCTAATTGGGGGCTGCACATGGACTTTCATTGCTTCTAATTGGAAAGTACAGGAGCGGCCCAGGAAATAGCAGTAAATGTATGTGTCCTAAAGCATCTGGTGGCAGCACTCCTGTGTTATGGTTTGTGGTATATAACTTTAGTTTAGGGGTCGTCAGATTTACAATTATTGACCAACACTCAGAGTACCTCAGCTTTGATTTTTTAATTAAAATCGGCACACCGAACAAAAAAGGTTGCCTACCCCTGGTTTATAGTATATAATAACTGGCAAAGATAAGAGAGGAGATTAAAACAGAGAGCCAGTGACTGAGACTCCTGACTGACCACTCAGCTGGACCTATAGTAAGGCGGTATTAGACCGCGGGATATTCAGGGCAATTATCGGCAATGAACCCTCCGAGGAACGATCATTCCCCATAACTGTCCTGTCTAATAGAGCGGCCGATCAGCTGATCAACAAGCAAAAGCTGGTTAGTCGTCTGGTTGTAACTTTTATGCAGGATAAACAGAATAAAAGATGTCGTTTATCGTTAGCACATCGCTCTGTGTAGTCTGGTCAGTGCTGCAGATAATCCATGAATGGGGGAGAAACGATTACAGCGATTACCGATCAATGGGTTTCTAGTGGATCTTCACTGCTGCGGGCAATATCTGGCTGTGTAATACATATACAATAAGTATGTTACAATAATGCAAATGTATACAAAATATCATCTCATGATACATCCCTGCAAAATGTCCTTAAATGGAGTCTGTCACCAGTACCCAGCATATCAATCCATTCCCGCACATTAGGGTCACCTAAATTGTGAATTGGTATCTCCATTGGCAAGATATAACCACAGGTATTAATATGCAACCAGGACGTTGCCATTGCTCTAAAGAGGTAAGCGGCAATGGAGACTGTGATTCACAAGGGGGAAACAATGATTTGATTCAAGGGAGCCTAACCTATCTATCTGCAGGGCTGGGGTGATATGCTGGTTCTGGTGACACTAACCTATCTATCTGCAGGGCTGGGGTGATATGCTGGTTCTGGTGACACTAACCTATCTATCTGGAGGGCTGGGGTGATATGCTGGTTCTGGTGACACTAACCTATCTATCTGCAGGGCTGGGGTGATATGCTGGTCTGGTTACACTAACCTACCTATCTGCAGGGCTGGGATGATATGCTGGTTCTGGTGACAATAACCTATCTATCTGCAGGGCTGGGGTGATATGCTGGGTCTGGTGACACTAACCTATCTATCTGCAGGGCTGAGGTGATATGCTGGTTCTGGTGACACTAACCTATCTATCTGCAGGGCTGGGGTGATATGCTGGGTCTGATGACACTAACCTATCTATCTGCAGGGCTGGGGTGATATGCTGGGTCTGTTAACACTAACCTATCTATCTGTGGGGTTGGGGTGATATGCTGGTTCTGGTGACACTAACCTATCTATCTGCAGGGCTGGGGTGATATGCTGGTTCTGGTGACACTAACCTATCTATCTGCAGGGCTGGGGTGATATGCTGGTTCTGGTGACACTAACCTATCTATCTGCAGGGCTGGGGTGATGTGCTGGCTCTGGTAACACTAACCTATCTATCTGCAGGGCTGGGGTGATATGCTGGGTCTGATGACACTAACCTATCTATCTGCAGGGCTGGGATGATATGCTGGGTCTGGTGACACTAACCTATCTATCTGCAGGGCTGGGGTGATATGCTGGTTCTGGTGACACTAACCTATCTATCTGCAGGACTGGGGTGATATGCTGGTTCTGATGACACTAACCTATCTATCTGCAGGGCTGGGGTGATATGCTGGGTCTGGTGACACTAACCTATCTATCTGCAGGGCTGGGGTGATATGCTGGGTCTGCTGACACTAACGTATCTATCTGTAGGGCTGGGGCGATATGCTGGTTCTGGTGACACTAACCTATCTATCTGCAGGGCTGGGGTGATATGCTGGTTCTGGTGACACTAACCTATCTATCTGCAGGGCTGGGGTGATATGCTGGTTCTGGTGACACTAACCTATCTATCTGCAGGGCTGGGGTGATATGCTGGTTCTGGTGACACTAACCTATCTATCTGCAGGGCTGGGGTGATATGCTGGTTCTGGTGACACTAACCTATCTATCTGCAGGGCTGGGGTGATATGCTGGTTCTGGTGACACTAACCTATCTATCTGCAGGGCTGGGGTGATATGCTGGTTCTGGTGACACTAACCTATCTATCTGCAGGGCTGGGGTGATATGCTGGTTCTGGTGACACTAACCTATCTATCTGCAGGGCTGGGGTGATATGCTGGTTCTGTTGACTCCGTTTAAGCTCTTTCTACATATGTAATAAGAATATATTTTATACATCTGTATTGTGAATATTTTCACCATCTTCTGGTTCTCTGTTCAGGTCATCAGGATGTTCATTTAATGCTCTTTCAACCCTGGCGGGGATAGATCTGAAGAAATAAGGTTTAATATTTTGGCCCATAAAAACATAAATGATTGGATTGAGACAACTGTTAAGATAATCAAAGAAGGTAATAATATTAAATACAGTATATATTGTATAGAAATAACTGTATCCTTCATAAAACTAGAATGTTAGTGGCAATATGTAATATGGACACCAGCAGATAAAGAAACACAATATAACAGTGGTGATGATCCTGTAGGGTCTCTGAGATCTCTGGGGTCTCTTACTTTTTCTAAGTTTATTGAAAATGATCAAATAACTGGTCAAGATGATGAGAAAAGGGATCACAAACATCATAACTAATTTGATCAGGTGAACTAATTCATACATGTTAGTAGTAAAATTCCAGTGACTATAGAACATACACCATTCAGTTATATCATCAGAATCTAATCCATCTAAGTAAACTGATAAACCAGTCGTGAGAAAACTGAAAACCCAGATGACTCCTGCAGTGATCCTCACTAGTCTATGTGTCCTGTAAACTTTAGCCTAAAATGGCCACATGACCGATACACAGCGGTCAATACTCATGGCTGTCAAGATAAGAACACTGGCGCTCATGTTTATAGAGAACAGTGTAGTAGTGAATATACAAACAGTAATGTTTGGGTGTGCAAAAACGGCAGCCCAGCGTACAAACTGCAGAGGAATAGAAGCACAGCATAAGAAGTCCGCTATAGCCAGACTGAGGAACACACAGCACTGATTGTCTTCTTCATCTTGAATCCGGCAATCCAGATGACTAATCCATTACCGATAATCCCAAGAACAAAAATGACGCTGAAAAAAGTAATTAACACCTTATGGTAAATGTATACATCTTTCGAGCTTCCATCCTGGTTACTTGTTTCGTAGTCAGTTGTCCTTGGAAGACAAGACAGGGTAGAAGTTAGGCTTGTGAAGAATTTATATCATCTTAAATATCTATTTTGTACATCGGAGTATACAGGAAAGTGAAAAACATAAAACAAAGGCTCCAGTGTCGGACTGAGTTTCCTTGGGCCCACCAGACAAAATGATTCTGGGACCCCTAGAACATCAAGGAAATAGACCACAGTACCCTTCAAATGTGGGTGTCATTGTCTGGAGCATTATTGTGATAGAGCCTGGGACCATCGGAGGATCCTCTGGTACTCTGATAAGCCAGTTCGACAGTGGTAAAGTCACACTATAGTCCTAGGTAACCAACAGCAAGAATTCCTAGGGCTGTTTGACCCCTCTCCACATTTAGATTTTCTGCTTATTCTGCATCTCTATGGACAGATTTTTTTTACCTCTGCTATTCCTGTGCAGAGAATCAGCCCTATAAAGGTTGGCCCTGTCCAAGAACAAGGGTTATTGAGGCACACAGCGGTGGACGCCATCTTTGTGGCTGTCTTGCCTCTATAACAATTACAGATATGTCCTTCCTAGCCTGTCATCATATTCTGAGATGGGTGTATTGCAAAATAGCAGCCCTTGACAAAAATGGCTGCTTATGACAAAATGTTATGATAGCCAGGCCATAAGTAACCTTAAATTTGAACCCAGTATAAAGTAATGTCTACCCACTCTATTTTCAGTTGACATGTTATGAGATTTTGTATGTCTTAGACCAACGGCACTGTTTGAAGGGATATTTACATACCCATACAACCTAGACAAAAGACTCTGTTTAAGGTTAGATTTACATGCCCATACAGATTAGATCACAGGATGCTGTTTAAGGTGATATCTATATGTACATGCTAATTAGATCACAGGATGCTGTTTAAGGTGATATATATATGCACATACTAATTAGAGCACAGGACGCTGTTTAAAGTGATATCTATATGTACATGTTAATTAGATCAATGACGCTGTCTAAGGTGATATCTACATATCTATACCAACCAGATCAACAGGTTATGTCCATACTGGTTAGATCAAAGGAACAACTCTGTTTAAAGCGTATATGTCACAAGACATATTCAAATGGAAATTGGCCCCTTCCACGTGAATATGAGCTTGGAGAAGAATAGAGGCCTTACAGAAGTGTATCACTTCTGTAACCGCCCATTGTATGACATACACAAAGGGTATATGATGAGGAAAGATCCCTCAGCATTAGTGTGTTACATTTTCTTGAGAGCAGATCATTGGGGACGCCTGCTGATGCTGCATGCTGGCACATTGGCTGAGTGATGCTTCCTACAGATACCCTTATCAGAACTAAGCTTAGCAGTGTTGTAAGTATTTGATTTGATTACCGTGCTATACCTGCTGTATTTTAAGTGTTGAATATATATTTGATTATCTCATAGTTTGATTGACTTTGAGATTTGATTAGACTTTGCTTTATACTTTCTGATACTTTTAAGTGTTGTAAGTATTTGATTATATATCACAGTTTGATTGACTGTGATATTTGATATTTGATTATATCATAGTTTGATTGACTTTGATATTTGATTATACCTTGCTATACCAGCTGTATTGCAAGGTTTGATTATATCTTCTAATATCTGTTATACTTTTCCTTGTTGTAAGACCTTTTTACTATACTTTTCCCTGTTGTAAGACCTTTTGACCTTTTGTTATACTTTTCCTTGTTGTAAGACCTTTTTCTATCTTCTTATACTCTTCTTAATAAAATGTTAAGCTATTTGGGGATAGTCTAGTGTTTTTACTCTATAACTTTATTCTATTACACGGAATCCAAAGAATCTGTTTTCATTTGGCAATACAGATGGGTCATGAGATGAGCACAGTTTTGTGATATTCTATCATGAGATATGTAAGCTATACATGTCTATGTGTGGCCACCCAGTGGTTGTCAATCTAACAGTCTGTGTCAGTTAATCTATAAGTGAGCAGTGTGTCCATAGTGACAGCCTGTACCTACAAGGCACCGACACACTGATACATTGTACCTCTGGATATAAACCATAAACCTCTGGACATTGTACCTCAGTCCCAGTCCCCTTTGCTTCCAATGCCGGGACTTGCCATGCCGGAAACAATGGGGCTCGCATGACCTTGGCTGAGAGTGACCTCTGCGGTTGCTATTGAGGGACCGGTGACATCATTCAGATATGTCACTTATTCCTTACCAGCAGCCACTGAGGTCACTGATTGGTCTTGGTAGCCCAGCGTGTGACCAGCAGGTAGAGCAGAGTGACCTGGCAGATAGATAAGTATGACTTTTGTCTTTGTTTTACACCAACCCCAGTAATTCTTGATCATCCCCTTTAATTATGTAGATTGAGGTCAGGAGAGCTCTATTATTCCCCAAATACATTTCTTGAAAATTTATTTTCTTAGCCAGATCCCTTTAAATAAGAACAACATAAACTCCCTCTCTAAGAGTATGTTCACAAGCCACCTCAAATTCAGTGCCAAATTCCCCCATGTAAACATAACATAAGAGTTCTGGGTAAGGAATATGCAACTAAGATGAGAGACAACAATCTGGAAACATCTGTCTGAGGATGGAGCCTCTTTCTTCTGGAGGAGATATTCCGGCTTGGATATTATTCCCAGATTATGCTCTTAGGTTTCTTTGAAAATCAGATATTAATCTATAGGGAGCTCCTTTCAAAAGGTGGCGCTAGAGAGAAATCATTTTTGAGGTCTTATTTATACATAATTTAGTGAGAAAGTCTATGTAAGGCTCAGTTCACATTTGGTGCTAGGATGTAATGTCTAATATTGCACAATGATCAACACACAACAATGGAGTCTCGTGGTTTGTGCCAAATTTTCAGCAGTTTGAAGAAAAAACAAAGAGTTGCATGCTGAGCTGTTCTTACACCACATTTGACAGAATCTGATCTAGATGTGAACAGAGCCCAACCTCACTAGAATCAAAAAGAATTAAGAATCTGAACTTACTGATAGCTGTAATCCGGAGTTGTATTCAGTGAGGCCCAGATATAAAGAGCAGGATCCATTCTGATGTCTTATCTAAACAGGAAATACATAAAATTTTTTAATAATTATATAATAATAAAGAAAAAAATAGATGATTATATAATGTAATCATCATGGCAGTGCAGTAGAGGGCAGTGTAATAATGTAAGTACATCCGGCTCCAACGTACACTAAGAATATCTGCTATCTAACTATCTACCTATCTATCTCTCTGATATCTACCTCTACGTTATCAGTATAAAAACTGAAAACACATTTAGGCTAAGGCCCCACGTGCGTCCTGCAACGCGGTGGGTGCTTTAGACAGAAAGTTTGCAGAGTTTTCTTCTGCGGACTTTCTGTTTCAATTATACCTATGGGGAAATTGATGGCGTTTCCGTAGGTATAATTGACATGCTGCAATTTCCAAAACTGTGCCGGTTTTGGAAATCGCTGCATCTCTGCAGCGTGTTTTTTTACTCAAAGTGGGCATGAATCCTATCCACTTTGCTCTGACTGTAAAATACCACAATTTTTTTCCCCGAGTTTCCTCCACGGGCGAATCGCGGCGTTTACGCCACGTGGGGCTTTAGCCTTAAGTGCAGAACTTACAGGTTTCCCACTATAGTCAGATATCATATCAGCATTTACTACAGGGCTACATGTAATAATTAATGACATTGAGGGTTCTAATTAATCTAACTAAAAATATAGTGAGTTTTATCTTATGTCCATATTGCGATTTAGGAAATATTTTACCCTGACATCTTCATGGTCGAGAGTGCCTGCAAGCCTTACATCACTAAGCACAATGTCAGGAATCAGATGGAGCGCTGTAAAGCACAACCCTAACACCGGACTCTGGAGCACTGGAGACATATTCTGTGCAGTGACCAGTCACACTTCTATATCTGCTGGTCTGAAGACCAGTCTGGATTTGGGTAAAGCTAGGAGAACGTTACATGCCTGACTACATTGTGCCAGCTATAGAGTTTGGTGGAGGAGGGGTAATATTATGGGGTCGTGTTTCAGGCTTTGCCTAGGAACCTTAGTTCCATTGCAGCAGAATCCTAATGCTTCAACAGACTAAGACATCTACTGGACAATTGTCTTTTCCAACTTTCCTGGAGCTAGTTGTAGAAGACCTTTTTCTGTTCCAACATGACTGTGTCCAGTGCACAAAGCAAGGTCTATAAAGAAATGGTTGGTGGAAGAACTTGTCTAGCCTGACAGAGCTCTACCCCATCCGACACCTATGGGATGAACAAGAATGGAGATGGCCCTCTCATCCAACACCAATGTCAGACCTCACAAGTGTTCTTCGGGATGAATAGGCAAAATTTCCGATGCCCTCCAAATTGTTGAGAAAGTGGGAGAAAGGGGAAAAGGGCAACTCCATATTAATGTCTGTAAATTTAGAATGGGATATGATATAAACTCCTGGAGGAGTAATGTGGAGGTCTCCCAAAATTTTTCTCCATATAGTATATTATGCATTGGTTGAACCTGTCTCTTTTAATCAATCTTACTAACTATGTAGCTATGTCCCTCTGCCTCGCATCTATTATCTTGTAGAGCAGTGGTTCTGAAGGTGCGGTACATGTATCCCTGGTGGTATATCCAGCTATCACAGGAGTGGACATTGTGGTAAGAGCTATCCTCCCCCTTCCCCCCAATAGTAGTTCTTGGGGTTCGCTACCCACAAACTACTATTAAACTCTGGGTTCTCTTCAGATCCCTAGAGTATAATTAGCGGAGGTGCAGGAGAGGAGAGTAAACATAAATAGTTATCTATGGAGACCATAAGAGCACAGGAAGAAGTGCCGGAGCCCAGGGATGGTGAGTAACACTGGTTGTTATATTTACTCACCTCCTCTGCGTCTCCGCTAATTATTCTCTGGGGTCTGAAGAGTCATAACAGGGGAAAAAAAAATCAAAATTAACAAATTATTGTTTTTCTTTCATCTCCCCCAAAGGAAAATAGGATATAAAGTGGTCAAACAGTGATACGTCACCATAATGATACCAAAACAATCGGTGAAGTCATCCTTATAGATGGAATTATTAAAAATAGTCATGGGGGTCAGAATATGACCCAGCAAAGAATATCCATTTTTTAAAACAATATAACAAATTCTATATAAAATACAGACAGAATAAATATAATCTGTATACCATAAAAACAAAACATGTAAGAAAATGGAGCAACTACAGTTTTACTTCACATCCACCTATTCAGAACTATTTTCCAGCTTCCCAGTACATTGTATGGAATATTAAATTATATCGGATGCACAATTTGTCCCACAAAAAAAATAATCCTCAAACAGCTACAATCGTGAGAAAAACACAGTTCTATGATTTTTCATATCAATATGAACACAATAAAAGAAATCTAGTCCTTTCATTTTTTACCCCTCCCCACCTTCCAAAAATCAGTTTTGTTTTCATTTATTAGGTCTGGTTCACATCTGCATTCGGTTTCCGTTCGGGGGAGTCCGCTTGGGGAAACCGAACACAATTGTGAACTGGCCCTTACAGAGCTCATGAGGGCTTATTTTTTATGGGATAAATTGTACTTTCTGTTTTTAAGGTGTTTATGTTGAAGCAAAAATGTTATCTATATTATGTGGATTGTTACAATGATGATGATACCATTATAATCCATAACATTGAAAAGTAAATATAAATAAATAAATAAATCTTTAAGCCGTCATTTTCTGACACCTGTATTTTATTTTTTATATTTCTGTGTACAAAGATATGTAAGTTACCAAAATGTAGATGTTTGGCCGTAGCGCACAGTTGCCAAATTTGTCGAAAACCAATTACAGCATATCAGTGCAAGCACTTCATATCAACTGTCAAGCACAGGGGTGGAGGGCGGTGATTTGGGCTTGTGACCTGGCTCCCTGAGTTACCCTTCACTAATTCCTTGTGCCTCATCCAGTTTACAGCTGTGATTTTCCTGGTAAAAACTGAGGTTTTACACCTTGCTAACTGGAGTGGTGTCTTATTAATAGATAGAATTGTTGACCTTGAATACACTTGTTCTGATAAGTGACCTGCTCAACATATATTAGAGAAATGCTTAGATAAATGATAAGCTGTGATATAATTTTTATTAAGCATAGTATCTATCTATCTATCTATCTATCTATCTATCTATCTATCTATCATTAACATGTATGTATATAACATAACTTCTATGTAACATTGGTGATATAACTTTCAATGTAACAAATACTATACTGTAACATTTCTAACAAGAGTTTGAATAGTTTTCTATAAGATTCAAGCTCCTAATGTCAGGATTTATCACGATACATGGATTCACTTACCTTCAGAACTTCTCAGACAGTTTCCTTGTGCAGCAGATACAATGTATCCACTTAATCCAAATACAAAGAAGCAACAAATAATCTAGTGATATAAGATGTGACTTTATATAGAGCGACTCAATAAGGTGACTTGATACTGAGATAATCTTCTGCAGTTCTCCTATCTCTGTAGTCACAAACAGTACAGATGGGTCTCAGTGATACAGCCACATACTGAAAAGAAAGATATATTTGATATAACATGGCCAAAAATCATGCAAAGACATCTGTGTGGAGCTGATAGAGCTTGTAAAGCTTCTTTATATGGTAGACAAGACTGGTTTACCTGCTTTGTGTATATTATAGAGCACTGACATATTCATTGTACTTAGGTACTGGCTGGACTATTCAATACCCTTCCCTCTTGAGATTTTAAGTGATAACCAACTCAAAGTAGCCGATAATTTTGAAGTAGAACGAAAATGCACTGGTCAGAGAAGCAGCCAAGAGGCCCATGGTCACTCTGGAGGAGCTTCAGACATCCACAGCTCAGGTACAGGGAGAATCTGTCCACAGGACAACTAGAAGTCACTGCGCACCCCACAAATCTGGCCTTTATGGAAGAGCGGCAAGAAGAAAACCATCGTTGTAAGAAAGACATAAGAAGTGGCGTTTGCAGTTTGTCACAAACCATATAGGGGACACAGCAAACATGTGGAAGAAGGTGCTCTGCTCAGAGGAGACCAAAGGGGAACTTTTTGGCCTAAATGCAAAGCCCTATGTGTGGTGAAAAAGTAACCCTGCTCATCCCCCTGAACACACCGTCATCCCCTCTGTGACACATGGGGGGCAGCATCATGCTGGGGGGACAGGGAAGCTGCTCAGAGGTGATGGGAAGATGGATGGAGCTAAATACAGGACAATCCTGGAAGAAAACCTGAGACTGGAGGCTACAAAAGACTTGAGACTGAGAAGGAGATTCCAGCAAGACAAAGACCCTAAACCTCCAGCCAGAGCTACAGTGGAATGGTTTAGATGACAGAATATTCATGTCTTAGAATGGCCCAGTCACAGTCCAGACCTAAATCCCATTGAGCATCTGTGGCAAGACATGAAAATTGCTTTTCGCAGACGCTCCATCCAATCTGGCTGAGCTTGAACTATTTTGCAAAGAAGAATGGGCAAAAATATCAGTCTCTAGAGACTGGTAGAGACAGACCCCAAAAGACTTGTATCAGTTGCATCAGTTGTATACAGTCATGTTGTTCCATATTTTCATCATACATGTGTGTATAGGTTGTGTGACTGCCTCCCCCACCCCCCGAATCTTTTGGCAACAGGGTAAAGGAATTGAGCGACATGCAGTGGTCAAAGGTAACATTAGGAGGCATAAGTAAGGCAGACTGTAGTCTGAGTTGTCCAGCCATTGAAATGTGCTTAAGTTGGACCTAGGACAATATACCATGTACATGCTTCAGTGGATTCTTTTCCTGCTCTGTTTTCTTATTTCCAGGCCTGTATACATAGATTTTCCATCTGTACTTTTGATTTCCAGGTTCCTTGGAAACTCTCAAAAAGTCAAATACGTATTCCCAGTGCTTTATGCACTCGCAAGAATAAACTTATAGTTCAGTAGTTCCAAAACTCAAAATCTGCATTAATAATGCTACATTTTCTAAACCTTGTTGTAAACAATCATATTCATGTATCATATCAAATTAATCTGTGTTCTGCTGAATACAGTGGGAGTAAGAAACCTGCAGACTACTAGTCAAGGACAGATTCCTTTCTGTTTAGCCCCCGTCTATTCTTGGAATCAGCCCCAAACCACCCAGGTGTATTCCCCAGGATTTGCCTAACGTTTCTATTTTAGAACCTCAAAGTTTACACACAATAGTATATCTGAGGCGCCCATCACTTAACTAAACAGCTTTTTGTCTTAGAGCCTCCAAAGCGCCCAGCGCTCAAATTAAGTGCAATGTGCAGGACCACAAATGATATCTCTCGGCATGCAAAGTGGTAACAGAGTACAAGGAAATCAGACAGTAGCTCCAGGCTGCTACTTTCTCCTCTTCCACAACTTAGAGGCGACAGATGTTGGGGTTAGTTTTCCTTAACAACTTTCCACATGATCGTGCACAACAAACCAAATAGAATGGATGCCAAAAACACAGCACAAAAACTCTACAATGGTCATTCTTTAAATATGGATACTTCATAAACAGGGTTCTTAAAAAGACCAGAAAATTTATTTCTCTTACAACTCACTTGACATTGAGAGACCATAAGACAAGAGGAAAGCAGAAGGTGGAAGTGGTAAGAATAAGGCTCCTTAACTTGTGGCTAATTTTTAGGCCAGTTTCCAACTTTCCTCCTTGTCTGGTTGTCCCACTGTCTGCTTATAAAGGTGAAGAGCTAGCCACCTCCAACCTATCCAAGGTATGTAATATCTGTAAGTGCAATCTGCTCTAAGTATCAACATATTAAAGCCCAAATTAGTACAACTAGTATGTGAGCCGGCTCAAAGAATCACACACAGACACAATTTAGAATTATGTGACCTATATGGATTATGCTCTTTAATGGCAGATGGGTGAGGTTTAAATACATTGTAGGTGTGGTTTTACATTCATGGACAAAGAGAAGGTTTAATCAATATAATTAACATAACGTGATTGGGTATAACGTTGTAACATAAAATTTGGCACATAGCTAGTGAATAAGGCACAGACAAAAAGTTTCATCCCATTACAGATAACAGCTTTCTGCAAAGGAGGGGGATGAGCTCTGAGCAGCACCCGAGAAAGTAATGTAAGATGGAGAACATGCCAAGCTGCATCCTCCACACATATATGCAAGAGGACTATATTTTACACATCTGTATTATGAATATTTTCACCATCTTCTGATTCTCTGTTCAGGTCATCAGGATGTTCAATTAATGCTCTTTCAATTCTGGCAGGGATAGATCTGAAGAAATCAGCTTTAATATTTTTGCCCATAAAACCATAAATGATTGGATTGAGACAACTGTTAAGATAAACCAGGATGGTAACAATAGTAACTTCTGAATAGAATTGACTGTATCCTTCATAAAACTGGAATGTTATTGGCAATATGTAATATGGACACCAGCAGATGAAGAAACACAATATAACAGCGGTGATGATCCTGTAGGGTCTCTGAGATTTCTGGGGTCTCTTACTTTTTCTAAGTTTGAGGAGAATTATCAGATAACTGGTCAAGATGATAAGAAAAGGGATCACAAACATTACAACTAACCTGATCTGCTGAACTAACTCATCTATGTTAGTAGTAAAATTAAGATCACTATAGTATAAACACCATTCATTTATATCTCTAAAATTTAATCCATCTAAGTAAACCATTAAACCAGTCAAGAGAAAACTCAGGACCCAGACAATTGCTGCAGTGATTCTCACTAGTCTACGTGTCCTATGAACTTTAGCCCAAAATGGCCACATAACTGATACACAGCGGTCAATACTCATGGCTGTCAAGAGAAGAACACTGGCGCTCATGTTTATAGTGAAAAGTATAGTAGTCAATATGCAGATAGTAATGTCTGGGGAACCAAAAATGTGAACCCAATCTGCAATCTGCAGAGGAAGAGAAACACAACATAAGAAGTCCGCTATAGCCAGGCTGAGGAATCACACGGCACTGAATGTCTTCTTCATCCTGAATCCGGCAATCCAGATGACTAATCCATTACTGATAATCCCAAGAACAAAAAAGATGGCGTATAAAGTAATGGACACCTTCTGGAAAATGTATATAACATCCCTGCAGCTGCTTGTCTCGTTACATGTATCGTAGTCAGTTGTCCTTGGAAGACAAGACAGAGTAAAAGTTAGGCTCATGAAGAATTTATATTATCTTAAATATCTATTTTGTATACCGGGGTATACAGGAAAATGAAAAACAAAAAACAAAGTAGCTCCAGTGTCGGACTGAGTTTCTTTCAGACCACCAGACAAAATGATTTGGGGGCCCACCCTCCGAGAACACCAAGGAAATAGACCACAGTTCCCTTCAGATGTGGGTGTCTTTGTCTGGGGCATTATTGTGTTAGAGCCTGGGACCACCAGATCCTCTGGTACTCTAAGTCAATTTGACAGTGGTAAAGTCACACTATAGTCCTAGGTAACCAACAACAAGAATTCCCAGGGCTGGTTGACCCCTCTCCCCAATTAGATATTTTGCTTGATACAATAAATCATATATAATCAAAATTCATCTTTATTAACAAATAAATCAATTTCATTATGTTGCAAGAGTTAAAAAACAATTTAAAAACCATAAAAAAAAGGCAAAATATGGTACAATGTAGTAGACAGGGATGGCAAATTTATAACCACAATATAGTTTTATAGGCAACACATGGTTATACAACCCAATTTACAGCCCAATAAATTAATATATAAATAACAAAATCACCATAGCTGAGTAAATAAATAAATAATTAAGTAGTCAAAAAAATTATGAATAGAACAACAAATAACAACCAATAATAAAAGTGCACCAGTGCAATGTGCAAATGTGCAAAAAAAAAAAAAAACAAACCAGCTATAGCCAAAGGCTTGTCACATGTACTCTGTTATAAGATAGATCACATAATCAATACCAACCAGCCATCAAACCAAGCCATCTGCGACCACATGGACCACCAACCCAACGCACGTTTCACAATAGCTTCTTAAGGGGGTGCTGGTTTAGTGTGTTATGGAGGTTTATACAGACACAAAAAAAATGCTATCAGACTATATTAGCTCGAAAATAGAGCTCACCTGTGCTTTTCTACAAGGCACATGAGCTGGAGCTGGATCTCCATCGCAACACCAGTGGCGTCACGTGACGTGGAATGCAAATACGTTCCACTGACACATAGAACGGCGCCGGGATGAAGGAGCAGGACATCCAGCGCATGCGCACAACACCGGTGGATAGAACAAAAAATGGGCCAATAACCAAATGATAACCAAATGTGTGCAGGACAAGTAATAACAAGTCAAAAAACGAAATCATGCCCACACAAAAGTAAAAATAATTCACATAGTTTATTAGCAAATAAATTAAAAATACAAATAAATAAATAAATAAACACATGAGGGAACAAATTTTCTTGTGTTCCCTTATGTGTGTGTTTATTTATTTGTATTTTTAATTTATTTGTTAATAAACTATGTGAATTATTTTTACTTTTGTGTGTGCACAGAATTAGGGGGACATTTTCCTGCAGGTCTTCCAATGTGGTGTACCTCATAATGTGTGCGCAATGTCCCACCACAGGCCTCTATGTAGGGGAAACAGGCCAGAGACTTAGTCAGCGCATGAACTCACACAGATCCACCATTAATAACAGCAGAACAGATCTCCCAGTGGCCACACATTTCTCCGGAGAAAACCACTCTATTGAAGATTTGCAGGTTGTGGTTTTAATGGGACATTTTAAGATGCAGAGGGAAAGAAATAATGGGAATATAAGTTAATGCAAAAATTTCAAACTCTGCAATTTGGACGTAATATTCATGCCAGTTTCATGTCACACTATGTATGACCTGTGAGGGTCACAAATCACCACCTGATAGCAAACAGATAACAGATCCCTCTGTCACGCTCCACAACTTTCCAGATTGTTTATTTTTTGACTGGTTGTAAATAACTTTTCTACTTAGATTGCATTTTGTTTTTTTAAGGACTCTAAGATCATTTGAAGGCCCATGTCTTTAGGGTATAAAAAATCTGTGAATTTTCAGTTTCTTGTATAACACCATGTCTGATGAAGGAAGCTAGTACTTCCAAAAGCTCACCATAAAATATACTCAGTTAGCCTCTAAAAGGTATCGCCTGATTTCTTCACTCTTCCACAAGGTATAACAAAAGAAGCACAAAGGAATAAGTGAAAAAATAACTACAGTACAATAACTAGCAACAGTGGGAGAAAAGAAAAAATAAAATTACAAATTAAGGAAGAGAGAACAGGGGAAGGGGTGGAGAAATGGGGGGAAGGTTGGGGAAATGCTGGAAATGCTCCCGAGGGTGGTTCCTGGAGAGGAAGAATAGAATGAGGAATGGAAAGTAGAA
Organism: Leptodactylus fallax; assembly: GCA_947044405.1. Lineage (NCBI taxonomy): Eukaryota > Metazoa > Chordata > Amphibia > Anura > Leptodactylidae > Leptodactylus > Leptodactylus fallax. Next base: position 329,709 of record CAMRHE010000853.1, on the reverse strand, counting down.
GGATAATAAGAGGTGTTCCAGAGCAACCAGACTTTCTGGTGGGTACTATCATCCTGACTGATGTAGTGCTGCAATCAGGTTTCCATTTGCCGGATCTCCTGTAACTATTCCGCCAAAGTTGGAGGGGAGGTAAATTTCCACAGGTGGAGAATAACAGACCTGTCCACAATCAGCATGTAGCCAACTAATCTACGTACATGCTTTTGGATCTTATAATGGAAGATGGAGAGGAGAAGATAGGCTGGATCATCCTTCAATGCGACATCAATTACTTCCCTAATGACTCTATGAACCTCGTGCCAAAATGGTTGGAGACGCGAATAGTTCCACCAAACGTGCATCATTGTGCCCCATTCTGCAGAGCACATATGACACTGAGCAAAAAATGGTGGGCTGAAGGGACTCTGTACCATCTCGAGGGAATTTTTTAATTAGTTTCCTTAGCATTACAGGATACAGAAAACTTATAGCAGGAGTGGAAGGCAGAGATCTACACATCAGGTGGAAAAGTAGACCCAAGTTCCCTCTCCCAACCCACTACAAATGTCTGAAATGAGTCATCTTCATGAGAGGAGAATGTGTTATAGATAGTAGAGATTGGGTGTAAGGGCATGGTGGAGCAGAGACATAGGTGTTCAAAGGGGAGAAGAAATCTATAAAGTTTATTGGTGATCTTTAAAGATAAATAAAAGTAGTGTAGCTGAAGATATTGCCATTGGGATTCCTGATCCCTGTGTTCCTGAGGGACTAGTTCAGTGAGGAGAATAAGAGATGTGGGGGACAGAAGTGCAAGGAACTTGAGGGGTGTGCGATCAGTAGGACGAGTGAGAAAAGGAGAATGTAGAGCTGCCGAGACAGGAGTCAGTGGGCCATCATTGGTAAAGAGTTGTGAAATGGTGCGGTATGTCCGACAACGAGGACCTATTGGGCAAAGTATGAGAGATCAGAAATAGCACTACTCGACCAGTGGTGTCTATGGAGCCATGGAAGAGATGTGAGATGTAGTGGGCTCAAAGTGCTCTCTAGGGCAACCCAGAGTTTAGTAGTGGTAGAATGATGCCAGTCGAGAATACGAGCCGCAACAGCTGCCAGATAATATTGAACAAAATTGCAAACTGCCCAACTGTTTACGTTTGGAGTTTGTACATCAGGCTATCCTAGGTGGTTTAGAGTCCCAAATGAATTTGGTGAAAGCCTTTCAGATGAAAAGGAAAAATTCCTTCTGGAGAATAATGCGGATGGTCTGGAAAAGGTACAAAAGGTAGTGTGGGGAGGACATTCATCTTAAGGAGATTTATATGACCCTGCCAAAAAAGTCCCTTAGTGTCCCATTTCATCAAATCAGATTGTAAAGTGCGCAGGAGCGGGTGGAAGTTCAGGGCATTTGTGTCAGATAAGGAACTTGGGAGAAGAATCACCAGGTACTTGATGGATTTTGCAGACCAAGTCACGGGGAAGGAAGAGCGGAGTGTATGGTCTAGGGGGTCAGGGAGGGAAATGTTAAGTGCGGTGCTCTTGGAAACGTTGGTTTTATAGTTACTGTAATAACTAAATAAAGTGGTGAATTCTTGCTGAAGGGAAGGGAGGGTTGTTATCGGTTCAGAGTTAAAGAGTAGAACAGAACATCATCTGGAAAAGCTTAGATCTTAAGATGCAAATATCCTGATCTCAGACCCTGGATGTTCGGATTGTGATGAATGCCCGCAAGCAAGTGCTCCATGACCAATTTATATAGAAGAGGAAAGATACTTTTTTAATTCTGAACCCTGCAACTTAAAGTTAAGCAAATGCAGAGGAGAACAGGCGGCAAAGGAAATGTGATACGTTGAATATCAAGCTGCCTATTCCTACTAATAATTAATTCTTTTAAGTTTTAGATAAGGAAGTCCACACAGCCAGCTACAAGTCTCCTTGGGGATGGAGATGCCGCTGGATGCTCCAGCCAAGTAACAAAGGCACCTATGCTGAATGGAGACCGCGGGAACTCCACGGGATAGTACTCAGTGATGACAGAAATTGAAACAAAAAGGAGGGAAACGAAATGGAAGACCCTCAAATGCTGGACTATGGACTCCATGGTGATATGTTTATGTGTTGTTTGAATTTATGCTTGTCATTAAATGTATATACATAAGTCATGAGAGAATAACTATCCTAAATGACAGCCTACCGCAATACACATGCTCATCTCACACATGCTTCACCTTCAAGAAAGGCTTTGTCTTCATCTACCCCTAGATGAAGCCTCTCTTGAGGTGAATTGTGCGATATGTATATTATGTAAATATCGTGGTTGTGACTTTATATGTATCACACTTGATATAAACATGCATCTATTACTTTTACATTAGTAGTAGACTTTGGTTATACACTCTTATGTATTAGCTACTCGCAATTACTTTCTTATTCTGTGGCCCTATATACATCCTCCCTGTATGCACTTTCTATATTTCCCCTTTCCTCTATGTCTATAATATCTGTATGTGATATTTATGTATTTATAGATTTACTCAATAAATATGAATTGTTTTTATATATGTGTAGAAAATACAATGTGAATATATAATGTGTAGTCCTGTGACACTTGTATAAATATATGTGTGGTCAGAACATAGAAATAAAACATGGTTTATTCTGTCCATGAACTGTACAAAGACGAGGGGATATTCTTTATGGGTGGAGAAAAGCTATGCAGGCATCTATATAGGAAAGGATTCTCTACAGTTAGAGGAGTAAAATAGCAAAGATAAGGAATTCCCCATCCCAAGATGTAGTAATGGCAGATATCATCCCAACATTTACTACAGGGCTACAGGGAATAAGAAATGACACTGAGGGTTTATAATTCATCTAACTAATAATAGAGGATTATCTAAGGATTTGTATATGGCCATATTTAGATTTGGGGAATGATATTTTACACCAACATCTTCATGGTCGAGCAGCTGCCTGCAAGTCTTATATCACTAAGCACAATGTCAGGAATCAGATGGAGCGGTGTAAAGCACAACCCAAACACTCTGGTGAAGATTTATCATTGGTGCCCCGGCGATCCATTTACACCTCTGATATTAATCCTAAACACACAGAACTAGATCATCGACTATCTGATATCATGTAGTGTAATACTCACCGAGGCTCTTCACTTCTGTCTGTGCTCTTTAGTCCGATCATCCTTATTCTTTTTTATTCTCTCCAACTTCCCCAAGAAGTTGCTAAGAACTGTCTGACCACATTCCTGTATGATCACTTTCCTGTATGACTACATATTGTAACTTATCTGTTCACCTCTCAAATAAGTCAAATCTATGTTTATGTTATGTTTTTCAAGAAATTATCTACATCAGTCCAAGGAGAGCTCAATGTGAGGTGCACTGATAAATCTGGGCATTCAAATGTATAAGCTAGAAATAGGACGTTACTTAACCTCTTAAGGTCACAGCCATTATGGCCCTCAGGATATGGCAATTTTTGTAGCTTTTCTTTGTTACATTATAAAAGTAGCCGACTGAGCTCTAGTTTTTAGTCGGACTAGCTGTATTTTTGGAGGGGGATAAAAAATACCAATTGCAACATAAATAAAGTCACCTTTATTCTGCGAGTCAGTACAATTATGGCAATACCAAATGTGCATATTTTTATAATTTTTTTTACTATTTAGAATAAGATACCGAAACATAATAATAATAATAATAATAATAATAATAATAATAATAACTAATATCAATAATAAAAATAATAATTTTATTTATATAGCGACAACCTATTCCGCAGCACTTAACAAATCAGAGGGGACATGAACAGACAGTATTAGACAATACAATGTGACATAATAATTTAAACATATCAAACAATAGGAGTGAGGGCCCTGCTTGTGAAAGCTTACAATCTATGAGGAGATAGGGGGACATAGGCATTTTTCAATTTTCTTTTTTGACTCCCCACCTTCCAAACCACATAACTTTTTTTTTATTTCTCCAATGACAGCTGTATGAGGGCTTAATTTTTGCAGGAAAAATTTATTTCATATTGGTTCCATTTAATATGATGTACAAAGTACTGGGAAGCTGGAAAAAAATCATAATGGGGTTTAATTGGAGTAAAATTTGTGCAACTTTCTTATGGGCTTTGTTTTTACAGTGTTCACTGTGCAGCCAAAATGACATGTCCCCTGTATTCTATGAGTTATTACAATTTTGTGGATACTAAATTTATATATTTATATATTTTTATTTATGTTTTAACCCCTTAAAAAATCCCCCAAAATAGTTATTGGAGTCGCCATATTCTGAGACCCGTAACTTTTTATATTTCCGTGTATGGTGATGCATAAAGCACCTTTTTTTGCATGGCCAGATGTCCTTTTTATTCATACCATATTGGGGAATGTCTATTGTTTTAATCACTTTTTACTGTAAGTTACAGCTGTGAGGCCTAACCCATTGGTGAATTTTTTAAGACTGGCATTCTCCAAGCCAATCTTGACCCCTTCCCAATGCAGCCATTTTTCAATTTTCATTTTCATTCCCCTCCTTCTAAAAGCTAAAAAATACTTTTTTTTTATTTTTCTATTCACAAAGGCCTATGAGAACTGAATTTTTGCATCACAAATTGTACCATTTAATATTCCATATGGAAGCTGCAAAAAAATTCAGAATGGGGTGGAAATAGAGAAAAAATTAGTTTGCTGACTTACAAGCTTGACTTTTTTCTGCATTCACTGTGCAGAAAAAAATTACATGTCATCCGTATTCTAAGGGTCGGTAAAATTATGGGGATACCAAAGTTATATATTTTTTTTTATGTTTTAGGTCTGGACAAGGTGTCTTTTTTGTGGGGGCCAGATGTAATGTTTAAAGATTGAGTTGTTTGGTCATACAAAAAGGCGTTATGCATGGCGTCCAAAAACACAGCATTCCAAGAAAAACACTTGCTACCCACTGTAAAATTTGGTGGAGGTTCCATCATGCTTTGGGGCTGTGTGGCCAATGCCGGCACCTGGAATCTTGTTAAAGTTGAGGGTCGCATGGATTCAACTCAGTATCAGCAGATTCTTGAGAATAATGTACAAGAATCAGTGACGAATTTGAAGTTACGCCGGGGATGGATATTTCAGCAAGACAATGATCCAAATCTACTCAGGCATTCATGCAGAGGAACAATTACAATGTTCTGGAATGGCCATCCCAGTCCCCAGACCTGAATATCATTGAACATCTGTGGGATAATTTGAAGCGGGCTGTCCATGCTCGGCGACCATCAAACTTAACTGAACTGGAATTGTTTTGTAAAGAGGAATGGTCAAAAATACCTTCATCCAGGATCCAGGAACTGATTAAAAGCTACAGGAAGCGACTAGAGGCTGTTATTTTTGCAAAAGGAGGATCTACTAATATTAATGTCACTTTTCTGTTGAGGTGCCCATACTTTTGCACCGGTCAAATTTTGGTTTAATGCATATTGCACATTTTCTGTTAGTACAATAAACCTCATTTCAATCCTGAAATATTACTGTGTCCATCAGTTATTAGATATATCAAATTGAAATGGCTGTTGCAAACACCCAAATATTTAGAACTAAAAATGATTAAGATTAATAGGGGTGCCCGAACTTTTTCATATGACTGTAATAGAAGTCTATTGTAGACAAGCCTACGCACCTTCAATAGGCTGCCAGGTATCATCTTAATAGATCTCCACCCATGGATCTCATACTGGGGGACGACGATCGATGCTAAAAATTGGTGCCCATGCACTGTCGGCAAAATAGTGTCTCAAACAGCTCTGACTGAGGCATAAAATGGGTTAATGCCCGCAATCAGTTCAAGCACTACTTGTTGGCATTACTGCCGGGTCTCCACTGCATAATATAATGGGACCTGTTCGCGGTGGCAGCTGTTCAGCTTCTGAGCAGCCGCCGTAATTAGACACCCAACATTCACCTAAATAGTACAGCAGAAGTTGGGAAGGGGTTAATTAAGTTCCCAACTGGCGCTAGATGCACCTGAATTATTCGGAGGCCCTTATATAATAGTGGAAAGCAGGGCACTGAGGGAACAATGTGGTGCATCTATAGTGCAAGAACGGCTCATGCCCCAAAGATGTGCCCCATTTACACCCATTTATACCAGATCACTGGCACAGGTGAGTTATTAATTTCCTTTTATTGACTTTTCATGGGATGGTTGGGTCCTTTAACCTCAGTAGTGTGAATAGAGGATAAGCCACATCAGCACCAGCAGGGTAAGCCACAATAAAAAAAACTGTAGTTCAGGATGTCAGGGAATCTTTATATATCCAACCTAGATTCAGTGCAAAAGACCATAATAGGAGAAACTGCAGCTACTATAACCTAGTAGTTTCAGACCACCTTGTCTCACACAGTAACCTGCATGAAACCAATGTAACAGGAAGTGACTCCATCTACACAGGGACCAATCAGATTGCAGAAAGAGGGCAGCTTACATTTTACCCTCTGTGTGCAATAGCAGACCAATGAGTAGCAGATACCAGATAGCAACAGAGCAGCACATATCGGAAAACAGGACTACATAATATCCTATGGAAACTAATGAGAGATACCAGATAGCAATAGAGCAGCACATATACACACCCATATAGGTAAAAAGACAAAACAGAACTACAGTATTACTAGAGCTGGTAGCAGACACCAGATAGCAGTAGAAGAGCACAGGTATACACAGTAAATAAATACAACTATTTTAGATTATATTGGGTTATGGGCAGATACCAGATAACAGTAGAAGAGCACATGCCCGCACAGAGGCAAACAGACAAAAGATACCCATATTATATTATATATTATATTATAGCTAGTGGTAGATAACAGATAGCAATAGAATAGCAAATGACTGCACAGATGCAAAGTAAAACTGCATTATATTCTGTTGGAGGTAATAGCAGATAACAGATAGCAGTAGAGTATGATATATCTACCCGGATGCAAATAAACAAAATAAACCTACACACTGTGATGGAGCTAAAGCCATTGCAGTGTGTGGGTGCCACCATCTTGTAAAAGGTGTCTTCTCCCAGAGCATTACAGGGGGACACTGACTGGATGTCATGATAGCCAAAAGGCTGACATAGAACGTGTAGTACACCCTGCCACATACACAGTGTAATTCAAGTGCAGTATACTGTATGTACAATGGTGTTCTGTATGAACAATCAATTCCCCCTAGGGATAAAACTCCTTAGACTGGAAATAAGAGTTTAAAAAAAAAAAAAAAAAAAGAAACCAAGTTTAAAAAAAAAATTAAAAAAATACAAAAATATCAAATCCTCTCTCTTTTTCATTTGTCAATAAAATAAGTAAAAAAAAAATACCTAAACATATTAGGTATCAATGCATCCGAAAATGCCTGAACTATGAAAATATAAAAGCAACAATCCCATATGATGAATATCGTAAGCGGGAAAAATAAATCAAAATGCACAAATCAACTTTTTTAAATCACCCCCCCACAAAAAAAAATTGGGATAAAATGTGATCAAAAAGTGATACGTACCCCATAATGTTACCAATAGAAATGGTGAAGGCGTCGTTACAGATGGAATAATATTAAAAAAAAAACAGTCATGAGGCTCCGAATACGGCATAGCAAAAAAAAAAATAAAATATAACAAATACTATAAAAATATAGAATAAATGTAATTTGTCATTTTTTACTGTACAAAGAATGTTATAAAAATAAAAAATGTAAGAAAATGGTGCAAGTAGAGTTTTACTTCAATTCCACCCGTTCAGAACTATTTTACAACTTTCTATTACATTGTATAGAATATATAATGATATAGGAAGAACAATTTGTCACACTGTAAAAAAAAAAAAACGAGTCCTCAAACAGCTACAACCATCAAAAAACTAAGCGCACCCTCTTTCAATTCTAGGATTTTTTTTATATCAGGACACAATAAAAAAAATCTAGTCCTTTCATTTTTTACCTAACTCCACCTTCCAAAAGTAATTTATTACAGAGATTATGAGGGCTTATTTTTGTGGGATAAATTGTACTTTTTAATGGTTCAGTTTAATATTCTGCACAATGTACTGGGAAGCTGGAAAATAATTCTGATTCAGGTGGAATTACAAAGAAAAAAATATCAACTTTATGGGGATATCAACTTTATATAGGTTTTGTTATTTTTAAATACCTTTACAAAAATCCAAAACGTTGAAAAATTAAAAAAAAAAACCTTATTTGAGTCGTCCTATTCTGACATCCATAACTTTTTTAATGTTTTTGTGGACAGAACCCAAAGACATCAAAGTGGAGATGTTTGGCCATAACATACAGCAACACATTTGAGGAAAATGCACAGTGGTGTGGTGGGGGGGGGGGGCATTTGGTTCATTTCACCATCCAAGTATTAAGAAGATCAGAAATCTGGAAGTAGCGGCCAAAACAGATAAATAATAGGTGACAGTAGTACAAGGGGGACATGTCCACTGCCCGGCATTAGTCTCTATATTGGCCCTGCCTGTAACTGACCAGTCTATGGATTACCAATAGAAGTGGAGAAATGGCCCCTGATTCTCCGAAACTTTACCCAATATAAACAATGATCACACTTCATCGTATCTGTAATATGTTTTATTTATTAGATAATAATGCAAAGTGCTGGAAATATTAATTCTATACAGAAAAGCAAATATCAAAACAGGAAGAAATGAACAAAATCTTTCAAAATAGCAAAAATATATAAAAAGTATTGCAGATAAAATGACACAAAACAGGCTGTTTTCATATTATATTGTATATCAATCTGGTATTTTATTTCTAGATAAATAGACAGTTAGATGGATGGATGTATAGATAGATATGAGATACCGTATTTTTCGGACTATAAGACGCACCTAGGTTTTAGAGGAGGAAAATAGAGAAAAAAAAATGTTGAAGCAAAAAATGGTAAAATATTTAATAATATATGTAAGTTGTAGTTTTGCAACAGCTGCAAAGCCATTGACAGGTGGCCCTGCATCTGTACAGGGATACATAGAGCGTCCTTTAATTGCGGGCCCAGGTGTACTTTTTAGTTATACCATTTTGGGGAATATCTATTGCTTAGATCACTTTTTATTCAAATCAGTGGCAAAACATTGAAAAAATGGCGGTTCAGCACTTTTAATTTTCTTTCCTGCTACGACGTTCACCCTATGGGAAAAATATTTTTATAAGTTTGAAGGCAGGGCATTTTCGGACACAGGGATACCTAATGTGTATCTACTTTTATATGTGTTCTAGGGAAAGGGGGTGATTTAGAACTTTTAATTTTTAATTTTTTTTTTTATATATTTTTTTTAAACTTTTGTTTTTTACTATTTTATTAGCCCCCCCCCCTAGAGTGGCACCCTCTATCACACCGCACGGGAGCTGTCCTGCAACAAGAAAGGTATGAGGCCGGTGGGGGCTATTTTCACACTTTAGGGGGGGGGGGTTTGAAGTAGTAATGGGCATTAGCTCCGGGTAATGTACAGCGGAGACCCGGTAGCAGCAGAGCGGCCACCATCATCTTTACAGACTCCGCATCTGCTGTAATAGCACGGGGGATGCCAGGAAGGGTTCGCTGGGACACTCTGTCCTTGCAGCCCAGAGCCCGCACATCGTCCCACTCCTGCCGCTGCAGGAAGCCAGCGACAACAGGAGTGTGGCGATGCTGTGACTCCCCGCTCCTCCGTACCCCCCCCCCAGTCAAAACACCCCACATTCGGACTATAAGATGTGGGGTGGGAAAAAATTGCATCTTATAGTCTGAAAAATACAGTAGATAGATAGATATGATATAGATATGAGAGATAGATAGATAGATAGATAGATAGATAGATAGATAGATAGATAGATAGATAGATAGATAGTCAGCACAGAAAAATGATCACAGTGATTAACGATCAATGGATTTCTAGTGGATCTTCACTGCTGCAGGTGACATCTGGCAATGTAATACATATACAATAACTGTGTTACAATAATAGAAACTTAAATTGTACAAAATATCATCTCATGATACATCCCTTTAAATTCTGCAAAATATCCTTAAAGGGAGTCTGTCACCAGTACCCAGCATATCAATCATGTCACGCACATTAGGGTCACCTGAATTGTGAATTGGTGCCTCCATTGGCAAGATATTGCCATTGGTGATAATATGCAAATGAGCTCTTTGGAACAACCAGGACGCTGCAATTGGTCTAAAGAGGTAAGTGGCAATGGAGACATCAATTCACAAGGGGGAAACAATGCTAGATTCAGGAGACCCTAACCTATCTATCTGCAGGGCTGGGGTGATATGCTGGTTCTGGTGACACTAACCTATCTATCTGCAGGGCTGGGGTGATATCCTGGTTCTGGTGACACTAACCTATCTATCTGCAGTGTTGGGGTGATATGCTGGTTCTGGTGACACTAACCTATCTATCTGCAGGACTGGGGTGATATGCTGGTTCTGGTGACACTAACCTATCTATCTGCAGGACTGGGGTGATATGCTGGTTCTGGTGACACTAACCTATCTATCTGCAGGGCTGAGGTGATATGCTGGGTCTGGTGACACTAACCTATCTATCTGCAGGGCTGGGTGATATGCTGGGGTCTGGTGACACTAACCTATCTATCTGCAGGGCTGGTGTGATATGCTGGTTCTGGTGACACTAACCTATCTATCTGCAGGGCTGAAGTGATATTCTGGTTCTGGTGACACTAACCTATCTATCTGCAGGGCTGGGGTGATATGCTGGTTCTGGTGACACTAACCTATCTATCTGCAGGGCTGGGGTGATATGCTTTGTCTGGTGACACTAACCTATCTATCTGCAGGGCTGGGATGATATGCTGGGTCTGGTGACACTAACCTATCTATCTGGAGGGCTGGGGTGATATGCTGGTTCTGGTGACACTAACCTATCTATCTACGGGGCTGGGGTGATATGCTATGTCTGGTGACTCCCTTTAAGCTCTTTCCACATATGTAACAAGAATATATTTTATACATCTGTAGTGCGAATATTTTCACCATCTTCTGGTTCTCTGTTCAGGTCATCAGGATGCTCACTTAATGCTCTTTCAACCCTGGCGGGGATAGATCTGAAGAAATAAGGTTCCATATTTTGGCTCATAAAAACATAAATAATTGGATTGAGACAACTGTTAAGGTAAGCCAAGAAGGTAAGAATAATAATTACAGTAAGTAGTGAATAGTAAGGAATTTTTGCTTCATAAAACGAGAGTGTTATTGGCAGTATGTAATACGGACACCAGCAGATGAAGAAACACAATATAACAGCGGTGATGATCCTGTAGGGTCTCTGAATTTATTGAAAATGATCAAATAACTGGTCAAGATGATAAGAAAAGGGATCACAAACATTGCAACTGACCTGATACCTAAAATTAAGTCGTTCAGGTTGACAGTAAAATTAACCATACTATAGTACATACACCAATCAGTTATATCACCAGAATAAAATCCATCTAAGTAAACCATTAAACCAGTCAAGAGAAAACTCAACACCGAGATGACTCCTGCAGTGATCCTCACTAGTTTACATGTCCTATGAACTTTAGCCCAAAATGGCCACAAGACTGATACACAGCGGTCAATACTCATGGCTGTCAAGATAAGAACACCGGCGCTCATGTTTATAGTGAACACTGTAGCAGTGAATATGCAGATAGTAATGTCCACGAATTTAATGTCAGTCCACCGTGCAATCTGCAGAGGAAGAGAAACACAACATAAGAAGTCCGCTATGGCCAGGTTGAGGAACCACACGGCACTGATTGCCTTCTTCATCCTGAATCCGGCAATCCAGAGGACTAATCCATTACTGATAATCCCAAGAACAAAAGTGATGCTGAATAAAGTAATGGACACCGTGCTGTAAATGTCTAAAGCATCCTTCAAGCTTCTATCCTGGTTACTTGTTACAGGTGACCTTGGAAGACAAGACAGGGTAGAAGATAGGCTCATGAAGAATTTATATAATCTTAAATATCTATTCTGTACACCGGGGTATACTGGAAAGTGAAAAACATAAAACAAAGGCTCCAATGTCGGACTGAGTTTCCTTGGGCCCACCAGACAAAATGATTCTGGGGCCCCTAGAACACCAAGGAAATAGACCACAGTACCCTTCAGATGTGGGTGTCTATGTCTGGGGCATTATTGTGATAGAGCCTGGGACCACCGGAGGATCCTCTGGTACTCTGATAAGCCAGTTCGACAGCAGTAAAGTCACACTATAGTCCTAGGTAACCAACAGCAAGAATTCCCAGGGCTGGTTGACCCCTCTCCCCATTTAGATATTCTGCTTATTCTGCATCTCCATGGACAGATTTCTTTCTTTACTTCTTTGCTATTCCTGTGCAAAGGATCAGCCCTGTAAAGGTTGGCACTGTCCAAGAATAAGGGTTATTGGGGTAACCTCTGTGGCCATGTTGCTTCTATAAGGCTAGGTTCACACTTGCACCTGATCTCCGCCTGGGGATTCTGAAACCTGAACCCGAATGCAGGTGTGAACGTAATGTAACAAGTACAGATACAGGGGCATCTTAATAAATTTGAATATTTTTGAAACATTTATTTATTTATTTCAGTAATTAAATTAAAAAAGTGTCCTCCTATATTTTCTAGATTCTTTACACACAGAGTCTTCTATTTCAAGTGTTTTATTTCTGTAAATGTTGATTATGGATTACAGGTAATGAAAACCCAAATCTAAGAAAATGAGAATATTGTAAGTTCAGTTCAGTCTTGTAAATTCAGTGTCACCTGCCAAGGTTTCCTAAGCCTTTAAATGGTCCCTCAGTCTGGTTCAGTAGGACACACAATCATGGAAGACGCTGATTATGGATTGTATTACTGAATTACTGAAATGAAGGAACGTTTCACAGATATTCTAATTTATTGAGATGAATCTGTATGTCCTTCCTAGCCTGTCATCATATTCTGATATGGGTCATGAGATGAGAAAGTTAATTAATACAATTTTGATATTCTATCATGAGATATGTATGCTATAGATGTCTATGTGTGGCCACCCAGTGGTTGTCAAGCTAACCTAACAGTCTGTGCCAGCTAATCTATATGTGAGCAGTGTACAGTATATAAAGTGACAGCCTGTACCTACAATCAGCGCTGTTTTAACAAATTGGTGAGCCCAAGGTTTCATAAATGGGCCTCCTCATCACCACCCCTTAGAAATACCTGACCCATAGAAATTATAATGCCATGACAATGTCTCCGACATGGTATAATGCCCCTCAATTGCCCTCATACAATATAATACCCCTCAGTGGCCCATCATACTATCAAATGCCCCTGCAGAGACATCAGACATTAACAAGCCCCTCCCAATGGCCCCTCATACATTAACCTGTCCAACCTCGGTGTCCCATAAAATGTTATATTATAATGGTCCTCTCCATTTTACCCCCCACCCCGGTATCAATCAAATAAAGAAAAAAAATAAACACCTAATACTCACCTTTCCCATTCCTCTTTTGTCTTCTGTCTACTGCCGGCTCCTTCAGGGAGCAACAGGCACGATGTAAGTGACATCACTATATGGTGCCTCCTATTCCTGAGCAGCACACTGAGAGCAGAGACAGCAGAGCAGTTGAATAGTGATACAGGGAGCGGACAGCATCACCATTGTACTCCACTCATCTGCACGCAGAGGACAAAGATGAGTTGTAGCTGTGACATATTGGGGCGGCCCGGAACAGTGGGACAGCATTCTAAATGCAGGACTGTCCCAAGTGGGCCCCCGCTGCCATAGGGCCCACTGCAAGTGCACTGTTGGCCATATAGTTACACTACAATACACTGACACACTGATACATTGTACCAAACACTCAGGAGAGCAGACCTGATCTGTTTATCTGTTTCCATAGAGAGGACTACACTGATACGTTTTTACAACCCCTCAGCTGTGTATATGTCGTCCTCTGGATATAAACTATAATTTTTCTATTCACTGCAGGAGAATATCTCAAAGACAGAGAGAAACTGAAATACAAAGAACTGTAGAACATTCCAGAAATTTCCATCCTGTATGTACTTTTTGTTTCTTCTTACAGTGCTGGCCAAAAGTATTGGCACCCCTGCAATTCTGTCAGATATTACTCAATTTCTTCCAGAAAATGATTGCAATCACAAATGCTTGGTAATAATATCTTCATTTAATTTGTCTTCAATGGAAAACCACAAAAAGAATTGTCAAAAATCCAAATTGGATATAATTCCACACCAAACATAAAAAAGGGGGTGGACAAAAGTATTGGCACCCTTTGAAAAATCAGGTGATGCTTTGTGTAATTAACAGCACCTGTTACTTACCTGTGGCACATAACAGGTGGTGGCAATAACTAAATCACACTTGCAGCCAGTTGAAATGGATTAAAGTTGACTCAACCTCTGTCCTGTGTCCTTGTGTGTACCACATTGAGCATGGAGAAAAGAAAGAAGACCAAAGAACTGTCTGAGGACTTGAGAAGCAAAATTGTGAGGAAGCATGAGCAATCTCAAGGCTACAAGTCCATCTCCAAAGACCTGAATGTTCCTGTGTCTACCGTGCGCAGTGTCATCAAGAAGTTTAAAGCCCATGGCACTGTGGCTAACCTCCCTAGATGTGGACGGAAAAGAAAAATTGACGAGAGATTTCAACGAAAGATTGTGCGGATGGTGACTAAAGAACCTCGACTAACATCCAAACAAGTTCTAGCTGCCCTGCAGTCCGAGGGTACATCAGTGTCAACCCGTACTATCCGTCGGCGTCTGAATGAAAAGGGACTCTATGGTAGGATACCCAGGAAGACCCCACTTCTGACCCAGAGACATAAAAAAGCCAGGCTGGAGTTTGCCAAAACTTACCTGAGAAAGCCAAAAACTTTTTGGAAGAATGTTCTCTGGTCAGATGAGACAAAAGTAGAGCTTTTTGGGAAAAGGCATCAACATAGAGTTTACAGGAAAAAAAAAGAGGCCTTCAAAGAAAAGAACACGGTCCCTACAGTCAAACATGGCGGAGGTTCCCTGATGTTTTGGGGTTGCTTTGCTGCCTCTGGCACTGGACTGCTTGACCGTGTGCATGGCATTATGAAGTCTGAAGACTACCAACAAATTTTGCAGCATAATGTAGGGCCCAGTGTGAGAAAGCTGGGTCTCCCTCAGAGGTCATGGGTCTTCCAGCAGGACAATGACCCAAAACACACTTCAAAAAGCACTAGAAAATGGTTTGAGAGAAAGCACTGGAGACTTCTAAAGTGGCCAGCAATGAGTCCAGACCTGAATCCCATAGAACACCTGTGGAGAGATCTCAAAATGGCAGTTTGGAGAAGGCGCCCTTCACATCTCAGGGACCTGGAGAAATTTGGCAAAGAAGAATGATCTAAAATTCCAGCAGAGCATTGTAAGAAACTCATTGATGGTTACCGGAATCGGTTGTTCGTAGTTATTTTGTCTAAAGGTTGTGCTACCAAGTATTAGGCTGAGGGTGCCAATACTTTTGTCCGGCCCATTTTTGGAGTTTTGTGTAAAATGATCAATGATTTGACTTTTTTTTTCATTCTCTTTTGTGTTTTTTCATTGCAAGCAAAATAAATGAAGATATTATTACCAAAGGATTTGTAATTGCAATCATTTTCTGGAAGAAATTGAGTATCATCTGACAGAATTGCAGGGGTGCCAATACTTTTGGCCAGCACTGTAGTAGTAGTTTAAGGGGTTGTACAGGAATTATAGGAAACTCAGGGGCAGCTGGGATGGGTGTGAAACATAAAATAGTCATACTCACATATCACCCGTGCTCTTCTTTCCTTCCCATGCTGGGACTCGCCGGGCCGGAAACAAAGGGGCTCACATGACCTCTGCTGAGAGTGACCTTAGCAGTCTCTATTGAGGGACAGGTGACATCATTCAGATATGTCACTTATTCCTTACTAGCAGTCACTGAGGTCACTGATTGGTCTCGTTTCCCAGCGTGTGACCAGCACCTACAACAGAGTGACCTGGGGGATAGCTAAGTATGACTTTTGTCTTAGTTTTACACCCACCCCAGTAATCCTTGGACAACCCCTTTAATTCTGTAGATTGGAGTCAGGAGACCTCTATTATCCCCAAATACATTTCTTGAAAATTTATTTTCTTAACCAGACATCTCCTTTAAATAAGAACAACAAATACTGTCTTACTAAGGGAATGTTCACATGTCACCGACTTGTTCTGTCCATGTCAGCTGCTTTCTACAGGATCTTTAGCTCATCAAATCTAAGTGCCTATAAATAATGTAGGTAGTAGGGGTACTGTGTATCATTAGAGAGAGACTCTATAGGGTCTTATTACACCAGGCATGCCTTTCTAAGGGGCTGTTCACACGGCGGAAATTTGAAGCTGAATTTTTCTGCTTGACTAAATTCCGTGTCAAAATCTACATCAAATTCTGCCCCTGCCAGGCGGTATTTTCTGCCTCCCATTCACGTCAATGGGAGTTATCTGGCAGAATCTGCCGAAAGATCAAGTATGACGCTTGATATTCCTCCAGCTAAAATATCATCTATAGAAAAAATCCACTAGAAGAAAAATCGGCAATTGGTGGAAAAGAAGATGAGAGATAACAGTCTGGAAACATCTGTCGGAGGATGGAGTCTCTTCCTTCTTGAGGAGATTTTCTGCCTTGGATATTATTCCCAGATTATGCTCTTAGGTTTCTTTAAAAATCAGGCAATAATTTATAGGGAGCTCCTTCCAAAAGGAGAGAGAAATAATTTTTTAGGTCTTATTTATTAATAATGTAGTGAGAAAATCTATGTAAGGCTCAGTTCACATTTGGTGCCAGGATGCAATGTCTAATATTGCACAATGATCAACACACAGCAATGGGGTCTTGTGGTTTGTGCCAAATTTCCAGCAGCGGAAATATAATCCTGCATGCTGAGCTATTCTTACACCACATGTGACAGAATCTGCGGTGAATGTTCTGATGTAGATGTGAATAGAGCCCAACCTGATTCTCACCAGAATCAAAAGGAATTAAGAATCTGAACTTACTGGTTGTTATAACTCAGAGTTGTATTCGGTGAGGTCCAGTTATAAAGAGCAGGATCCATTCTTATGTCTTATCTAAAAAGGAAATACATAAAATACTAATAATTATATGATAATAAAGAAAAAATAGATTATTATATAATGTAATCATCATGACAGTGCAGTAGAGGGCAGTGTAATAATGTAAGTACATCCGGCTCCAATGTACACTAAGAATACCATTTATCTATCTATCTATCTATCTATCTATCTCTAGATCATCAGTATGAAAACTCCAACTGTGGCTAGAAACCCGTTTAGGTCGGGGCCACAGCATTTTTCAGTACCTGCAAAGTGGATAGGATTTTGGTTAACTGCAGAAAAATATGCGGATATGTTGCAATTTTTGTAAATCGCAGCATGTCAATTATAGCTACAGTAATGCTGGCGTTTTCCATATAGATATAATAGGGACAGGAAGTCTACATAGGAAATCTCTGCAGACTTTCTGTGAAAAGAGCTGCGGAAAAAAACATGATGCATCTCAAAAGTGGGATGGCCTGAAAAGTGCACTGCGGTGATAGAAGTATCCCTACCCCTCCACCCTTCCTGTTGTCAGGCCTAGAGGTGTGTGAGAATTGTAGACCACCATGAGACAGAGCAGCAGGGGAGGCCGTAAGGGGAGGCGAGCAGGTTAAGAGATTTAATGAGGAATACGTCATTAATATATTCTAGTTTGTTACACACTGAGCGGGCGTTCCAGAGAGAACAGTTAAAAGAGACAGGAGAAAGATAAGGAGAGGGAACACAGTAAATATTGATGAGGTTTGTAGGATTTCTATGGCTGCAAGAAGAGAAAAAATTAGTGAAAGAAGGAGGGCCATGTTTGGAAAGATGTCCCCAGCAGCTAGGAGGAGAAAAGTAGAGAGACAGAAGGTGGTTCAGTGATTTATGTGGATGTTTATGTTTGGTTTTACTGCTAAAAGAAGTAGATACAGGATCAGTTGAAGATAGATACACAGCAAGCAGAATTGGGTTGAAGATATGTACCTGCATGATGAGAAGAAGAGTGAAGGTCAGATTCATGCCACTTTGTTTACTATGCACTTAGTTGAAGATGGACACTGCATTACGACATCACCGTCTTCAGCTCCACTTGGGAGGAACACCTACAGTACCTGTCGCAGGTGCTGGGGTGGATCCACCACACGGGCTTGACCATCAAACCAGAAAAGTGTCAGCTGGGCATGCACGGGGTCCAGTACCTGGGACATCGGGTAGGTGGGGGAACCCTGAGACCAGAACCTGAGAGGGACATAATCATGTCCTGGCCAACCCCCCGCACCAAGCGACAGGTGATGTCTTTCCTGGGCACAGTAGGGTACTATAGGAAGTTCGTACTGAACTATAGTGCACTTGGTGCTCCCCTGACAGACCTCACCAAGAAGAAGTTGCCACAAGCCGTCCAGTGGACGGATGCTTGTGAGCACTCCTTCCAGGCACTGAAGGCAGCCATAGCAAGCGCCCCTGTACTTCAAGCGTACGATGAATCCCGTACGCTTGTACTACAGATAGATGCCAGCACCCACGGTCTTGGTGCCGTGCGGAGCCAGCTTGACTCAGCGGGGCAGGAGCACCCGGCGCAGTGCCTCAGTAGGAAGCTTCTGCCGCGGGAGGTGGACTACGCCACGGTGAAGAAGGAATGCATAGCAATTGTTTGGGCCCTGCAGCATCTGCAGCCTTACTTGTATGGCACCACTTCACTGTGGTGACGGATCACAACCCTCTGATCTGGATAAATGTATCACAGGTCAGAATGAGTGATTGTTGTGCTGGAGCCTGGTGCTCCAGCAATACAATTTTAATATACGGGACAAGCCCGGCCGGGCCCATGGCAACGCAGATGGCCTGTCCCAGCGCTGTGAGGCTGCCGAGATGCTCAAGTGACCTCACTCTGGGCGGGGGCAGAGAAAACACAAAAAGCCTGCCATGTGGGGGCCACATGGTCTTCTTTTGCGGAAAGCCATCTGCACAGCATTACCCAGAGCCAAGGGGGTGCTGCCACTGGAATAGTAGGCCCGGACGCATGCTTTTGGACTCACCTAACGATGCGCCCTGGGCTCACCATCTGGAGCCCAGAGATACAATCACAGGCTTGTGTTGGTAATATTTCCTTTTCTACTGTTTATTCCCATTTTTATTTTGTGCACCGTGTCCACCACTTGTATTTGCTTGATAACCGCTACATGTATTTTCTGTATGTGTTAAGTGTCTAGTACCGACCCTTTTAGGGGTTAATAAATATATACAATTTAGAAAGCTAGTTTCGTATTATCCTATGAGCCCAGAACACTCACTGGTGGTGGGTGTGAGGTAATGAAGTGATCTCAGGCGTGCCAAAAGCGGTTTCGTTAGGATGAGATCCTTCACAGTGGTGTCCTAATAGATTTTTGCACCCCCTCATCAGTTATTATAGCACCTCCTTATAAATAATAGTTCCTGCTTATAAACAGTGCCCCATACCAGTAATAGTTCCCCTTATCAGTAATAATAGTGCTCCTTTATAAATAGCTCTCCTTATTAATAATAGCCCTCTGATGAATAATAGTTCCCGTTATAAATAATAGTCAACATTATCAATATTAGCCCTCTTAAATAATAGCCCTCTTAACAATAATACCCACTTATAAATGATAGTCCCCCCTTATAAATAATAGCCCCTTTAACAATACCCTCCTTATAAAGTTTCCCTCTTTTAAATAAAAGCAGCCATACAGTATTATAATAGCCACCTCCATATACATATGCTGTCCCCCCTTATTATAGGCCTATTTTAGTTCTTCCCTTATAAATAATAGCCCATTTTACATTTCCCCCTTATATATAATAATTTCCTCCCTTATACAGTCATATGAAAAAGTTTGGGCACCCCTATTAATCTTAATCATTTTTAGTTCTAAATATTTGGGTGTTTGCAATAGCCATTTCAATTTGATATATCTAATAACTGATGGACACAGTAATATTTCAGGATTGAAATGAGGTTTATTGTACTAACAGAAAATGTGCAATATGCATTAAACCAAAATTTGACCGGTGCAAACATTTGGGTACCCTTATCATTTTATTGATTTGAATACTCCTAACTACTTTTTACTGACTTACTGAAGCACAAAATTGGTTTTGTAACCTCACTGAGCTTTGAACGTCATAGCCAGGTGTATCCAATCATGAGAAAAGGTATTTAAGGTGGCCAATTGCAAGTTGTTCTCCTATTTGAATCTCCTCTGAAGAGTGGCATCATGGGCTCCTCAAAACAACTCTCAAATGATCTGAAAACAAAGATTGTTCAACATAGTTGTTCAGGGGAAGGATACAAAAAGTTGTCTCAGAGATTTAACCTGTCAGTTTCCACTGTGAGGAACATAGTAAGGAAATGGAAGACCACAGGGACAGTTCTTGTTAAGCCCAGAAGTGGCAGGCCAAGAAAAATATCAGAAAGGCAGAGAAGAAGAATGGTGAGAACAGTCAAGGACAATCCACAGACCACCTCCAAAGAGCTGCAGCATCATCTTGCTGCAGATGGTGTCACTGTGCATCGGTCAACAATACAGCACACTTTGCACAAGGAGAAGCTGTATGGGAGAGTGATGCGAAAGAAACCGTTTCTGAAAGCACGCCACAAACAGAGTCGCCTGAGGTATGCAAAAGCACATTTGGACAAGCCAGCTTCATTTTGGAAGAAGGTCCTGTGGGCTGATGAAACAAAGATTGAGTTGTTTGGTCATACAAAAAGGCGTTATGTATGGCGTCAAAAAAACACAGCATTCCAAGAAAAACACTTGCTACCCACTGTAAAATTTGGTGGAGGTTCCATCATGCTTTGGGGCTGTGTGGCCAATGCCGGCACCGGGAATCTTGTTAAAGTTGAGGGTCGCATGGATTCAACTCAATATCAGCAGATTCTTGAGAATAATGTACAAGAATCAGTGACGAATTTGAAGTTACGCCGGGGATGGATATTTCAGCAAGACACAGCTCCAAATCTACTCAGGCATTCATGCAGAGGAACAATTACAATGTTCTGGAATGGCCATCCCAGTCCCCAGACCTGAATATCATTGAACATCTGTGGGATAATTTGAAGCGGGCTGTCCATGCTCGGCGACCATCAAACTTAACTGAACTGGAATTGTTTTGTAAAGAGGAATGGTCAAAAATACCTTCATCCAGGATCCAGGAACTGATTAAAAGCTACAGGAAGCGACTAGAGGCTGTTATTTTTGCAAAAGGAGGATCTACTAAATATTAATGTCACTTTTCTGTTGAGGTGCCCATACTTTTGCACCGGTCAAATTTTGGTTTAATGCATATTGCACATTTTCTGTTAGTACAATAAACCTCATTTCAATCCTGAAATATTACTGTGTCCATCAGTTATTAGATATATCAAATTGAAATGGCTGTTGCAAACACCCAAATATTTAGAACTAAAAATGATCAAGATTAATAGGGGTGCCCAAACTTTTTCATATGACTGTAAATAATACCCTTATAAATAGTTCCTTCCTTATACATAATAGCCCCCTTATATATAACAGTCTCCACTTATAACAATCCACCTTATATATAATAATTCCTCTCCTATAATGGCCCTCTTATATGTAATAGTCTCCCCCTTATAAATAACAAGCTCCTCCTTATATATAATAGTTCCTCCCTTTCACATAATAGCCCCTTATAAATAAGTCTCCCCTTATAACAGCCAACCTTATATATAATATACTGCATAACTAATATATATCCTTGAGGAGAGCACCAGTTAAGGTGTGTAGAGTTTTGAGTTGCCTTTCGCCCTCTACTAAGCATCTACATATCACAAGGGATTATGGGAAAGGAGCTGGGAGCTCATGCGCCCTCTGTACTTAATACCATATGTGGGTATAAACTGCTGTTTGGGCACAGCTGGGCCCAGAAGGGAAGGAGCACTATTTTGGTTTTTGGACGTCATGACACTTTTGCAGAGCTGCTGAATTGCCAGTAAAGTGGAATCCGCAGACATGTGACCCCATTTTGAGAACTACACCACTAAGGGATTCATCAAGTGACATAGCGAGCATTTTAACCCTTGAGTGTTGCATGAATTTAATTTCCAGAAATAAATGGGCAGCTGATGAAAAGTAAAAATTGCAATTTTTCCATAGATACGCCATTTCAGTGCCCGATATGTTGTGCCCAGCTTGTGTCTGCAGAGACACACACTCCAAAAACTGTTAAGCAAATATCCCAGGTACAGATGAGCGAATTTCTCAAAAGTTTGATTCTGCAGTTTGATTTGAATTTCCAAAAAAATTAGCTTTGATCCAGATTAATTCACGGCGAATATTGTTAAAAAACACCTATTTCCTGGCTTCAGAGAGCCTGTATAGTGGTGTAGAACACTGTGCCTTGCAGTAACATGCATAGGGAGCCTACTGTGGTAGTGAGACAATACTGTGAGTCAGTATGACCCGCACATGACAGGCGTCGCTCTTAGAATCGATGCGCACTTCACTTATTTGGCCAGTTACGGGGCCAAAACTGACCAACTAACTCAAGTGTGAACTCAGCCTTACAGGTACATATTAGTGCCAGGTAGAAAGAATCGTGCAGAGATCCAACATCCTACTGTAGCATTTTTTTTTCCCAAGATGGCGCCGCTGGAGTGGCAGCCTGTTTCAGCAGCTCTGAGTCTTTCTCTTATTTTTCTTTCTTTGTCTTGTCTTTTTTTTTTATCACTCTACTTAAGGGACTTTGCACTATGAAGAAAAACACACGAAGACTTGGAATTTGATCTTTGTGATACTTTTTTGTTTGTTTTGTTCTGCTTCAAATGGGAACTATTGTGTCTGCAGACAATTCTTTTGTCTACTCCAGAGAGAAACTTCTGCAGCTTAGAGTCACAGCAGGGCTGCATACCATTTGCCCAGACATCCCCCAAGAGCTCTGGAGAAGGAAAAGGAGGGGGTGTAGAGCTAGAGTTCTTCAGAGGATTAAAAAGAGATGTTTCAGACCAGCTCTCCCCTCCATCATTATGGGCAATGTGAGATCTCTTGCAAACAAGATGGACGAACTAACAGCGCTCACCAGGCATAATCAGGAATTTCGGGTGTGTAGCATGATGCTGCTTACAGAGACTTGGCTCACTGAAGTTACTCCTGACCCTCTGGTCTCCTTGGATGGTTTTAAACTCCTTCGGGCAGACAGAACAAGGGAGAGTGGTAAGAGGAAAGGAGGAGGGCTGGCAATGTTTGTGATGATAGATGGTGTAATTAAGGAGCAAACTTGCTGTAAGGACATTGAACTATTAGCTGTGAGCATGAGACCTTTCTATCTACCAAGGGAACTATCGCATGTCATCGTGAAAGCTGCATATGTCCCCCCCTCTGCGAAAGCTGACGCTGCCTGCAAGTTCCTACAAGCCACGGTGAGCCAGTTGCAGTTGCAACACCCCCAGGCTCTCTTTCTTGTGTCTGGAGACTTCAACCATGTCTCTCCATCATCCACACTGCCCAGTTTCACACAGTATGTAATCTGCCACACAAGAGACAACAAAACACTGGACTTGTTCTTTGCCAACGTGAGGGAGGCATATAACTCATCAGCCCTACCGCCCCTGGGGAGATCGGATCACAACCTAGTGCATATCCAACCTGTGTACAAGCCACTTGTATGTAGAGAACCAGCTGTCACCCGCACAGTGAGGATATGGTCCGAGGAGAGTGATGAGGCTCTGAGGGATTGCTTTGACACAACCGCATGGGAAATTCTGCAGGATTCTTATGGAGAAGATATAGAAGGAATCACACACTGCATAACGGACTACATTAATTTTTGTGTGGACAACACAGTACCCACAAAAGTGGTGAGGTGCTTCTCCAACAACAAACCATGTTTTAACTCTGATATAAAAACGCTACTTAAGGAGAAAAAGATGGCATTCAGGACAAGAGATAAGGAGGGGCTGAGTGAAGTACAAAAGGAGCTCAGACATCAAATCAAGCAGATTTGATCACACACCAGTCCTACCACCCCAGCATGTCCTTCAGTTCCCCCACCACAATGACTTCACCCCATGTGGCTACTTCCCAACAGACCAGTAAATCCAGAATTCCGTCTTTATCTGGCCACAGTCTGACCTTCACACGGTCCCAGGTGAGGAAGGAGATGAAAAAGATCAAAGCGATGAAAGCCGCAGGGCCAGATGACATCAGTGCAAGGCTAATTAAGACTTGTGGGGACCAGCTGTGTGGTATAATTACATATATGTTTAATATGAGCCTGAGGCAGGAAATAGTCCCTGAATTATGGAAATCTTCTTGTGTGGTACCAGTTCCAAAGAAACCTCACCCTATGGACCTCAACGACTACAGACCTGTAACACTGACATTCCACTTGATGAAG
This sequence comes from Leptodactylus fallax, assembly GCA_947044405.1. Classification (NCBI taxonomy): domain Eukaryota; kingdom Metazoa; phylum Chordata; class Amphibia; order Anura; family Leptodactylidae; genus Leptodactylus; species Leptodactylus fallax. The sequence continues at coordinate 305,223 of CAMRHE010000853.1, read as the reverse complement.
ATCTTAGAGAGATTGGTTCTCACACATCTCTGCCCTCTAGTGAGCCCCGCTATGGACCCTCTCCAGTTTGCTTATCGGCCGGGCATTGGGGTAAATGATGCCATCATCCTCCTTCTGCACAGGGCTCTGTCTCACCTGGAAAGACCAGGGAACACGGTGAGAATAATTTTTTTGATTTCTCCAGTGCTTTTAACACCATACAGCCGGGGTTACTGAGGGACAAGCTGGGCCTTGCTGGAGTGGACCACCACCTCTCCAACTGGATCCTAGACTAACTCACAAATCGACCTCAATACATGAGAGCTCGAGACTGTGTGTCAGATATCGTGATCTGTAATACGGGGGCACCTCAGGGTATGATTCTCGCCCCTTTACTCTTCACACTGTACACTGCAGATTTTAGGTGCAACCCATCTAGCTGCTACCTACAGAATTATTCTCATGACTCTGCAATAGTAGGTCTCATCACAGACGATGATGACAGGGAGTACAGAGAACTGAACCGGGATTTTGTGGACTGGTGCCAGCAAAACCACCTGAAGATTAACGCGGGGAAGACCAAGGAGATGGTGGTGGACTTCCGTAAATGCAGATGCCCTCCTAAACCAGTGGACATCCTGGGGACGGGCATCGGGATTGTGAACACCTATACGTACCTGGGTTTGCTCCTTAATAATAAGCTGGACTGGGCAGATCACATGGAGGTCCTGTACAGGAAGGGCCACAGCAGGCTTTACCTGCTTAGGAGGCTGAGAGCCTTTGGAATCCAGGGGGCACTTCTTAGGACTTTCTTCAACTCGGTAGTGGCATCAGCCATCTTCTTTGGAGTGGCCTGTTGGGGGAGCAGTATATCAACCAGGGACAGAAATAAACTTGACAAGCTGATTAGAAGGGCCAGCTCTGTCCTAGGGAGCCCACTGGTCCCAGAGGAGGTGGTGGGTGACAGAAGGATACTGTCTGTGGTGAGCTCCATACGGAAGAAGAAGTCCCATCCCATGCATGAGACAGTACTGGGCAGTACTGTCAGTGACCGACTGCTCCACCCTAAGTGTGAGAAGGAGCGCTATCGGAAGTCTTTCCTCCCCACTGCGGTCAGGCTATACAACCAACATCGACCTAAGCGGATATCAATACACACAGAGAACTGAAATATTTTTCTGCCTGTTAAATCCCCCCCTCCTCTACTATACTACTTCCTATCTGTCTGTCTGCTATCAATGTTATGCCTCTTACCTTGGAACATTCCTATACATGTTGTATTTGTATTTGTATCTGCTTATCTTTGCTGCTGTAACACACTGAATTTCCCCATCGTGGGACTATTAAAGGACTATTATTATTATTATTATTATTATTATTATTATTATTATTAAAGAGCACACTCCTTTTACACCGTCGTCTGCCGATTCCACATAGATGTCTACAGAGTGGCAAGGTGACATAATGTGGAGGTGGCAGCAGCATGAGGAGGCCATACAGTGACCCAGTGGCAGCAGCATGAGGAGGACGGAGTGAACCAAGGGCAGCGGCATGAATAGGGCATACAGTGACCCAGTGGTAGCAGCATGAGGAGAGCATACAGTGACCCAGTGGCAGCGTCATGAGGAGTAAACAGAGTAACCCAGTGGAAGTGGCATGAGGAGGCCATACAGTGACCCAGTGGCAGCAGTATGAGGAGGCCATACAATGACCCAGTGGCAGCATCATGAGGAGTACACAGAGTGACCCAGTGCAAGCGGCATGAGGAGGCCATACAGTGACCCGGTTCCTCCCCTGTGTGACTTTGTTCGCCCAGGCAAACGAGGTGTAGAACAGTGTGACACCACTGTGCCCTGCACATTTGGTATGCTGGAGGAGCTCTGTGAATTGCCCCTGCAGTGGAGGATGAGGTGGACATTGTTGCAGGACCAACGATGTGAGAACTTGGAGGCGAAAGCGGCATCACCTGGCCAAGTTGCTGGTGACAAGGTGACAATGTGGAGTTGGCAGCAGCATGAGTAGGCCATACAGTGACCCGGTGGCAGCGGCATGAGGAGTTCACAGAGTGACCCAGTGGAAGCGGCATGAGGAGACCATACAGTGACCCGCTGACAGCGGCATGAGGAGTACACAGAGTGACCCAGTGGAAGCGGCATGAGGAGGCCATACAGTGACCCGCTGACAGCGGCATGAGGAGTACACAGAGTGACTCAGTGGAAGCGGCATGAGGAAGCCATACAGTCACCCAGTGGCAGACTGCGGAGGTGGCAGCAGCGTGAGTAGGCCACAGAGTGGCAAGGTGATATAATATGGAGGTAGCAGCAGCCTTAGGAGGCTATACAGTGACCCGGTGACACAGTGTGGTGAGGCAGCATGGATCATTTAATCTGCTGCGTCAGACATTGGTGGGTGGAAATCTGCGTCCTTCTCATTTCCCTGTTGCTGCTGCTGCAGCTCAAGGAGGGTGTGCTTGGCGGTGTACGAGTGGCTGAAGTGCATGCAAAGTTTCCTTGACATTTTTAGGATGTCTTGACAACCAGATTGAACACATGCGCCAAGCAAGGCGCAGCACCGACACCATGTTCTTCCCGTTGTCGGTCACCATTGTTCCAATTTTAAGTTCTCTTGGAGAAAGCCAGGATTTGATTTCTTGATTGAGGACATGGAGCAGTTCCTCCCCTGTGTGACTTTGTTTACCTATGCAAATGAGGTGTAGAACAGCGTGACACCACTGTGACCTGCACATGTGGTATGGAGGGCATATAGTGACCCAGTGGCAGCGGCATGAGGAGAACATACAGTGACCCAGTGGCAGCAGTATGAGGAGGCCATACAGTGACCCAGTGGCAGCGTCATGAGGAGTACACAGAGTGACCCAGTGCAAGCAGCATGAGGAGGCCATACAGTGACCCGGTGGCAGCGGTATGAGGAGGCCATACAGTGACTCGGTAGCAGCGGCATGAGGAGAGCATACAGTGACCCAGTTCCTCCCCTGTGTGACTTTGTTTACCCAGGCAAACGAGGTGTAGAACAGCGTGACACCGCTGTGCCCTGAACATGTGGTATGCTGGAGGAGCACTGTGAATTGTCCCTGCAGTGGAGGCTGAGGAAACAGTGGAGGATGAGGTGGACATTGTTGCAGGACCAACGACGTGAGAAGGTGGAGGCGGAAACGGCGTCACCTGGCCAAGTTGCTGGTGACGAGGCGACAATGTGGAGTTGGCAGCAGCATGAGTAGGCCATACAGTGACCCAGTGGCAGAGGTGGAGGTATCAGCAGCCTTAGGAGGCCATACAGTGACCCAGTATCAGAGTAACTCAGTGGAAGCAGCATGAGGAGGACATACAGTGACCCAGTGACATTGTGGAGGTGTCAACAGCCTTAGGAGGCCATACAGTGACCTAGTATCAGAGTGACCCAGTGGAAGCAGCATGAGGAGGACATACAGTGACCCAGTGGCAGAGTGAGGAGGTGGCAGCAGCGTGAGTAGGCCACAGAATGGCAAGGTGATATAATGTGGAGGTAGCAACAGCCTTAGGAGGTCATACAGTGACCCAGTGGCAGAGTGAGGAGGTGGCAGCAACATAAGGAGGCCATAAAGTGATGCAGGGCTGTGGTGCCAACATTGGCACCCTGGCCACGCTTCACCTTCTGCCCATAGATTGAACATATGGCCATGTTCACCTCTCCTGACAGCTTAACAAAAAACTTCTACACCGCCGAGTAGGTGATTTTACCCCTAACACTCCGCACTAATTGACTGCTACTGCCACTGCCTCCATGAACCTCTGCACCACTGATTTTCAGGCAGGTAAACTGCTGAGAAGCGGGTGGTCTACCCCAGGCACGTTTAGCTCCTGACCTCCCACTGCTGCCATCCTGCTGACTCAGCCACTGCCTCATGAGCAAGCTGCAACCCTCTTCTCCTGATGACGATAAAGCCCCTTTGTCACCCGGCTCCCAATTACAATCGGCTACATCGCCATCCACTACTGTCTGCAGGTCACTGATGTCCTCCTCAACACCTGCTCCCACGCCACTCTCCTCATCACTACTTGTCCACCTACCTGAGGAAGCGGCAGATGTCTCCTCCAGATCTTGGCTAAGCAGTATCTGCTGACTCTCCTCTAGTAGCTCCTCCTCACTGTAGAGTGGATCTGAGCCCATAGCATAGAGTACTTCTCTAGCTGAGGGAACAGAAAAGGACAGAGGCAGGTTGAGGACAGGTGAGGGCACAGGGCCTGCTGCACGGCCATGCCAACTAAGGGTTTGTGTCTGACGACCCCACCGACTTTTGGCTGGGGGTGTCTGATGTGACTTGGTACGAAGTGGATGACCAAGTCAACCAGTCTACCACCGTTGGGTTGCTGGTCAAGACACGACTGCTACTTGACACTGGGAGTTCAACCCTCTGTAACTGACCCCTGCTGCCACGCCCCCTTACTCTGCTGCGACCTATGCCTGCGCCAGAAACATTTAGGCCTGTGACCCTCCCCTATGCATGGCCTCTCATTTCTCTGTCTGACATACTGTTCGATGAAAAAACGTAATTGCAAAGAAAATAAATACAGGGCAAAAAGGCCTGTAATTTTCTACTTTGAAGAGAACGGCAAATATGCCGCTTATTTCTTTCCCCACTAATGAACACCTATAAAAAAAGTGTGATAAAGGCAGAAATTTGTGGCTAAGAATTATTCATTTTTGCCAATACTGTATTGAGAAATGGCCTGTAACTTAATAATGGGAACAAAATGGCGAATGTGGTCCTTATGGGTTTCCACACTAATAAACACCTTTTAAATAAGTGACAACTGCTAAGAATTATTGAATTATTGATTTTTGACAATACTGTATTGATAAATGTCCTTCAATTTTATACTGGGAGCAAAATGGCGAATATAGTCCTTATGGCTTTCCACACTAATAAACACCTTTAAAAAAGTGTAGGGATAACAGCTAACTGCACAGATCAGTGGCTATTATTGAATTTTGCCACTACTGTATAGAGAAATGACCTGTAATTTTATATTCTGAACAAAATGGCAAAATATGCCTTTTATTTGTTTCCGCACTAATAAACGCCTTGAAAAAGGCATTAGAACAAATAACTGCAGATATTAGTGGATCAGAATTCAGTTTTCTTTGGCACAGTAGTACTGACAAATGGTCCGTAATGTTATGCTTTGGAAAAACAGTGAATAAGCCCCTTATAATAAACGCCTTGAAAAAGGCGTTTTTTACAGATAACTGCAGATATTAGTGGATGATACTTCACAGTTTTTTGCTGTACTGCACTGCAAAAGGCTTGTTGTATTCCTCCTTGAAGACACAGGTATAAGTAATGAGCAGCAGCATAATGGCAGTGAGTGCTGCAATGTGTATTAAAATTCTTGCTGTAAATGACCCTGCAACCACCCCAAATTCTTCTTTCAATTCCTCCATATACTTCCCCTACACGTGTAATCCTCTTTCCTTGAACTTCTATCTGTTTTCTAAGTCTTTCCCTAGCTCCTGCTGATGTCTGTCCCTACAGTAAGAGCGATGTGGAATGACTGTACCTAAAATGGCCGAGGGTTTTTATAGGGCTGTGACATCACAGGCCAGCTGGCTGCTGATTAGCTGCATGCTTGGTATCGTGGGTGATCCCGCGTTCCCAGAGTCCCTTGCCCCTTGTCCTAATATGTGTAGCAGCCATTTTATAAAAAAAAAAAAAATGCAATTTGATGCATCGAAGTGTGAGGAAATCTGGAATCGAGGCAAATCGAAGATTTCCTGAAATTCAGATCGAATTCCACTTCTGCAGCTTCGATTCGCTCATCTCTAATCCCAGGCACAACAGCTTTTGGAGCATTCATCTCTTATACAAGCTGGGCACAACATATTGTGCACTGAAATCACTTTTCACCATCTGCGTATTTATTTCTGGAAAATAAATTATATCAACACTTAGGGGTTAAAATTGCTCACTGTACCCTGGATAAATTCCTTCAGGGGTATAAATTCCAAAATGGGGGCAGATGTCAGGGGGTTCCACTTTACTCGCATTTTAGCAGCTCTGCAAAAGTGTCATGACGTACAATAACCAAAATAGCGCTCCTTCCCTTTTGTGCTCAGCTGTGCCCAAATATCAGTATACCCACATATAACATTAAGTATGTTATCCTGAGAACACCAGTGTCATACATGTGGGCATAAACTGCAGTTTGGGCACATAGCAGGGGGCAGATGTGAAGGAGCGCTATGTGACTTTTGCACCGTAGAGTCAGATGTTTGGTATCTGGACGCCATGTCATGTTTGCTGAGCCTTTAAGGTACCAGTAAAGTGGAAACCACAGGGAGTGACCCCATTTTGAAAACTGCACCCCTCAAAGAATTTATCAAGGGGTGTAGTGAGCATTAATATCCCAGACGTGAATACACAGCGGATGGTAAATAGTGAATACAGAAGCTGTGCGGGGTACATTGGGAACACCAAACTCCCTACTATATCCCCAGTAGTTCCTATGATTGGGGCTCACTCTGGGGGTCACTTCTGGTGTCTTTTCCCTCGTAAGCTTTAAATCTGAGGTGTCCCCTGATATACGCTCACACAGCTTATACATTCCCTTCCTGCTGCAGTCAGTTTTGTTCTAATGATTTGGTGATTTTTGGGGTTTTTGTCTTCACATTGTATAAGCTATATATTTTTTTTTATTTTTCTGGCGATGTGGCCATATGAGGGCTTGTTGTTTTGCAGTATGAGATGAATTTTGTAATGGCACCATTTTTGGGTGCCTGTAACTTATTGATTAAACTCTTTCTTGGTGGATTAAAAACAACCCATCAATATCTTTTTACTTTTAATTATTTTTTTCCATGCAGAGTACAACATAAGTAACATGCTACCTTTACTCTGCGGGTTGGTACAATTCTGACTATAACTAATTTATACTATTTTTTTTATTTGTTATGAATTTTGCAGAACAAAAACCCATTTGGGGACATAAATCAATTATTTTTGTATCACCATTTTCTGAGCTGCAGAGCATTTTTATTTTTTGGTTCACAGAGTTGATTGAAGGCTTATTTTTTTGCAGGATGACCTGTGCTTTTTATTGGTATTGTTTTGGGGTACATGTGACTTTTTGATCACTTTTTATAGCATTTTTTGTAAGGCAAGATGGCGAAAAATCATTATTTCCGGCCAGAGGCATAGCTAGTGGGGGGGCAGAGGCATTTTCCAGCTCATTTTTATTGATGATCTATCCTCAGAATAAAACATCAATAAGAGATAAGTGATTCCCCGCTGATCAGCTGTATGAAGGGGCTCCGGCACCTGTTTATATCACATGCTGTCTGTTTATAGTGACCGCGTGATGTAATTCCAGCCTTGTCACATAGACATGTATAGGACGAGGCTGTAGTTACATTACATGGCCGCTATGAAAAGAATGACACTATGTAAACAGAGAAGGGGTCACGGCGCTTACACAGGTACCACAGTTCATTCACACAGCTGATCCTGGGGGTTCCGGGTATTGGAAGCGCAATAATTTTTTTTTCCCTTGTTTTTTTTTTTCCCCTTTTCAATTAGGAAACATCTGGGGCATTATTAATAAGGGGCACTATTTACAGGGGGTACACAGGGAAGTTATTAATTTAAAGATGCACTTGGGGATATTTAACATTATGGGGGGGTATATTATATATTTTATAATTGGGGGTAGCTGCAGAATGGGGACTTTCTGTAGGTGGGGATAATGTGGGTCAGGTGCCTGGAAAAGTGAGGAGCCAAAGATGTCTGTGTTGCAAACTTTACAGAGCCTGGAAGAAATGGTCATGGTCGTCCAGATAAAAGAGACGGGGAATGTGAAGGATTAGTCAGAGACGTCACCGGTAAGTCACTAAATGTTACTGCCCTGTATTCACCTAAATGGTCTGCAGAGCCCTGTGTAGAGCCGCTATATACCACTATACGCTCACCGTATACTGATAGTATCGGTATACGAACATGTCCAAGTTGTGGGTCCACTTGGACATGTTCGCCCCCCCCTGTGCTGAACCCCTAGCTACGCCTGTTTCCGGCGCTTTTTTTTTCATTTTTTTTCCCCTGTCCTTCACCGTGCAGGTTAAATAATGTTTCAGTTTTATTGTACGGATGTTGAGATACCAAATATATATTGTTTTTATTAAATCATTTTATATAGGAAAGGGGCATTTGGGGGCTTTATTCATTTATTAATTTTTTTTCATACACTTACATTTTTTTTCCAACTTTTTTTTTACTGTTTAGTGATGTCCCATTAGGGGACCTGAACCAGAGATGCTCTGATTGCTGATTCAGCACTATAGACTGCAATACACGTGTATACTGACCAGACTCCGGGCTGTAAAGGAGTCTGGGATGGTTGGTAAGAATATTATATTTCTTGGGGAAAATATTATTATCTTTAATTTGCATTTATCTGCTTGTTAAGATCATAATGTTCTGTGTGTCAAAAAATTACTAAGAACATACGTAAGAAAACTAAAAGAAGTAGAAGAGGAGTAATAGTCTGATGATATATAATATATCACTATATACCATGAATGTGATAATGTGTGGTTAGCTTATAGAAAAACTACAACTCAGATGGAGTGTTTTGTGTTCATTCTAGAAATCTTTAAGATGGATGAAAGCCCAGCTGGACTGCCTGCCTCTCCTAAAGACCCCTCAGCTGTTTGAGAGATGGGTGGAGGACATCATCTCTGAAAAGGGGGTTCCATATTTGGACCTCAGTAGATGAAAGAAAGATGTTCTATTGAGCCAGAATGTGACAAATAATTCATCAGTCATATGAGCTAGCTTGCTGGGTTGCATTTATGGCTGCTATCAATAGATAGATAGATAGATAGATAGATATGAGATAGATAGATAGATATAGATAGATAGATAGATAGATAGATAGAGATGATGATAGATAGATAGATAGATAGATAGATAGATAGATAGATAGCTGAGCGTCCCTCGGTTTATATGGCTTACCTGTATACTCCGGGAAGTGCTGGTTAGAAGGCCATTACTGGGAAGGCAGGATTTCAGCTAGAGAAGCAAGAAATACAAAAAATCAAGAACTCCGACTGAAAACTCAATTTGGCTAAGAACCAGTTTCCATCTATGGAGATTTCTAAGTTTGCAATAAATAGTCTGACAATGGTGATTAAAGAGGATGATGACTTTGCATAAACCACTAGGAGATGGTGATGGACGCTTGCCAATATGAAGCTGGAAGCTTTATGTTAGAGTCAGATAAGCAGAGCTCATGGTGACAGTTGTTAAACAAGACATTATGAGTGATGAAAAGTATGTACTGAAATGTAACCAATTAGAATAAGAATCTGGAGAGGTGTTAACCAATATTGTGAAGTTATGCCCTATTGCAACCCTATAAATAAAGGGCCCACCTTTTTTGGGTGAACTCTGTTATTCCTCCGTCATGACATCACTGACTGGCTACACAAGACCTGACTGCCCCCTAGTGGTTGACACTGGGAATTGCTACTACACCATCCATAAACTGTTATTATACTCTGGGTTCTCTAAACACCCCTGGAGTATAATTAGCGGAGGTGCAGGGGAGGAGAGTAAAGATAACAAACAGTTATCTCTGGAGCACATAAGAGCACCCGGAGCAGTGCTGGAGCTCAGGGGAGATGAGTAACACTGTTTGGTATGTTTACTCACCTCTCCTTTGTCTCCACTAGTTATTCTCTGGGGTCTGAAGAGATGGGTCATGGGAGATGAACCTGCAAAATTTTTACTTCGGCTGAAAGCAAAATTGTTAAGAAAATGTATGTGGGATTTTTTTCCATTTCATTGATGTAAGGACCACTCAGGGACATTATACTGTGTGGAGGGCCACTATGGGATATTATGCTTATCAGTCTGAGGCCTCTGGTAGTAAGTAATGAATGCAGCTTACCACTCGCTCCTTAAACACCACTGACTGTGGTGGCCATTATATGTGGGGACACTGAAGTGTGAGGGCCATTATATAACTTGTGGGGACACTGAAGGGGCCAATTTACAGAGTATGAGGGTACTGATGTGGACGTTCTACAGAGTATAGGGATATTGAGGGTAGGGGGCACTAAGAAGGTCATTATTTTATTAACATTTTACCGCTACTTTGGGGATACTCAGTTGGGATGATTTCTCTCTAGGGAGTACCTCGCTTGAAAAAGTTGAGAACCCCTGTCCTAGAGGGACTAAAAATAAAAGTTCTAAAAAGTAGAAAACAAGTTAAACTGAAAACTGAAATCCCATATCAACATATCAGGTATTATTGCATTCGAAAATACCTAATGTACAAAAATACAAAAGCAACAATCCCAAATGGTGGTAACGAGGAAACATTTTAAATAAACAAATCAACTTTTTTCTCTCACCTCCCTGTCCCCCCCAAAGAAAAAGTGAATATAAAGTAGTCAAAAAGTGATATGTACCAATAATGATACCAATAATAAAGGTGAAGGCATCCTTATAGAGCTCCATAGATGGAATTATTTACAAAAAAAAAAAAAAGTCATGGGGGTCAGAATATGACCCAGCAAAGAATATCCAGTTTTGAAAACAATATAACAATTTCTATATAAAATACAGACAGAATAAATACAATCTGTATGCCGTAAAAGCAAAACATGTAAGAAAATGGAGCAACTACAGTTTTACTTCACATCCACCTATTCAGAACTATTTTCCAGCTTCCCAGTACATTGTATGGAATATTAAATGATATTGGTACAATTTGTCCCACAAAAAAAAACAAAAAACAAGTCCTCAAACAGTCCTAGTCCTTTCATTTTTTTACCCCTCTCCACCTTCCAAACATCATATTTGTTTTCATTAATTACAGAGCTTATGAGGGCTTATTTTTTGTGGGATAAATTGTATTTTCTGTTTTTAACGTGTTTATGCTGAAGTAAAAATGTTATCTATGTTATGTAGATTGTTACAATGATGATGATACCATTATAATCCGTAATGTTGGACAGGAAAAAATAAAAAAAAATCTTTGATCCGTTATATTCTGAAACTCATATATTTTTTTTAGATTTCTGTGTACAAAGATATGTAAGTCACCAAAGGAGAGTTGTTTGGCCATAGTGCACAGTTGCCAAATTTGTTGAAAACCAACTACAGCACAGGGGTGGAGGGAGGAGGGTGATTTGGGCTTGTTTTGTCGCAGGACCTGGGCATCTTGTAGTCATTGAGCTGACCATGACTAAGGCATATGAACCTGTATAAGGTACAGTGGGGAAAAAAAGTAATTAGTCAGCCACCAATTGTGTAAGTTCTCCCACTTAAAAAGATGAGGCCGGCCTGTAATTGTCATCATAGGTAGACCTCAACTATGTGAGACAAAATGAGAAAACATATCTAGAAAATCTCATTGTCTGATTTTTTAAGAATTTATTTGCAAATTATGGTGGAAAATAAGTATTTGGTCACCTACAAACAAGCAAGATTTCTGTCTCTCACAGACCTGTAACTTCTCCTTTCAGAGGCTCCTCTGTCCTCCACTCATTACCTGTAGTAATGGCTCCTGTGTGACATTGTTATCCGTATAAAAGACTCCTGTCCACAACCTCAAACAGTCACACTCCAAACTCCACTATGATGAAGACCAAAGAGCTGTGGAAGGACCAGAAACAAAATGGTAGCCCTGCACCAGGCTGGGAAGACTGAATCTGCAATAGGCAAGCAGCTTGGTGTGAAGAAATCACCTGTGGGAGCAATAATTAGAAAATGGAAGACCTACAAGATACTGATAATCTCCCTCCATCAGGGGCTCCACGCAAGATCTCACCCCGTGGGGTCAAAATGATCACAAGAACGGTGAGCAAAAATCCCAGAACCACACGGGGAGACCTAGTGAGTGACCTGCAGAAAGCTGGGACTAACGTAACAAAGGCTACCGTCAGTAACACACTACGCCGCCAGGGACTCAGATCCTGCAGTGCCAGACGTGTCCCCCTGCTTAAGCCAGTATATATCCGTAAGAAGCATTTCAAGGTCCTGGAGTGGCCTAGCCAGTCTCCAGATCTCAACCCCATAGAAAACCTTTGGAGGGAGTTGAAAGTCCGTGTTGCCCAGCGACAGCCCCAAAATATCATTGCTCTAGAGGAGATCTGCATGGAGGAATGGGACAACATACCAGCAACAGTGTGTGCCAACCTTGTGAAAACGTTTGACCTCTGCCAACAAAGGATATATAACAAAGTATTGAGATGAACTTTTGTTATTGACCAAATACTTATTTTCCACCATAATTTGCAAATAAATTCTTAAAAAATCAGACAATGTGATTTTCTGGATTAGTTTTCTCATTTTGTCTCTCATAGTTGAGGTCTACCTATGATGACAATTACAGGCCGGCCTCATCTTTTTAAGTGGGAGAACTTGCACAATAGGTGGCTGACTAAATACTTTTTTTTCCCCACTGTATATACATGTATTTATGCATGTGCAGGAATCTATGGGATATATAAACCTGACTCTGACACTGATTCATTGCCTGTGATTACTTTGTGACCTGGCTCCCTGAGTTACTCTTCACTCATTCCTGATGCCTCATCCAGTTTACAGCTGTGATTTTCCTGGTATTCTGACTCTGGATTGTCTTCTTATTAACCCCTTGCTTTCTGATAGTGCTGCATCTGAGCTCTCCTGGACTTGACCTCTGCTTTGTCTACTAGTAAATTATAATTTATCTGATAAAATTTGTTTATATCCGTACTCTCCTGGTATTGGCTTTGGCTAGTTTACTACACTGTATATCTTCCATTGGTCCTCTGCCTGCAAGTTCACACCTGTTGTCTGGCACATTACTCCGCAATCACAACCTGGGCCCCTAGCGGTCTTATCTATCTTGCTTTATAGCAGGCTCCCGTAAAAACTGAGGGTCAGTTTTACACTCTGCTAACATGTATCATTAACATGTATGTATATAATATAACTTCTATCTAACATTTGTGATATCACTTACAATGTAACAAATACTATAATATAACATATGTAACCAGAGTTTGAGTAATTTCTATAAAATTCAAGGTCCTAATGTCAGGATTTATCACGATACAATGTATCCAGTTAATCCAAATACAAAGAAGCAACAAATAATCTAGTAATGTAAGATGTGACTTTATATAGAGTGACTCAATAACATGACTTGATGCTGAGATAATCTTCTGCAGTTCAACTATCACTGTAGTCACATACAGTACAGATGGGTCTCAGTGATACAACAACACATTGAAAAGGAAAATATATTTGATATAACATGGCCCCGGACATGCAAAGACATCTGTGTGGAACTGATAGAGCTTGTAAAGCTTCTTCATGTGGTAGACAAGACTGGTTTACCTTTTTTGCTTATATTATAGAGCACTGACATATTCATTGTATTCAGGTACAGGCTGGACTATTCAACCCTCCCTCCCAGTTGACACAAGCTATGCAGTAAAGTACAGTCTATGGAGGTTGTACGTAGGTTACAAGCAGACTTGTACAGACTGAGTGTTTGGACATACAAATGGCAAATGAGGTTCAGTGTGGATAAATGTAAAGTTCTGCATCTGGGTAATAATAATCTACATGTGACTTATGTTCTAGGTGAGTAAAGCTGGGAGAGTCACTGGTGGAGAAGGACCTGGGTGTACTTGTAGGTAATAGGTTAATTAACAGCATAATGCCAGTCAGCTGCTTCTAAGGCCACCAGGATATTGTCATGTATTATAAGGGGTATGGACTCACGGGACAGGGATGTAATAATACCACTTTTTAAGTCATTGGTCCGGCCCCATCTGGATTATGTAGTCCTAGAGATGGAAAAGGTTAAATGGAGGGCCACAAAACTGATAAGGGACCCGGAGGACCTCAGTTATGAGGATAGATTAAAGAAGTTAAATCTTTTTATTCTAGAGAAGAGACATTTAATAGGGGATATGATAAACCTATATAATATATAAATGGCCCATACACGAAATATTGGGAAAATCTGTTCATGTAAAATCCCATCAAAAGACAGGGGGCGCTCCCTCCGTCTGGAGAAAAAAAGTTTAATCTCAAGAGCCGACAAGGCTTCTTCACTGTAAGGACTGTGAATCTGTGGAACAGCCTACCCCAGGAGCTGGTTTGTCAGCAATGTGCATAATATCAGGCCTCCAAACGGTAACCATATAGGGCTAAATACAGAATGTAATATCTGATTTTCAGTTAGTGAGAATCCAGTGAGAATATCCTACTATTGGTGAGCAGTGACATCTTTATACTTGAGGACATGGACACCAACTTATCTCCACTACTTATAGCTTTGTGAATGAGTCCATGTAACGTAATATTAACCAAATCTATTGTCTCCTTGATCTCGGGCTCTTCTGCAATATATCTTTTAGTTCCTTCAGTAGATCCGTTATTTCAAGTAATAATAAGGACTCGGGTACCCACTCACCATATACTGTAAGAAGGTAATAGTCTTACCTGCCCATAATATGTGACTGAAGTATTTCTCCCAGAAAATTATTGCAATTACACGTTTTGTTATACACAGGTTTATTTCATTTGTGTGTATTAAAACAACACAAAACAAACAGAGAAAAAAAAGCCAAAAATGATATAATTTTACGCAACACTCCAAAAATGGGCTGGACTAAATTACTGGCAACTTAATATTTGGTTGCACACCCTTTGGAAAAAATAACTGAAATCAATGGCTTCCTATAATCATTCACAAGCTTCTTACACCTCTCACCTGGAGTTCTGGATTGCTCTTATTTTGCAAACTGCTCCAGGCCTCTCATATTTGGGGGGCACCTTGTCTTCTCCCAACAGCAATTTTAAGATCTCTCCACAGGTGTTCAATGGGATTTAGATCCGACCCATTGCTGGCCACTTTAGAACTCTCCAGCTCTTAGTTTCCATCCATTTTTGGGAGCTTTTGAAGTATGGTTGGGATCATTGTCCTGCTGGAAGACCTATGACCTAGGACGCAAACCCAGCTTTCTGACACTGGTACCTACGTTACCAAATCCTTGGATAATCTTCAGATTTCATGATGCCTTGCACACAATCAAGCTACCAGTGCCAGAGGCAGCAAAACAACCCCAAAAAATCTCTGAACCGCCACCATACTTGACTGTTGGTACTGTGTTCTTTTCTTTGTAGGCCTCATTCCTTTTTCAGGAATCAGTAGAATGATGTGCATTTTGGCAAACTACATTCTAGCTTTTTTCTGTCTTTGCGTCAGCAGTGGGGCCCTCCTGGGACTCATGATGGATAGTTGGCACTGACACTGATGCCCCCTGAGCCTGCAGGAAAACTTGGATGTCTTTGAAACTTAATTGGGGCTGATTAATTATCCACCATTCGGACTATCCTACGTTACAACCTTTCATCAGTTCTTCTCTTCTGTCCACGTCCAGGGAGATTAGCTACAGTGCTATGGCTTGTAAACTTCTTGATTAGGTTACGCACTGTGGACATAGGAACATCAAAATCTCTGGAGATGGACATGTAACCTTGAGATTGTTGATATTTTTCCACAATTTTGGTTCTCAAGTCCTCAGACAATTCTCTTCTCCTCTTTCTGTTCTCCATGCTTAGTGTGGGTCACACAGACACACAATGCAAAGATTGAGTCTTATTGAATCTTATCTCCTTTTTATCTGGTTTCAGGTGTGATTTTTATACTACCCACACCTGTTACTTGCCACAGATGAGTTTGAATGAGCATCACATGCTTGAAACAAAGTTATTTACCCACAATTTTGAAAAGGTGCCAACAATTTCATAAAATTCTGTCAAATTTGCCTATTTTTCTCTTTTTTTTTTGTCTTGTTGCAATACGCACAAGGGCAATAAACATGTGTATAACAAAACATGTGTAATTGTAATAATTTTCTGGCAGAAATACTTCATTTTCTGGAAAAAATTCCAGGGGTGCCAACACTTACAGGCCATGACTGTACATGTTGTGTCCCTATCTCTATAAGCATTAAGAACAGACTAGAAGGTGTGGCTACAAATGGAGATATATTATCCGTATGTTATAACCTACAAGGCTCAAATGTTCCTGACTGATGACAACAAACCAATCCTTCTGTAATCTTTACACATGTTGACTTCTCATATGTGATATTCTCAGTAGATAGTAACCTGCTGACCACAGACTATCACTCACCGCAACAGGCAAGACAACACATTCACATGATATAGTACTAGACATAACTTCATATGTTGAATACTTTCCTATACACATTGTCATTACATTTTACTTTTCCTCGAGGTGTTTCCATCCATGATTTTTTTCCTTCCTGTTAACAGTAGGTTAACCCTTTATTCCAAACATTGTCCATTTGGGCACAAACATTAAATTGTTCAATCGCTTGCACAGTCGTCATATGTTGTTGTTCCCAAGTATAATAGCAGCGATGTACTGTAATGCTGTTGGTAACAATTACTTACAGACTACCTTCTTCACTCCCCAAAACCCAATAATACCCACATTGTCCAAATTTCAATGGATGAGAAAGTGATATTCCAAATAGTGCAAGTCTAATTAGCAATGCACGTAAAGTTATCTTGTCTTCTGTCTGCATTGGCTCCTTCTTTTCAATGGTTTACCTCTGTAGAGGGACCAAGCAAACAATATTTGTTCTCTCCTAAAGTCTTTAGGGAAATCCGAGGGTTTCTAGCTTTCCCCTAGGACCACAGAATTATCAGTGTCAGCTTCCATATCACTGTCTTTTTGCAATGTCTGACATGAGTCCATTCATTTTTTCTTACCAATTTGACGGATCGATGTTGTCAACAACACTTGGAAGGGCTTGTCAAACCTTGGTTCAAGTCCCATAGACTGCAATACAGTTATATTGCAGTCTATGGGACCTGCAATCAGAAGATCACAGGTTCAAGCCCTTTAGGGGGCTAATAAAATTTCAAGACTCTTTCTCATGTATCTTTTTACCACCACCATTCAGTCTCCTGGTTTCAGGGAGTGTGATCCTGTCACTTGTTCAGGGTCTAGAAAAGAACTATAGAAATTATTGTGCACTTTTTCTCGATTCATTATGAAATGTTACAACATACTCTATCAGTGTGTTACATTGGATTTACATCTGCTGAGGAAAATACAGTCCTAGTTTTGGGACACTACCAAAGAGCACTTCATAAGTTGACAAGTGTGTCTTTCTATTTGGGGTGTGCTCTACTGGGAATAAGATCAGAGGGAGGCACTTGGTCCATGGCTTCCCTGTCTCTTACAAAGCTTTTTGGATTTACAGTTTGTGAGTATCATTTAGCCTCTCCATTTCCCACGACTTTGGTATGGTATGAGGTATGGAACGCTTGTTATATAATCACGGCCTCCATTATTTCTCTCATTACCTGTCCAGAGAAGTGAGTTCCCTTATCACTTTGACAGTCTCGGGGATCCCATACCTGCACACTACTTCTTTCAGCAGTTTATCTGCAGTTTCTTTTGCGGTGGCTTTCTGTACTGGGAATTCCTCAGGCCATTCTGTAAAGGGATCAATACACACAGTCATGTACTCATACCTTTGGTAACTGCATAGTTAACCTGCAATCTTTGGAACAGGTACAAGGGATTTGGGGGGTGTTTCTGAGGAACCTTTTACTTTTTGGCCTACATTGTGCCTGGTACATGTTATATAAGCTTACATGTATCTGGCTACAGTGGTGCTAAAACCTGGAGGTACCTATAGTTTGTTCACTAAGTCACACATGGCTGTTTTCGAGTGGTGTACTTGAGAATGAGCTGCTTGCGCCATCATTGGGAACAATGCTCTTGGTAAACATACTGTCTTGCAACTGGCCATTAGGTCTTGTTCATCATTTTTGCTCCTAGGTGTTCCCAAGTCTTCTTTTCTTCTTGGCGGTCTTGGTCCTGCAGTGTTTTTAGAACCTGAAAATAGAGTTGGTCCGAGCTGAAGAGTTTTGGTCCGGTTTGGGGACCACCTGTGTTAAGGCATATTCCCTAGGCTTTTCTGCAGCTAATTTATTGACAGCATGTGCCCATATGTTACCTCTGCTTTCTTTTGTATCAGCCTTTGTGTGTGCCATGACTTCACTATACCCACCTGTTTGGGTAGCAGCAGGGTCGCCATTAGCTCTTGAACAGCCAGGAAATCCTTTTCTAGGCTTACTAGACATAAGGAAAGCTCTTGCTCTCCAGATCGGACCATAGCCATGTGCTTTACCAATGGCATAGCGGGCTTACTCTCAGCCATTTTACACACTTCAGTGACTGCTTTCAGTTCATTTTCTTGAGCTGAGACATGTGGGGCTAATGGTTCTGCTTTTTTTTCCCCCTCATGTGACCATAGCATATCTGGGGCTGAATTTTCCATCCTTCCCAAATTGAGAGTCATCTACAAAGAACTCCAAATTATGGTTAGCTATAGGTTCATCATTTACATGACCAAACCCTACAGTTTCTTATTGCATCAGTTGTAAACAATCATGTTGTTCCAAATCGTCATAAGAAAATATTTGGGTATATAGGTTGTTTGACTGTCCGTCCTTATCCCCTTAAATCTATTGCTAACAGGGTAAAGGGACTGAGTGATGTGCAGTGGGCAAAGGTGACAATAGGAGGCATAAGTAAGGCACACTGTAGTCTGAGTTGTCCAGCCATTAAAATGTGCTTAAGCTGGACATAGAACAATATACCATGTATATCCTTTGATGGATTCTTTTCCTTGCTATGTTTTCTGAGTATTTCTGGGCCTGTATACATAGGTTTTCCATCTGTAATTTTGATGCTATTTCGTTTACCCCTTGTAACAGTGACTTCGTAGATCCCTTGTACACACACAAAAAGTCAAATAAGTATTCCCAGCGCCTCATGCCCTCGCAAGAATGAACTTATAGTTGCATTAACAATGGTTCTTCGTCTTCCTACATTTAAACCTTCTTATAAACAATCATATTCATGTATCATATCAAATTACTCTGCGTTGTTCTGTTGAATCCAGTGGGAATAAGAAACCGGCAGACTACTAGACAAGGACAGATTCCTTTCTTTTTAGTTTCACACATAGCTGTGCTTTCTCTGTCCTCCTGCTTCTCATACCATCCTGTAGAACAATATGGCCTAGCAAGGCACAACCTGTAATTCATAATTTTTAAAGTGACATCAGCTTATTCATACAATCCTTTACAAGTAAATTCAGTACTCTAGAACTTCTACACTCCAGAATTACAAACAATTCAATGAGGTTAGTAAATACTCAAAATAGATTAACATAGCAAGCTGGACAAATGGGAGAGCATTAAATAAGGGATCAAGTCGATCTCCTGATCACCTTGACACACACAAGTTCCTTCCTCTCACCATAACAAATATTATAAACAAAAAGACATTACAGATCAGATATGTGAGTGACTTCTAATTTCCATAGCGCTGAAACAAAATAATTTTTCTTATTTTCATGGTTACATGACAGTCTGGACTTCGTCTCCATCTAATTACTACACCGTGCACATACATGTACAGAAATGTGGGATAGGATGCCCTTGTTCATTTCTCTGAGTCTCCCTGTAAATCTTTCTACAGCGGGCAACAGCCCATTGGGGCATGCTTCATATCAAAAGAACACAATATGCAAGAGATTTTACTGTCTACATCTAAGGCAGGTCCAGTCTGCTGGGCACCCATACAGTGAGGGTATTTAGACTAAAGATGGTGCCAAAGAGCTTCCTCTCACATACCATAACTGACACACTGACACCAAATACTTTGTGTTCTCATTGGACTTAAATCAGCCCTTGTGCACTTACAACCAAGACATTACTTTGTCTGATAACCATACTTTATGTGTATATTAACAAATTCTCCATATCTTAACATTTAAAGTTTCAACTTTTTGGCATCCAAACTTAGACAAACTTAGCCCCTTCACTGTATTAGCACCCTCTTTTGCGATTACAATCTCTATAGCTGGAATACAGGTGCATCTCAATAAATTAGAATATCTTTGAAAATTTTATTTCTTTCAGTAATTAAATTAAAAAAGTGACCTCCTATATTTTCTAGATTCTTTACACACAGAGTGTTCTAGTTCAAGTGTTTTATTTCTGTAAATGTTGATTATGGATTACAGGTAATAAAAACCCAAATCTAAGAAAATTATAATATTGTAAGTTCAGTTCAGTATTGTAAATTCAGTGTCACCTGCCAAGGTTTCCTAAGCCTTTAAATGGTCCCTCAGTCTGGTTCAGTAGGACACACAATCATGGAAGACGCTGATTATGAATTGAATTACTGAATAGCTGAAATGAATGAATGTTTGCAGAGTTTGAAATTTTTGCATAAACTTGTACTCCCATTGTTTCCTCTCCTCTCCTCCTCTCCAAACTCTGCAATTTGGACTTAATATTCATGCCAGCTTCATGTCACACTATGTAGGAACTGTGAGGGTCACAAATCACCTCCTGATAGCAAACAGATAACAGATCCCTCTGTCACGCATCACAACTTTCCAGATTGTTTTTTGACCGGTTGTAAAAGAAAAACCCAAAGGAAGGAATCACAACCGGACACACCTCCTGCACCGCAGCATGCGGCCGGACGATGGCGACAAAGCCTGGATGGGCAAGGATGTTACACATATACTGAAAAGTAATTAATGAATCCTATATCGAACCAGAGTGTTATTGGAAATATGTAATATGAACACCAGCAGATAAAGAAACACAATATAACAGCAGTGATGATCCTGTAGGGTCTCTGAGATCTCTGGGGTCTCTTACTTTTTCTAAGTCTGAGGAGAATTATCACATAACTGGTCAAGATGATGAGAAAAGGGATTACAAACATTAAAAGTAGCCTGATCAGCTTAAGTAACCCATTTATAATTACAGCCCCTATTGAGACTACACCATGCTGATAGATCTGTAAAATATAATTAGAGATGAGAGAATTTTTCAAAAATTCGATTCGACCACTTTGGCGAATTTTCTGACACGATTCGATCCAATCCGAATTATTTTGCAGCGAAATGCGTTAAAAAACAGCTATTTCCTGGCTTCAGAGAGCCTGTATAGTGGTGTAGAACACTATGCCTTGCAGTAACACTCATAGGGAGCCTACTGTGGCACTGAAACAATACTGTGAGTCAGTATGACATGCACATGACAGGCGTCGCTCTTAGAACCACTACATACTTCACTTTGACTTCTCCAGTGCTTTTAATACCATACAGCCCAGGTTATTGAGGGACAAGCTGGGCCTTGCTGGAGTGGACCACCACCTCTCCAACTGGATCCTAGACTACCTCACAAATCGATCGCAATACGTGAGAGCCCAAGACTGTGTGTCAGGTACCGTGATCTGTAATACGGGGGCTCCTCTGATTCGTCAGAACAATAACCCCCCCCAAAAAACGGATCCTGTCTGTTGAGCATCCGCCTTCACTCGGTCAGGATTTGGTCAGTAATCCATCAGTATTTCTGATGCCAAAAAAAAAACAGGAGTGGATCCAAAACAGAGATGACACGTGAATGGAATATTTGCATGTCTTCTGTGTTTTGTATCCACTCCTGCTTTTGACTACCAAATCATAAGCCAATTCTGATGGGACCATACAGGCCTTATAGCTGCTACATAGACAGGATCCGTTGTGCATCTCATTTTTCCTTCCTTCTGACAGATCAGAAGAAGGGTCAAATAAATGATGATGTCAACCAGGCCAAAAAGGCAAAATAGTGGCCCAGTCATGGAGTGGGGAGGGTGGGAACAGCAGATGAAGTGACATAGTGTTGAGTGTTAATGTGGAGGTAGCAGCAGCATGAGGAGGCCATAGAGTGCAAGGTGACATAATGTGGAGGTAGCAGCAGCAAGAGGAGGATACAGAGTGGCAAGGTGACATAATGTGGAGGTGGCAGCAGCATGAGTGAATCCCTGCACCACTGCTTTCCGAGTAGGTAGGCTCCTGTGAAGCAGGTGGTCTACCCTGGGCATGTTTGGCTCCCAACCTTCCAATGCTGCCACCCTGCTGACTCCTGGCCACACTACCATCTTGCAGGTGTGAACCGAGAGCAAGGCAGGTGGTTTGGACTCCGCAACCAGAAATGAACGCACACGCGGTAGTTCAAGAAAAAAATATATATTTACTATAAGTTAATAAAGGCTAGTTAAAGGTAAAATGACAGGGCTAAAGACAAGCAAAATATACAATATAGCATGAACAATTTCAAGGCAAATTCTGCAATGGTTTCTACTTTTACTCTGTCCACTTCTGCAGTATGGACACTGAATGAACAATATACTCAAAACTATCCCTAACTGACCCTGACTTCACATTTGGGTGCACCCCCTTTTCCCCAGTGGTCCAGGTGGACCGCTTACAGTCCGTAGAAGCGCGCGGTGGGGCCCAAAGTCGGTCCTTTCTTTTATAGTGAAGCGTCCTCTCCTCACGGTTATCAGGATCTTGGGAGAAATGAAGTCCTCTTTAACAGACAGGGAAACCAACTGAATGCAATGTAATCCAACAGCAGATTCCACTCAGCACACTGACAGTCCTGCCGAATCCATACACTGAGCTGGGATGTAAGCCGGGATTTAGCAGGTGCCGTCCAGTACATCAACAGCACTGCGAGTCTCTATCTGTGGTATCCATATACACAGTCACAATGTCAGTCTCACTGATCAGCCACTGAGCACAGTTCCTTTCACGTGGACTCACTAGTCCTGTTGTCTCTTTACACTCTGTTTGTCTCTGGACCAAGATACAGCTTAGCTGTACAGAAAAATCTCCACACCAGTTCAATACAACACTTGCCAAGATGGCTGCTGCTCTCTGTCTCGTCACTTCCTGCTTCTCTGCTCACACTCTGTCTGCAGAACAGGCAGGCTGACATAAAAGGGGGGGGGGTCTCACTCCAGCATCATGTCACAATTACAATGGCTGCTGTCTTAAAGGAACAGAATCACAGAAATACATTCAACATTAACAGTTTATACAGACAAATGAAGCTTAAGACAACATTGGCTGTCTCTTACATAGGCTCCACCGCTCCCTCATGCGCAAGCTGCCACCCTTTTCTCCCGATGATGAAGCCCCTTTGTCACCCGGCTCCCAATTGCGATTGGCTACATTATCATCGAGTACTGTCACTGATGTCCTCCTCAACGGTGTCTGAGCCAGGAGCCTGACCGCTCACAACACCAGCTCCCATGCCACACTCCTCATCACTACTTACCTGCCTACCGGAGAAAGTGGCGGATGTCTACTCCAGATCTTGGCTGGGCAGTAGCTGCTGACTGTCCTCTAGTAGCTCATCCTTGCTGTATAGTAGAGCTCTGCACACAGCATAGAATACTTCTCTGGTTGAGGGAACAGCAAATGACAGAGGTAGGTTGAGAACAGGTAATGGCACAGGGCCTGCTCCCGGGCCATGCCAACTAAGGGTTGTGTCTGACGAACCCGCCAACTCTTGGCTGGGGATGTCTGATGTGACTTGGGATGAAGTGGATGACCGAGTCAACCATTCTAGAACCGCTGAGTTGCTGGTCAAGACACGACCGCTAGCTGACACTGGGAGCTCAGGCCTCTGGAAGTGACCCCTGCCACGCCCCCTTACTCTGCTGCGACCTGTGCCTGCGCCAGAAATATTTAGGCCTGTGCCCCTCCACTGTGCAGGGCCTGTCGCTTCTCTTTCTGACATACTGTTAGATCAAATAAGTAAATGAAAAGGAAATTAATACAGGGCAAAAAAGCCTGTAATTTGGCTTTATTTATTAGGCATTAATGATGCAAAATGCTGGAAAAGCTACAAAGCTAAAAATATTAACTTATTTGCAGTATCTCTTAAAAATGCAAATACTGAAACAGGAAGAAATGTACAAAGTATTTAAAAATATAAAAACAGTATTGCAAATAAAATAACTGGCAAAACTAACTGAGAAGGAAGGGATGGAGGGAAGGAGGGAGAGCGGGAGGGCAGGCGGAAGGAAAAGAGGAAGGAAGGAAGGAAGGAAGGAAGGAAGGGAGGAGGAAGGGAGGGAGTGGAAGAAGTAAGGGACGAAGGAGTTAGGGAAGGAAGGAAGGAAGGAAGGAAGAGAGGGAGGGAGGAAGGGGCAACCAATATCAGGGGCAGAGGCAGAACAACATCAAAATTCTGCCGTAGTAACTAGTCCCTAAATTGCAGGCAAATGTATAGTCAAACAATCCAAGATCAATATACAGTTCAGGCAGTAAAGTGATATCCAAAGTAAAGGTAAATAGAGAGTCAAGGCAGAAAGGGAGGGAGGAGGGAAGGAAAGAAGGAAAGGGAAGGAAGGAAGGAAAGGAAGGAAGGAAGGAAAGGGAAGGGAAGGGAAGGAGAAGGGAAGGAAGGAAGGGAAGGAAGGAAGGAAGGAAGGAAAGAAAGAAGGAAGGAAGGACTGTCCAATAAAGGAAATGTCAGTCTATGGTTTGTGTTCCATTTACAGTGTAAATGATTGACTGATCTGTTTTTTTTTTTAACTTTTAACCCCTTCAATGAGATCTTGCCTTTGCTGCCGTGATACCCAGGCAATATCTGCAGAATGGTTGTCGACCAGTAGAGCAAATAGGCAAGAGTGTAACTATATGGAATGGTCAATCAATACCAAGTTACAGTAGAGTAGTTGTCACACCCAAGGGCAACTAATATCAGTGGCAGAGGCAGAACAACATCAAAATTCAGTCATAGTAACTAGTCCCTAAATTGCAAGAAAATGTATAGTCAAACAATCCAGGATCAATATATAGTTCATGCAGTGGACTTGGGTGGGAAACCCAGGAATTGGCAGGACAACACGCGCACTTGAACAAGCAGGGCTTATAGTCACGTATGGTTGATATATAGTTCACTTTTTATTCATTAAAATCACAACGTGTTTCGGGGATAATATCCCTTTTTCAAGTGCAATGATTAATTCAGTATAGGCGCTTCTGAATCCAAAGTATATGAGTCCTTCTTTCATATACTTTGGATTCAGAAATGCCTATACTGAATTAATCATTCGTGACGTAGGACAAGTCCTCTGCCACCTAAATTTGGGTTTATACACAAAAAGCTATTGGTTTGTTGTGACTATCTCACAACACTATAAGGTGAGAGGCCATCTTTTTGGCCCATCTAAATTTCTCCCTTGTATGAGGCTATATCACACGATGTGCCATTTAGCGTTTCTCTTCTTCTTTTTGTGAGCATCTCCAATATACATTTCAGGCAGTAAAGTGATGTCCAGAATAAAGATAAATAGAGAGTCAAGGACAGAGATTCCTGACTGATCAATCAGTTGGACCTTTACTAAGAGGTTTACCATAATACACACTTATATGAAATATCAGCTGATAATATAATCTATTAAATTCTGTAAAATCCATTTTAGCTTCTTCCACATATGTAAGAGGAATATATTTTATGCATCTGTACTGCAAGTATTTTCACCATCTTCTGGATCTCTGATCGGGTTATCAGGAAGTTCACTTAAGGCTATTTCAAGCCTGGCGGGGATAGATCTGAAAAAATCATGTCTAAAATCTTGGCTCATAAAAACATACATGATTGGATTGAAACAACTGTTAAGATAAGCCAAAATGGTAACAATGTTATTTACTGTATAGAACTGAATGTATCTTCCATCATACTTGGGTGTTAGTGGCCAAATGTAATATGGAAACCAACAGATGAAGAAACACAATATAACAGCGGTGATGATCCTGTAGGACCTCTGAGATCTCTGAGAATGCTTAGTCTTTCTCAATTTGAGGAAAATGATGACATAACTGGTCAAGATGATGAGAAAAGGGATCACAAACATTATAATGAACCTGATCAGGTGACCTGTGTGTTTTATGTTAGTGAGATAATTATCAATCTGACGATTTATACACCATTCCGTTATATCACCAAAATAAAATCCATATAAGGAAATCACTAAACCGGTCAAGAGCAAACTCAACACCCAGAAAACTCCTGCAGTGATCCTCACTAGTTTACGTGTCCTATGACCTTTAGCCCAAAATGGGCACATGACCGATACACAGCGGTCAATACTCATGGTAGTCAGAAGGAAACCACTAGTGCTCATGTGTATAGCGAAAAGAATAAGGGTGAATATGCAGACAGCAGTGTCTGAGTATTCAAAAAGGTCCGACCACTGTGCCATTCGCAGAGGAAGAGAAACACAGCATAAGAAGTCCGCTATGGCCAGGTTGAGGAACCACACGGCACTGATTGTCTTCTTCATCCTGAATCCGGCAATCCAGATGACTAATCCATTACCAATATTCCCAAGAACAAAAGTGATGCTGCATAAAGCAATTGACACATTCTTTAAAATGTCTTCTGCATCCTGCCAGCTATAAATCTTGTTACTTATGTTGTAGCCACAATCTGATGACCTTAGAAGACGGAATAGGGTAGAAGTTAGGCTCATGAAGAATTAATATTATATTATACAAAAATATTTACTTTGTACCTCAGGGCATACAAGACATCCCCCCAAAAAATAACTAACAGGTAACTCCTAGGTCCTTGGTAACCCAGGAAAAGTATACCACAGTATCATGCCCCATAGTGGCCCCTGCACACAGTACTATGCCCCATAGTGGCCCCTGCACACAGTTTTATGCCCCATAGTGGCCCCTGCACACAGTATTATGCCCCATAGTGGACCCTGAACACCCCCTGCACACCCCAGAGTATAATGATCGGAGACCCAGGGGAGAATACAAACATAAAAAAACAATGCTACTTACCTCTCCCTGGCTCCAATGAACTTCCGTGCGCTACTTCAGCCATCTTCCATGTTGGACCAGATCTCACGTGATCCAGGCCGGTGTCGCGATGCTTAATGACGTCGGCTGACGTCTAGGACGTCAGCAAACAGGCCCGAAGCCTGTCAGAGTGTAAAAGAGGTAAGTAATGTTGTTTTTTATGTTCCCTCACCTTCGCTGGGCCTCCGATCGTTATACTCTGGGGTCTGAAAAGACCCCGGAGTATAATGATAGCAGTGTTTTTGGGGGTTCGCTGTAGCGGCTGCCACAGGGCTCCGGGCTCTGGGCCCCAGGCCCCATAATGTTCCGGGCCCTGTGGCAGCCACTACCGCTGCTACCCCGGTATTTACGCCCCTGACCTACACTATCCTGAGTGTTGACAAGTGTATTTTGGCACCAACAGAATACTCTTAGGTCTCCTTAGGTCTCCTTAGGAGCTTTAAGAGTATTCTACACTATGTTTTATAAATAGGTTCCTAGGAGCCCTAAGAGTATTCTACACTATGTTTTATAGATAGGTTCCTAGGAGCCCTAAGAGTGTTCTACACTATGTTTTATAGATATATAGTCCTAGGAGCCCTAAGAGTATTCTACACTATGTTTTATAGATAGGTTCCTAGGAGCCCTAAGAGTGTTCTACACTATGTTTTATAGATAGATAGTCCTAGGAGCCCTAAGAGTATTCTACACTATGTTTTATAGATAGGTTCCTAGGAGCCCTGAGAGTGTTCAACACTATGTTTTATAGATCTGAAGAGACCCCAGAGTATAATCCAGCAGCCATTTTAGTTTGCTTGAGACAAATCTCCATTTGTTCAATTTCGTATAAAAACAAACAATTTGGAATATTTGAGTCGAACTCGGCTTGGTAATAAGAACCAATTTACCCATCTCTAGTACTCACCAAAAGGATAAGAAACAATGTACTTTTAATAAGTTTTTATACATCTATGCTGAAGTTTTTATTGTTTTAATTTCTCTTTGAGCAGAACGAACTTCTCTATTAATTTACTTGTGATGATCCTTTCCCTCATCTATGTATATATTTATTTATTAATTTATGTATTTAGTAATCTTAGATTTATGTTGCCGTTAACTGTTATGATTATATTTTATATTTTTATCATCTCTTATGTAGTTATCTTAACCATTGTGTATAAGATTCTTTGTATTATCAGCATCATTTGGCATTTGCTAGTTTTTGACCTTCTTGTTATCAGCTTTGTTTTGCTTCTTTTTCTGTCATTACCAACTTTCTTTTGATCTCCTTCTTGACATGTGTTCCCACTTCTGTTTTATCTTGATCTTTTATACCTGTTTAGTCCAGTTCCAGAATCGTTGTTCTTCCCATTCTTGTAAAAGCCACTTTTCCACCCCAAACCAGCCATGTCACTAAGAATATCTTTATTTCTCCATCTATTCTACCCCACCATCTGACCTTCTCTGCACAGCTACTCACACACCTACAAGCTTTCCGCCCCAGACACACACAACCACCCCACACTCTCTTCTATTTACACCTACTATCCCTCTCCCTGCTACTCCTTACTTCTGGTGACATCTCCTATTCCTGGACCACCCCAGCACTCCCCTGCTGTCGGATCTTTCCGCACAACCGGCATCAGAACACGGAACCCTCTTAATCTTACACCTGTCTCACCTGTTCCTGCCCCTCCCCACACACTCCCCGGTGCACTATGGAATGCTCTCTCTGTACACAACAAACTTGACTACATCCATTACCTCTTAATTTCTCATAAATTATCATTTCTTGGTATCACAGAAACGTAGCTAACACCCTCAGACACCACCTCCCCTTCTGCCCTCTCCTATGGAGGTCTGCAATTCTCGCACACTCCCTGCCCCAACAATAAACCCAGCGGTGGCATAGGCATACTCCTGTTTGACAATTGCTCCTTTGCCCCAATCCAACCGCTACCTGCTCTCATCCTCCCCTCCTTTGAAGTGCACTCTGTTCGCATTTACTCGCCCTCCAAACTTCAACTGGCCATCATATACCGACCACCAGGACATACCGCTGCCTTTATCGACCACTTCACCACCTGGCTAATGCACTTCCTATCCACAGACACCCCCACCATCATGATGGGTGACTTCAACATCCCCATTAACACAACCCACCCCTCCGCTTCCAGTCTTCTGTCACTCACTACCTCCTTTAGTCTCTCTCAATGTTCCTCCTCTGCCATCCACACAAAGGGACACACGCTGGACCTCATATTCACCCGCCTCTGCTCTGTAGTCAACCTCTCTAACTCTCAGTCCATGCTCTCTGACCACAACCTGCTGACATTCTTGGCCCTCTCCTCTGTAATAGACCCCCAACCCCTAAACCAACGCGCCCACGCAGGAACCTTAATCGCCTTGACAACCGCGCTCTCTCAGACTCTCTCCGACCACTCGCTGACATATCCTCACTCCAGGACGCAGATACCGCCGCTGTTTTGTATATTTTGTGTACCGTATGTAAACCCTCAAATGTAAAGCACCATGGAATTAATATAATAATGTACAGCACCATGGAATTAATATAATAATGTAGAGCACCATGGAATTAATGGTGCTATATAAATAAAAAATAACAACAGAATGTGCAGTAACCAATAGAGGATTTAACCTCATCACTTTGGTCCATACAACAATATCCAGCAGCACCAGATGTGACCTACAAATCTACATTTTCTGATTACTTAGAGCCTGAGTACAGCCTCAAGTGTTAAGTACAGAGAGACTGGTGATGCGTCTCAGCAAAAAGACTGAATAATTTATCTGTTTGGGGTCAGGATGGACTATCTATATGCTCCACTAAAGTATAGTGTATCAAAAGAATACACCTTGTTGTCCTGATTTGGCAAGACAGATAGGCTGCAGCCCCAGAGCAGAGGGTGAGCATTGTATTTTCTCTGAACAAAGACATCTGAGGTAGCCCCTTTGTTGTTCTAGAGTTTTTGCAAGTATTTGGGCTGCAATCAGTAGTTTGATAGATCAATATGAAATATATCAGTTTAACTCTAGCATTGCTGCATTAGGTCCTAAGTGTCCAGGTTACATTTTTGTGAATACTAGGATGGATTAACTGTTAGCAAAGCATACAACTACCTCATATTGAATGAACTGGACAGAGTCCATCTGCTAACTGAGAAGTTTAAGGTTTCTCCAGGACACTACATGTTTTTAATAACATTTTTTATGTATCATTTATTATATATGTATAGCTATTCTGAAAAAGTTGGAGATTGATATCTATCAGCATATATATCTATTCATTCTTTTATATTTACACTATTTTTATTGCTTTTTCCTTTACATTATCCTAACAATTGATTTATTAATTTATCATATTATTATCTTATCATATTTATTTCCCCCTACCCTCAATTCTCCCCATTTCTGAAAGACTCTACATCACTATCTATTGTTGTCATGCTAATTTGCATTTCACCCTCCTCCATTTCGCTGTTATTATACCTATAGCCATATTGGCAGGTACAACCAATCCCTTTCCTTCCTTTTTACTTCTTTATTACTCTTCTCCCCAATCCATTAGTATGGACTAGCCCCTAATTCCCATCAGTGCCCGGTTTCTACCGCTGCAATGTTATGCAGCTGGCCAGCACCCTGTGCGCAGACAAATTGATTAAATTCCACATCTACCAACTTCCAAAACAGTTCTATTGCGCCTACACATTAGAATTTACTACGTGCAGACGCACTATTCCTAGTGCGGTGGTTTCCACTGCGCCTGCGTGGACTGAGCATCCATGCAGGTGCGCTTGCTGTCCTTTTCAGTCTATGGCGGTGTTTACTACGCCTGCGTGGACATTATTGTTCGCGCAGGTGAAAACAATATCTATCCCGCAGCCATTATATGGATCATGCACCTTAGGCACCACGAGGACGCCCTAAATGTCAAAAATAGCTTTTAACAAATTTTAATAATAATAATAATAATAATAAAGTCCTTTAATAGTCCCACAATTGGGAAAATTCAGTATTTTACAGCAACAAAGATAAGTAGATACAAATACAAATACAACATGTACAGGAATGTTCCAAGGTAAGAAGCATTACATTGATAGTAGACAGACAGATAGGAAGTAGCAGAGGAGGGGGGGGGGATTTAACAGGCAGAGAGATATTTCAGTTCTCTGTGTGTAATGATCTCCGCTTAGGTCTGTGTTGGTTGTACAGCCTGACCGCGGCAGGGAGGAAAGACTTCCGAGAGCGCTCCTTCTCACACTTAGGGTGGAGCAATCGGTCACTGACAGTACTGACCAGCGCTATCACAGTCTCATGCATGGGATGGGACTTCGTCTTCTGCATGGAGCTCACCACGGACAGTATCCTTCTGTCACCCACCACCTGCACTGGGTCCAGTGGGCTCCCCAGGACAGAGCTGGCCTTTCTAATCAGCTTGTCAAGTTTATTTCTGTCCCTGGTTGATATACTGCACCCCCAGCAGGCCACTCCGAAGAAGATGGCTGATGCCACTACCGAGTTGAAGAAAGTCCTAAGAAGTGCCCCCAGGATTCCAAAGGCTCTCAGCTTCCTAAGCAGGTAGAGCCTGCTGTGGCCCTTCCTGTACAGGGCCTCCATATGATCTGCCCAGTCCAGCTTATTATTAAGGAGCAAACCCAGGTACTTATAGGTGTTCACAATCTCGCTGCCCGTCCACAGGATGTCCACTGGTTTAGGAGGGCATCTGCATTTACGGAAGTCCACCACCATCTCCTTGGTCTTCCCCGCATTAATCTTCAGGTGGTTCCAATGGCACCAGTCTACAAAATCCCGGTTCAGTTCTCTGTACTCCCTGTCATCATCGTCTGTGATGAGGCCTAATAATGCAGAGTCGTCAGAATATTTCTGTAGGTAGCAGCTGGATGAGTTGCACCTAAAATCTGCAGTGTACAGTGTGAAGAGGAAAGGGGTGAGAACTGTACCCTGAGGTGCCCCCGTATTACAGATCACGGTACCTGACACACAGTCTTGGGCTTTCATGTATTGAGGTCGATTTGTGAGGTAGTCTAGGATCCAGTTGGAGAGGTGGTGGTCCACTCCAGCAAGGCTCAGCTTGTCTCTCAGTAACCTGGGCTATATGGTGTTAAAATCACTGGAGAAATCAAAGAACATTATTCTCACCGTGTTCCCTGGTTTCTCCAGGTGAGACAGAGCCCTGTGCAGAAGGTGGATGATGGCATAATCAATGAATTTATACTCCATTTCCATTATGCTATGTTTCCTAATCGATGTTACAAGTTTTAAAGGAATTTAAAATGTGTTTTAGGGTCTCAGTAATGCATTTTGTCCACATCACCAGGTGTGCCCCAGCACTCTGCAAATGCTTATTTTTAAAGATGAGTTAATGTATGTCATTTTGATGTCCAATTTTACACTTGAAAAAGAGGCTGCAATGCCTCGAAACACATTGTGTGTTTACTGGCACTAATAAAGAAGATTTGTCTGACCACATTTGGGTAAGCGCTGATCATCTAACCACTCCTTATTGGATTGGTTTTGGTCCTTTGTATCCCACTACATGTCAGAGGAGAGGGAGACTCCTACCCTACAGTAATTCTGCCATAGTTGCGGTGCAGAGAAAGCATGAAACTACTGTTATATGTGCAGTTTATGATTCTATTCTGTTAAACATTATAAACTGCAGCTAAATGACTCAGCATCTGTCATCACTACATCTGGCACCTCATAACAGAATCACCAGAAAATAATGTTTGTGTTTAGAAAGAACACAAAAGATTAAATTAATGAGAAGGTAATTTCAAACAGTTATATCTCTGGAATTATAAAACGTACAAACTTTCAGTTAGTGTCATATGAAAGAAGAGGTTCTCTAAGTTTACTGTGATATCTAAATTATTTCCAGAGATATCACTGGTTAAAACCACAGTCAGGATTGGGATATTTATATGTAGCTGTATAACATATATTATATAAAATTCACAATCCCAACAGTTTTTTCAACCATTTATATCTCTGGAAATAATTTAGATACCAATGCACTTTAGTGTAATATGAAAGAACAAAATCTCCTCTTTCATATGACACCAATAACAAGTTTGTATATTTTATAATTTCTGAGATATAACCCTCATTTTCTCTACATGTTACACAGCCCCTACTCCAAGCCCGTACTCCAAACACAGTAACATTAAAAGAGAGGCAAAAACAGATGTCAATACAGAAGCAAGGGGAAGAATAAAGAGAGGCAGGATGTTGTCCGAAAGTTTAGTTACACTTTAAAGGGAGTCTATCACTGTAGATGCTGTTATCAGAATAAAAATGATACCTTTCTTATGTTTCAGAGCCCAGGATTGTGTAGAAAAAGCACTTTTATTCTTTATTCACATGAGGATCTTGGAGCACAGGGGGAGTTTTTTTTTCTATTACTGAGCACTGCTACATCATTACTAAACACGCCCGTCCTGCATTCACCTCGTC
This sequence comes from Leptodactylus fallax, assembly GCA_947044405.1. Taxonomy (NCBI): domain Eukaryota; kingdom Metazoa; phylum Chordata; class Amphibia; order Anura; family Leptodactylidae; genus Leptodactylus; species Leptodactylus fallax. The sequence goes on along the minus strand of CAMRHE010000853.1, from coordinate 271,977 downwards.
CCTCTGGGTAGTGTCAGTTGCTCCAGTGTGAGTTGATCCTCCCACTGCCTAGGGGGATGAGCTGAATGCAGGATTGTCGTGTTTAGTGATGATGCAGCAGTGCTCAGTAGTAGGAGAATAATGCTGTGTGCTCCAAAATCCTCATTTGAATAAAGAATAAAAGTACTTTTTCTCTGCATCCCTGGGCTCTGAAACATAAGAAAGGTATTGTTTATATTTTGCATCTACAGCACTATGGGAGCGATTTAAAGTAGCTGGGGGCATTGATAGACTCCCTTTAACTATGTAACTATGTTACTTTGCATGTTATCTAAATTATCTTTCAGAGGGTGCATCAGACTATTTTATTTCACATTAGTCAAGGACTAGATCATTTAATAGAAACTATTAAAATAAGATTTATAACAGTAACATAATAACAGCCCATAATACTTTTGTTATATATAATAAAAGAATAGCCATGGTGCTTGAGTGGGTGCAAAAACTGCTCTGCATTCAGAAGACACCAGTATTATAGATGAAACAAGGTAGGGAAGCCCAGGTACAGATTTTATACTGTTGCCCAGGATCTTCACTTTACCCCTCTGATATTAACCATAAATACACGAACCATATATCTCCTATCACCTAGTATAATACTCACCAACTCTCTTCACTTCTGTCTGTGTTCTTTAGTCCAGTCGTCCAAATGCTTTTTCTCACTCACTTTTGTATTCTATGTTGTGAGAACTTTATTACCACACACTGTAGCTTATCTGTTCACTTCTCAAATAAGTAAAATATGTCAAAATGTCTACTTTGTTTTTCATGAAAAAATGTACAATGTTGAGACATCAGTCAAGTTCTCATTGGGGCAGATTTATTTTAGGTATTTTGGGTGTGACCTTTCCATAAATCAGGTGCACTCCTGTGTGCCAGAATGAAGATTTACACCAGCTATAACCCATGCCAGAATACTGGCACCATGGGCACATGTACCGCTAGCAAAGAAAATTCAATTCTGCTTATACAGTCTATATTTACCCTTTTTGGGGAAATTGTGGGAAGACAGAGAACTTATTCCATATGTTGTGGGACTGTGAGAGGTTGAAAGAATTCTGGGTCCAACTTTCCAAGTGAATTAATCAAGTGTCTGGCACATAGGTTAAAGCTACAGCAGAGTCAGCACTCTTATAGATATAAATAAGCAAAGAATTCTGTACAATTCTAGATGGATTTGTGATATTTGACTCAATATGTATCTTTTTGTCTGTGCTTGAACCCTACAATTTGTAAAGTGCTGCGGAATATGTTGGCGCTATATAAATAAAATGCATTATTATTATTATTATTATTATTATTATTATTATTATTATTATATGTAGTCTTGTCCCTTCAACTTGGAATTATGCTTTTTTGAATTTTTTTTCTTCTCAGAGGTTGCAAATTGAGTAAGTATGTATTTACAATATGATCCAGTTTTGGGGTTATAATGTAAAAAAAAAAAAAAGAAATTAACATTCCAAGATAGGTGGTCAAATTGGTTAAGGGAGGTACTTTTTTTTTTAATTCAGAAAAACTCAAACTCTAGTCCAATTTCATTCTCCTTTTTTTGTTTCTTTTTCTTTTATACTATTCATAGATTATGTTTTTTCTTCTTATTGCTATGAAGTCCCCCCCCCCCATATCCCTCCTAACCCTAATTTACCCCTACCTTGTCTTTAAAGAGGATCTGTCACCAAGTAGAAAATGCTAAATAAAATATTTTGGATTTTCACTGTGCCCTAGATCAATTTGGTGTTTTTCTTTATTAAAATCTGTCCAACCATTTAAAACAATTGGTCCCTGGAAGTATATATATATATATATTAGCTAAAATAAAATGGGATATGGATTCAATTTAGGACTCTTTTATAAATTACATTGGAGAGTTAGAGAAGGTTTGGAGGAGGTCACAGAAGCCCAATGAAAAATTAGGCTTGATTAACTTGAAAAAAAAAGACAACTTACGCTAGGTTCACACCTGGGCTCGGGTTTCTGCTCTTCGGGTCCACTTGGAAAACCGAAAAAAAACGAAAGTGTAATCCTCTTAAAAAATGGTTACCCATGGAAATTAAACTATAATGGAGTCCACTGGGTTTTTGCCCGCTTTCTGCCTGAAAAATGCAGAAAAAATATACATTTTTCAAGCAGAATGGGGGATGTAATCCCCAAATGGAAACCGAGCACTGGTGTGAATTCAGCCTTAGAGATGATCTGATTCACCTCTTTAGGTGTGGTCAGGAAAAAGAACTGACTCATCATTTATTCTCTACAAAGAATTACAATAAAGACTGGGGAACATTCTTTCTTTTTTTTATAAATTCAGAGTTTATTGTTTTTGTTTTTTCAACATAGAATGGTACGGCAGAGTAACGTCTGTAAAATGCAAGAATGCAGACAGGCACCGATACATGTGGGATGCAGTATCTAAGGCGAATGTAAAATCAGATCAGATGAAAGTTGTTATGCTAGACATCATATCATTAAGATAAGAAACAGAGAAGGTAGGAGTGAGGCGTTTCCGGCATCTGCCCTGTCTATAACTGTAGTCTAAGAAAAATGGGGGAGTGTTAAGAGTTCGTAGGGGAGGAGTAGGAGAGTCTGGGGAGAGGGAGGTAGAGGGGGTACTAGGGACGAAGGAGGAAAGGCAGTTTAGGCAGCTATTTAGTCAAGGCTTTTACAGTAGTCATATTACAGAATGCCCTACTTCTATAGTTAGTAGTGATGATACCATATCAGCTTTAAAAAGGGCTAGATACTTACCGAATTATACAAGACATTCAGGTCCATCATTAACCTAATTAAAATATACTTATTGACCAATAAATCCTGCACCAAGAAGAGTTGTTGGAATGGAAGGAATCTTTCTGAATGTGAAAGTCATGATGATTTATGGAAGCAATTACTATATCAGGGTGAAAGGAGAAGGTTATCGAGGAAAACTGTACAATTGAGCAAAGATTCTAGGACCCTGTTGCCGTCTCTAGCCTGGGTACAAAATGAGATACAGTTGAAACCAGAAGTTTCCATACACTATATAAAAAGACACATCTGGATGTTTTTCTCACTATCTGACATGAAATCAGAATAAACCTTTCCCGTTTTAGGTCAATTAGGATTACCAAAATTATTTATATTTGCCAAATGCCAGAATAATGAGAGAGAGATAATTTTTTAAGGCATTTTTATTACTTTCTGCAAAGTCAAAAGTTTACATACATTTCATTAGTATTTGGTACCATTGCCCTTACACTGTATGACTTGGGTCACACGTTTTGAATCTCCTTCTCACAATGGTTGGTAGGAATTTGGGCCCATTCTTCCTGACAGAACTGATGTCACTGAGCCATGTTTGGAGGCCGCCTTGCTCACACCTGCCTTTTCAGCTTTGCCCATAAATTTTCAATAGGATTGAGATCAGGGCTTTGTGACCAGTTTGTGACTCCAAAACATTGACTTTGTTATCCTTAAGCCACTTTGTAACCAGTTTGGCAGTAGCTTCGGGTCATTGTCCATTTGGAAGACCCATTTGGGCCAAGCTTTAACTTCCTGGCTGATATCTTGAGATGTTGCTTCAGTATTGCCACATAATGTTCTTTCCTCATGATGCCACATGGAAGTGCACCTGTCCCGTATGCTGGAAACCACCCCCACAACATAATACCCCCACCCGCGTGTTACACAGTGGGATGGTGTTGGTTGAGTTTCTTTTCTCCCAAGGTAACAATGTCATAGCAACCAGTTTTTTTTTTTTTTGGGGTTTTGTTGTTTTTTTTTTTTTTTTTTTTTTTTTTTTTTTTTTTTTTTTTTTTTGGGGTGGGGGGTTGGCGGGGGGGGGGGGCGCGGGGGTGTGTGGGGGGGGGGGGGGGTCTTTTGGGTTTTTGGTTTTTTTTTTTTTTTGGGGTGTGGGGGGGGGGTGGTCCAAGGGCGGCCCGGGGGGGGTGGGGGGGGGGGGTCTTTTTTTTTGTGTTGGCGTATATTTTTTTGTAGGGAGGAGGGGGGCCCCTTCGGGTTCTGGAAATGCGTACCCAAGGATGACCAGACTTGTGCAAGTCCACAATTCTCTTCCTGATATCTTGGCTGATTTCTTTAGACTTTCCCATGATGTTACACAACGAAGCAGTGTGTTTCAGGTGTGCCTTAAAATACATCCACAGGTGTGTCTCTAATTAACTCAGATGTTGCCAATAAACCTATCAGAAGCTTCCAAAGACATGACATCATCATATGTCCCAAATTGTATTAAGGCATAGTAATCTTAGTGTATGTAAACTTTTGACTTTGCAGAAAATAATAAAAATGTTTTAAAACATTTTCTCTCTCTCTCTCTCTCTCTCTCTCTCTCTCTCTCTCTCTCTCTCTCTCTCTCTCTCTCTCTCTCTCTCCCATTATTCTGGCATTTGGCAAATATAAATAATTTTGGTAATCCTAATTGGCCTAAAACAGGAAAGGTTTATTCTGATTTCATGTCAGATGTGAGAAAAACATCCATATGTGTCTTTTTATATAGTGTATGTAAACTTCTGGTTTCAACTGTATAGTTAGACATGAAGAAATACAAGCTCCATATGGTATCCTGCAGCACATTTACCCACAGATGTCAGAGCTGGGCCTGTAGATCCTGCTTATAGGTTGCTGATGCTGCATCCCAGCTGGTCCCATGAATGCTGGATTGATGATAAATCTGGTGACCGGGCAGGACAAGGAAGTGTTGTAACCTGTTGGAGACATTCATAGGAAATCCTTGTGTGTGAGTGAGCATTATCCTGCTGAAAAATACCAGTTGTCTGTCCTGCCATGAGAGACAATAAAAGCTGCAAAACTTTATAACATATCATCTTTACAGGTATGTAAATGATAAAATTTATTATCTGATTAGACACTGGATCTTGCCACAAGAAGGTGTGAAAGTGTTTCCCCTGCTTTTTGAAAAAAAAATATATTGTTTTTTGCATCACCATCTACTGAGAAGCATGATATTTTTATTTTTCTGTAGACTAACTGTTTTTTGTTTTTTTTAAGATGACCTATACTTTGTTATTGGTACCATTTTGTGGTACATACAACTTTTTAATCACTTTTTATACCATTATTTATCAGACAAGCCAACAAAAAAAATCATTATTTCTGCCTCATTTATTTATTTTTTTTGTTTGTTTTTGTGGCATTTAACACGTGGTTGTAAATAATGATTTAGTTTATTTTATGGGTTGTTAAGGATGTGGCAATGGCAATACTAAATATGGTAAAATGTGCTTTATATCTGCTTTAATTTATTTTATATATTTTTTTTTATTTTTTACATTTGCAACTTTTTCATTTAGTCCCACTATGGGATCTGAACAACTGATCATCTGATCTCTTGTTCAGTTTTGTACACTGTAATATGGATGTATTGATGATTACATAAACTAATTAAACTCATCAGATTCTGTCGGAGGCAGATGGATGAAGATGCCAGTCCTGGGGTCTTTGATTAGACACCAGGCTGCCATGACAACAGATTAGCATCTGCTAAAAAGACATGGGAGGGGTAGTCAGAGATCCATAATGTCGCAAAACACCATAGATGATGTGGTCATGATTGACCTCGGCATCTAATAGGGCGCCACTTGTGACCTTGGTTATGTCCGACTATGAGTGCTCCGGAAGGATGTCTGCTGTAATTTATAGCAAACTTTTTTTTAACAATAAAGTATATTACAAAATGTATTACTTTGATAAAAATCCTAAAGGTGGACTGAAATGTCGCTGAATATGGGCACATAAACACTTTTTCTGTATTTGTCAATAACAGTGAATTTTATTATATCTTCTCACAAGCGTCATCTACACATAAGACACAACTAACAGAAAATGAAAGGAAGTTATATAACTGACTACGGAGTAGAAACAAAGCAAGATTGATAACAGAAACAAATTTATAAAGACTTACCATATATAGTCATCACAAGTCTGAAAGTTCTCATAAGAGATTAAATAAACTGAAATTAGATGCATTACTTATGATAGCGGAAAGTCAAGAGACTGCCAAAGACAAAGAAGACACCAAGATAATCAGAAGCAGCTGGTAAGTGTATAGAGGGCTAATGCTGTAGTATCAGCTTGTTCTTTGTCCTGTATGACTGTTATAGATGAGTGAACGCTTAGTAACAAGCTGGGTTTGTTACAATTTTCCAAATATTTTGTGTTTGGTTGAACAATATATTTTGTGGGGTTCACTACTCACGAATCAGTACTGTACTCTTCAGAGCCTAAAATATAATAATAGGAGGAAGAAGCTCCTCTAGAAGCTTCTCAGTCCTGATGCAAAATCTGTAATGGCCCCCATTTACCATATGCTATGTATTATACTGGCCCCCTCAGCCTCCATTGCCCTGGAGTGACTGCTACCTCTGCACCCCCTATAGCTACACCCCTGATTGGAGGGCCATGGAAGGTGCAAATATAATAAACACTCATACTCATCTTTCCTCGCAGCATTTAGTGTCTTTTTCCAGGCATCTTCCAGCCTCTTCTGTCCTCCACGGTGACGCATGCTGCCCCGAGTCACTGCTGAAGCACATGGGGGCACACAGGAGGCTAGAATAAGCTGGAAGATGCCTGGGAAAGAACACTGGATGCTGCAAAGGGAGCCCAGTAAAGATTAGGGAAGGTGAATATGAGTGTCTTTCATTTTCCAACACTCCTGGGCCCCAATTATTATAAAAACAAAATTTGTGGGTGAACCTTAAAAAATATTTGTGAAAAGAATCTCATGAGGTTTGCAAGATCGTGGATGACTATATGAAATAGAGACTTCAAAAAATATGGAAATATTCAGAACTACTGTAAATGTTAGATACAGTGGAAAGAAAGATTAATAAACTAGTACTAGGGGCATTCACTGGCCAAAACTAGCTCATGTGTATGGCCACAATGTGTGACTTTTAATTCCTCAGTCCATTGCCTTAAGCCATACTTAAAGGACAACTTAGATCTCTGTTTATATTTCTGGAGTCCTCGTACTAAAGGGGCAGTGCTTATCCACAGCTCACCCTTCAGTACTAACATGGAGAGATAGACTATAATGTTAAATTTGTAACTTTTTTAACCCCACAAAGCTAAAATATATCTGACAGCAAATGCCTATAATCTTTAAAAAAATGTAGAATTTTTTGTTATATTGTGGTTAAGTTGCTCCACTCTAGACATCTGAGGCTGCACAGTGAAGGAAATATATACTGTGTATATATATATTTTTTATCCTTTTTTTCAGAAAAAGAGCTGAATGTCCAGATAAACCAAGAAAATATTTTCAGCATACAGAAAATACAAAAATAATGGAACAAAAAACACTTTTGAATTCCTTGGTAAACACCACAGATTATAATATAAAATATTCCATAACAGAAAACAATGGAAACCACTATGAAATGTATGAGCCCTGGACTGGCAGGGAACGGGTACCCATCATAGGGATATGGATATTGTTTTGCTTATTGGGAACCATTGGAAATGGTCTTGTTATCTGGGTCTCAATCTTCAGGATGAAGAAGACAGTTAACGTGCTGTGGTTCCTCAGCTTAGCCGTAGCTGATTTCTCCTATGCATTTTTTTTACCTTTTCATATATCACACAATATTTTGGGATATTGGCCATTTGGAGGAATTATGTGCAAGTTCATCCAATTTCTACTGTCCCTGAATATGAATGTGAGTGTCCTCCAGCTCACGGTCATCAGTGTAGATCGATGCATCTGTGTCGTGTTCCCGGTGTGGTGTCACAACCACCGAAGACCAAGATTGGCTTATCGTGTAACTCTGACCATTTGGATTATTGCTTCAGCTCTGGCCATACCTTCAGTAATATCCATAGATGTTTATGATGGAATACTGTGCAGACTCCAGGGCATTGAACACATCAGATTGGAAATATTTCTGGCATTTGTTGTCTTTTTTATTGTACCTTTGATCATCATTGTCTTCTGTAACATTGTGATTGTCCTGCATATCAGACAGAAACGTCTCTTCACATCCTCTAAGTCTTATCAAACCATCATGGCCGTCATCATCACCTTCTTTATCTGCTGGTTTCCTTATCATTTGATTTCACTTCTCTATCTCTTTCGAGGTAGTGAGATTGATTTCTATGTGGCTTATTATGGACACCTTATTGCCATGATCCTATTAACCATGAATAGTTGTATTAACCCCATCCTCTACGTCTTCATTGGTCGGGATTTCAAGAATAACTTTTGTGGCTCCTTCCAGGCTACATTCGAGAAGGCATTTATAGAAGACGAGGACAAGGAAAACCGTGAGAAACAAGAAAGGTGTACGGCTCTTCAAATGTTACATCAAGATGACAAAGTAGAAGTCATAGAATGAGCCGCGCTGGATCACATTGTATTTCCTGTTTTGTATTTGTATTAATGTAGCTGTGTAAGCTGTATATACCTGTAGATAGTTTTTTACTTCTTATGCTTAATTACTAATTTAGCAATAAAAAAGGAAAACTTAGTCAAATATTCCGAATGATAAAGTTCAGTAAAATATAACCCATCAGTGATGTATATTGACTATATGTACAGTGCCTTGCGAAAGTATTCGGCCCCCTTGAACTGTTCAACCTTTTGCCACATTTCAGGCTTCAAACATAAAGATATAAAATTTTAATTTTTTGGTGAAGAATCAACAACAAGTGGGACACAATTGTGAACTGGAACGAAATGTATTGGTTATTTTAAACTTTTGTAAAAAATAAAAAACTGAAAAGTGGGGCGTGCAATATTATTCGGCCCCTTTACTTTCAGTGCAGCAAACTCACTCCAGAAGTTCAGTGAGGATCTCTGAATGATCCAATGTTGTCCTAAATGACTGATGATGATAAATATAATCCACCTGTGTGTAATCAAGTCTCCGTATAAATGCACCTGCTCTGTGATAGTCTCAGGGTTCTGTTTAAGGCGCAGAGAGCATCATGAAGACCAAGGAACACACCAGGCAGGTCCATGATACTGTTGTGGAGAAGTTTAAAGCCAGATTTGGATACAAAAAGATTTTCCAAACTTTAAACATCCTAAGGAGCACTGTGCAAGCGATCATATTGAAATGGAAGGAGTATCAGACCACTGCAAATCTACCAAGACCCGGCCGTCCCTCTAAACTTTCATCTCAAACAAGGAGAAGACTGATCAGAGATGCAGCCAAGAGGCCCATGATCACTCTGGATGAACTGCAGAGATCTACAGCTGAGGTGGGAGAGTCTGTCCATAGGACAACAATCAGTCGTACACTGCACAAATCTGGCCTTTATGGAAGAGTGGCAAGAAGAAAGCCATTTCTCAAAGATATTTATAAAAAGTCTCATTTAAAGTTTGCCACAAGCCACCTGGGAGACACACCAAACATGTGGAAGAAGGTGCTCTGGTCAGATGAAACCAAAATCAAACTTTTTGGCCACAATGCAAAACGATATGTTTGGCTTAAAGCAACACAGCTCATCACCCTAAACACACCATCCCCACTGTCAAACATGGTGGTGGCAGCATCATGATTTGGGCCTGCTTTTCTTCAGCAGGGACAGAGAAGATGGTTAAAATTGATGGGAAGATGGATGGAGCCAAATACAGGACCATTCTGAAAGAAAACCTGTTGGAGTCTGCAAAAGACCTGAGACTGGGACGGAGATTTATCTTCCAACAAGACAATGATCCCAAACATAAAGCAAAATCTACAATGGAATGGTTCACAAATAAACGTATCCAGGTGTTAGAATGGCCAAGTCAAAGTCCAGACCTGAATCCAATCGAGAATCTGTGGAAAGAGCTGAAAACTGCTGTTCACAAATGCTCTCCATCCAACCTCACTGAGCTCGAGCTGTTTTCCAAGGAGGTCAGGCAAGAATTTCAGTCTCTCGATGTGCAAAACTGACAGAGACATACCCCAAGCGACTTGCAGCTGTAATCACAGCAAAAGGTGGCGCTACAAAGTATTAACTTAAGGGGGCCGAATAATTTGGCACGCCCCACTTTTCAGTTTTTTATTTTTTACAAAAGTTTAAAATATCCAATAAATTTCGCTCCACTTCACGATTGTGTCCCACTTGTTGTTGATTCTTCAGCAAAAAATTTTAATTTTATATCCTTATGTTTGAAGCCTGAAATGTGGCAAAAGGTTGAAAAGTTCAAGAGGACCGAATACTTTCGCTAGGCACTGTAGTTGTGCTGATATAAAAGAAAATACATAAAGTAACATATTCTTAAGTCTTATTAAAGGGGTTGTCCAGGAATTGGAGCAACATGTGGGGTGGCCAGGGATGTGTAAAATTAAAAAAAAAGCATACTTACTTGGAAACCTGGAAGCCCTGAGAGACACATGACTGCTGAGACCATTCAATGGCATCAATACATCACATACGTCTCCAGTTCCTTATAAGTAACCACTGAGGCCACTGATTGGTTTTCTGCTCTTACGTGTGCCTCAGGGCTTCCGGCAATGTGCCCTGACATAAGATGGAAAGGGCAGACAATGGAGCACCAGAGACAGGTGAGTATGTTTTTCTTTTATTTCATACCCGGCTGTCCTATGGATTTCTCCAGTTCCGGGACAACACCTTTAACTTATGATAAATACGTGATGACTATAGGTTATATAGAAGAGTAGAAAAACATACACCCTAAACCCATAATAACCCCATATTTTTGTCTACCATATCAAAGGTTGATGCAGTTTCAGTCCCATTGTAATAGCATTTATGAAGAGTAGGGTCTTGGGCATATTCCTTTTCCAATGTTGTGTTTTAGCAATTTTCCCTGTAATTGGAATTTGGGGGGGAGACTGATCTCATGTTTTGCATTATGTCAGTAAGTGTTCAGTTTTCTGCAGTACCCCGACAGGGGAAATTAAACATTACACATTATATCCATTGAAATATCCATTGTTGGTATAATGCAGGGCAGGTTCTCCAGAATGAAAGAGGATCCAATATTGGCCAAAAGATGGAGGATCTTGAACAGAGGACCCTGCATATTAACTGAGGATTCTTTAGCAGATTTTGTTGAGTTTTCTAAACCAGATAACCCAATTGTCAAGCCCAAATGGTAAAACCTACTACATTGCCTTGTAATTGTGGATGGGTAGAAATTTGGTATGCTAAGTCAGTCGGTCAGGTAGGTAGGCATTTCCAAGTTCCTTGTAAGGCGATTGTAGTTGGGGAGGATACCAATGGCTTGATGTGGTCCATATATAAGGCATCAACAACAGTCATCAGGTTCCCACTTTGAGGAGAGATTCCATATGTGACCATTGTATAACACTGATATTTGTATTGATCACACAGTCTTGCATTATGGGAGGAAGGAAGGTTGGGAAGTCCAAAGCCTCTTGAAATGTTACTCTTCATCTTAACAGGTCTATTAACCCTTTGGCACCACAGCCAATTTTGATCTTGACTTGTACATTTTTTTTCATTTCCACCTGCCGAGAACTAGAAATTTTTCATATTCACTTCTCTATCTGCAGACCTGTATAAGAGCTTATTTTTTGCAGGATGAACTTTTGTTGATGTATTTTTTGTTTCCTCCATAATTTAATGTAGATTGTGATTCATTGAAAAATTGTGGGGTGGACTGAAAAAGCACAGCCAGTGAGCAATTTTTGGGGAATTGTTTTGTGATTTTCATTTTTACTGTATAATATTCACTGTGCAGTTACAATGAGCCTTTACTTTATCCTTCAATGTAGTACAATTATAATGATATCAGATTTATATAGCGTTTATTATACTTTACTACTTTTACAAAATAAAAACCTTTTTCTTAAAAAAAAAAAAAAAAAGGTCTGAGAGCTGTTGTAAAGGCTAGCATTGTACTGGGTGGGATTTTGGTAGTATTTTGGGGTACATTTGATTATTATAGAAAATAGAAAGGTGAAGTAATTAGGATATAACGTTTATTGATTTTTATTAAAATCATGGTAAACATTGTGTAACTGAGCATCGGAAAAAAATATTTCCAAAAATTAATTTATAAAAACTATTTCAGGGTCCAGGAAAATCCCTACAGATGTCTACAGGGGTCGATACAACAAACAGACCATCTATCCTCGTGATGGATAAATGACCACACTGAATGCCAGGCATCGGGGTTGCAGATCGCTAGACGGTGACTACTCTAGCCCTAGGTCAGCTAACTGCTCTATTTCTTACTATATTTTGTGAATTATCATCCCCTGAGGAGACTTGTTAAAAGTTGAAACGCGTAGGGTAGTATTTATTGTCAAATAGCCGACTCTGTAGGGAGGGACATCACAGCGCTAGCAGCCTACACTGCAGGGAAAGGATCTATTTCGATAAAAGGACAATATACCCTGGTGAGAGATCCAAGACATTGTTAGCAGCTGGGGTTTACAGGGAAATGCTGAATATCGCTAGCAGCTAACGCTGCAGCACAAGGGAGTGTATCGCTAGCAGCAGATGCTGTGTGAGTGTGAAATAGTTTCATATTGATTGAAACAGTATATCGTCCACAGCTAATGCTGCAGTAAAACAGAGGGCATCACTAGTAGCAGACTCAGATCTACTAAATTTCCTCCAGCAGTCAGTACTATTGTGCACATATAGGGGGTTTGGAGTATTTACACTCAACTCTGTAATATAGTTGGGCCATATATGCTGTGAGGGTATTTGGTAATCTCACAGAGGGTTCTACACCATTCCCTATTACTTCATATCTCACAGAAAATAAATGGTTTCAAACGATAAAACTTAACTTTTAATATTTAAAAAAAAAAATACAAAAAAAATGCACAAAGGACGTCCACTAATCTACTAAAAGACAGATCAATGTGGTCTGTGCCTGCCTATTCAAAGTTTATTCAGGATTTAAATGTTAGACAGTATTCACACTCTCCAACTTTCCACTGGACCTAGGGTGTAATAAGATACTTTCACCACCCTTAGACTAAGGTTATAGTATCACGGCTGCATCATACAACAGGTCAGTATTTTGTCAGTTGCTCTTAGTGCTAGGAAAACCCAAACACCCGGTCCCCACACACATAATTTGTAAAGCCTCACTGACTAGACTCCTGCACAGCCATGATATACCTCCACAACCCTAGTCTGTAGTATGTACATATGCCAGTAATCTAGGTACAGGTCACAGTAACTTCATTTCCTGTCATTAAAATGTTATGAACCATAAGGGAAACTATGATATTCTGACCCTTATACTCAATAAACCCTTATATTGCAGCCATTACTGATATCCCCTATGTTGACTCCAGGGATATACAGCTACCATTTCCATTAGTGACTCAAGTTTCACCAACTAATCTCCAGGCTAATCAGACTGCCCCAGTCTCCTGTCAGTCCTCCATGCCCCCAAGTGGTATGGCTTGTGGTCAACTAACTCAAAAATAGAAAATAGAAAATAAACTTGCTCTACGCGTTTCCCCTTTGAATAGGCAGGCACAGACCACATTGATCTGTCTTTTAGTAGATTAGTGGACGTCCTTTGTGCAATTTTTATTTTTAAAATATTAAAAGTTAAGTTTTATCGTTTGAAACCATTTATTTTCTGTGAGATATGAGGGTATTTGGTAGTTACAGTACGACTGATTGTTGTCCTATGTACAGACTCACCCACCTCAGCTGTAGATCTCTGCAGTTCATCCAGAGTGACCATGGGTCTCTTGGCTGCATCTCTGATCAGTCTTCTCCTTGTTTGAGATGAAAGTTTAGAGTAGATTTGCAGTGGTCTGATACTCCTTCCATTTCAATATGATCGCTTGCACAGTGCTCCTTGGGATGTTTAAAGTTTGGGAAAATTTTTGTATCCAAATCCGGCTTTAAACTTCTCCACAACAGTATCACGGACCTGCCTGGTGTGTTCCTTGGTCTTCATGATGCTCTCTGCGCTTTAAACAGAACCCTGAGACTATCACAGAGCAGGTGCATATATACGGAGACTTGATTACGCACAGGTGGATTATATTTATCATCATCAGTCATTTAGGACATCATTGGATCATTCAGAGATCCTCACTGAACTTCTGGAGTGAGTTTGCTGCACTGAAAGTAAAGGGGCCGAATAATATTGCACGCCCCACTTTTCAGTTATTTATTTTTTACAAAAGTTTAAAATAACCAATAAATTTCGTTCCACTTCACGATTGTGTCCCACTTGTTGTTGATTCTTCACCAAAAAATTAAAATTTTATATCCTTATGTTTGAAGCCTGAAATGTGGCAAAAGGTTGAAAAGTTCAAGGGGGCCGAATACTTTCACAAGGCACTGTATTTACTGCCTGGAATGCATATGTGTCTGTCTTAGCTGGACAGACTGATATGTGGAAATGAGGGTTCCAATTGGGTTCAGGGAGTTATATCCCATTTATCCATTACGGGGATAGGCAGTATGTTTGTCGTACCGGCAATGTAATAATAATAATAATAATAATAATAATAATAATAATAATAATAATAATAATAATAATAGTCCTTTAATAGTCCCACAGTGGGGAAATTCAGTGTGTTACAGCAGCAAAGATAAGATAAGATAAGCAGATACAAATACAAATACAACATGTACAGGAATGTACCAAGGTGAGAGGCATTACATTAATAGCAGACAGACAGATAGGACGTGGCAGAGGGGGGGGGGATATAACAGGCAGAGAGATATTTCAGTTCTCTGTGTGTAATGATCTCCGCTTAGATGTAGACATCTGTGGGGATTTTCACTGGACCTTGAAATAGTTTTTATAAATTAATTTTTGGAAATATTTTTGTTCCGATGCTCAGTTACACAATGGTTACCATGATTTTAATAAAATCAATAAACGTTATATCTTAATTACTTCACCTTTCTATTTTCTGTATTTCACACTATTGGAGTAATAACTTTTTAATCTCTTTTTTTTTTTATTAAAAAAGTTTCTAAGCTAAATACTGCTCTACTTAAAACAATAATATTAGTACCCTTTATAGAAATTATTTGTCCCCCATGAGATACATACGGTATATAGCCTAGGTCATATATATACAGTACAGTTATGGCCAAAAGTTTTGAGAATGACACAAATATTCTATTTTCACATGATCTGCTGCCCTCTGGTTTTTATGTGTGTTTGTCAGATGTTTTTATCACATACAGAAATAGAATTGCATTCATATTATGAGTAACAGAAGCTTATATTGACAGTTAGAATGAGTTAATGCAGCAAGTCAATATTTGCAGTGTTGACCCTTCTTCTTCAGGACCTCTGCAATTCTCCCTGGCATGCTCTCAATCAACTTCTGGACCAAATCCTGACTGATAGCAGTCCATTCTTGCAGAATCAATGCTTTCATTTTGTCTGAATTTGTTGGTTTTTGTTTGTCCACCCGTCTCTTGATGATTGACCACAAGTTCTCAATGGGATTAAGATCTGGGGAGTTTCCAGGCCATGGACCCAAAATCTCTATGTTTTGTTCCCTGAGCCATTTAGTTATCACCTTTGCTTTATGGCAAGGTGCTCCATCATGCTGGAAAAGGCATTGTTGAGCGCCAAACTGCTCTTGGACGGTTGGGAGAAGTTGCTCTTGGAGGACATTCTGGTACCATTCTTTATTCATGGCAAGACTGTGAGAGAGCCGATTCCCTTGGCTGAGAAGCAACCCCACACATGAATGGTTTCAGGATGCTTTACAGTTGGCATGAGACAAGACTGGTGGTAGCGCTCACCTCTTCTTCTCCGAATAAGCTGTTTTCCAGATGTTCCAAACAATGGAAAAGGGGATTCATCAGAGAAAATGACTTTCCCCCAGTCCTCAGCAGTCCACTCCCTGTACCTTTTGCAGAATATCAGTCTGTCCCTGATGTTTTTTCTGGAGAGAAGTGGCTTCTTTGCTGCCCTCCTTGAGACCAGGCCTTGCTCCAAGAGTCTCCGCCTCACAGTGCGTGCAGATGCACTCACACCTGCCTGCTGCCATTCCTCAGCAAGCTCTGCACTGCTGGTAGCCCGATCCCGCAGCTGAAACACTTTTAAGAGACGGTCCTGCCGCTTGCTGGTCTTTCTTGGGCGCCCTGGAGCCTTTTTGGCACCAATGGAACCTCTCTCCTTGAAGTTCTTGATGATGCGATAGATTGTTGACTGAGGTGCAATCTTTCTAGCTGCAATACTCTTCCCAGTTAGGCCATTTTTGTGCAGTGCAATGATGACTGCACGTGTTTCTTTAGAGATAACCATGGTTAACAGAAGAGAAACAATGATGGCAAGCACCAGCCTCCTTTTAAAGTGTCCAGTGGTGTCATTCTTACTTAATCATGACAGATTGATCTCCAGCCCTGTCCTCATCAACACCCACACCTGTGTTACTGGAGCAATCACTGAAACGATGTTAGGTGGTCCTTTTAAGGCAGAGCTGCAATGATGTTGAAATGTGTTTTGGGGGATAAAGTTCTTTTTTCTAGGCAAATATTGACTTTGCAAGTAATTGCTGTTAAGCTGATCACTCTTTATAACATTCTGGAGTATATGCAAATTGCCATTAGAAAAACTGAAGCAGTAGACTTTGTAAAAATTAATATTTGTATCATTCTCAAAACTTTTGGCCATGACTGTACATATATAAATATATGTTTATATAGTGTCGGTTCAGTAGCACTGAAGGATTATTATGACCTGTAGGTGGCAGTATTGCCTCTGATGGTCTGAATCCTCCAGTCAGCCAGGATCCAGTGATAAGACTCATGCACTGCTCTCAAGGGGGGTGGCGAAGAGAAGGCAGGCAGGCTCTAGCTTTCCTCTATCCCTCCTCCTACCAGAGAAGTTTAGTTCCTCCTGCTTAACTACTGGATTCAGTATATATTGTGTATGCTTGTTATATGCTGCCTTATCTAGTGACTTTTCTGGAGATGTTGTGCCCTGTAGGGTGAGTGGGATATGCATGGTACATCCATGGGTGTCTGAGGGTCTGGCTATAAGTGTACTGACCAGAGGTGTTACAGGGTTACAGTAAATATATATTATATGTGCAGCATGTCTGTAGCCACCTCGTTGATCCTGCACCTCACATCACTGGGGTCTGTTACACTATATACGGCTAATGCACATATGCAGCAAAGTTATACAAATATACAAAGCTACACACAAAGAGATACATAATGTTACATTAATGCAACAACAAATATACATTGATACAAAAATGACTCATAATATCACACACGGACACATTAGTACACATACAACTCACATACAATGCACATACACATATACAACACTCACACATATACACATACAACTCACATAAAATGCACATACACATATACACATATACAGCACTCACGTGGCAGTCAATGACTTGGAAAGTGAAGAAATATAGAACTGAGCAGGAATGTAGGTTTCAGTCTGTGTTGAAAGATTAGAAGGAGGATGTCATACTTCCTGTTACTCAATGATCTTCAGTAAGAGTTGGATATAAGCTGTAGTATATAATATACCTCTCAGTATATAATACAATCCTCATAACAAGGACTCCGGCCATGGAAATGTGAACAGATCATATATACAAGCAATGGATGGTTAGCAGGAGCCACTGAATGATCTCAAGGAATCTTCATCACACAGGTAACATTTCCTTCCATTACATGTCTATAGATTTAGTATTATCAAGGCTGCTCTGGTTCATTGTACTGTATGTTATAGGAGAAAGGCATAACTATAGGGGGTGCCGAGGTAGCAATCCCACCCAGGACCTGGGGACTCAAAGGACTTATTGTAACATAACATACACATCACAAGATAGTTTTACTGGAAGACAATCCCCAATTTCCCACTCATTATACATGTACTTTAATATTACTATTACTAATATTATATTACTAATATTTAATATCTACTGAATAACAATTAGGTCTATACTGCAGATTCTCCCATAGAGATTATTATACTGATTAATATCCTTCTTATTAACATTGTGTCCCACCATATAATATTACACCAGAGGTGAATTGAGGTCCATAGTCAGATATGTACATCACCCCCTAGAGGTATATACAGTGGGGGCTGCATTACACTATAACCTTTAGCACTATTAGGTTCTATCATAAAAGTTATGTTTTACTTCTGTTTAACAAGTGGGAAATTAGGGATTGTTTACCAGTAGGCAAAAATCTGTTTTGTGCTAGTGAATCTGCCCATAGCACTGGTGGGGACTTGTCATCAGTATGTCTGTGAAATGTGGGAGGAAACTCATGCAAACATGGGGGAGAACATACAAACTCCTTGCAGATGCAAACCTAATGACTCCAGCTCTACAAGGCTACGGTGTTAACCCCTGAGTCACTGTGCATGTTTATTATAGAAAGCTGCAAACAAAGGGCTAATACCGTAGCCATTACCACAGATTGAGCCTGCAGTGTTACATAGGTAAAGTTAGTTATAACTCATAGGTTTACATAGAAGACCCCAGATGGGCCCCTTGTTTTCCAGGAGCTCCCCTGTAAGTCTCTCTAACTATATACCAGTAATTGTGAGCCATGAATGTATAAGCTCTGTAACTTAGTACATGCAATGTGATAGAGAGTAGGAAGCTGTGGTTAGGGCGGTAGTGGGTTGCTTGTGCAATTTCCCTGGTTGCACATATGGTATATTGACCCCTAGATATACCCCTGATAGGGAATATTCTGTAATATATATGGCCACCTCATGTACAGGAGTATAAGGCAATGGGTTCTGTCATACAATGGATTGGAATTGTGTTTTTTCTCTGTTTATTGTACTCTTAAAGAACTGGGGAAAAAAATTACAGAAATATGAACAGATCCTAATAGTCGATATTATCATTATGTATCAATGTAATGGATTTGTAACAAACACCATGGGCATGGGCTCTTCAGTTGTGATGGAGATTCCAGCTTAGGCGGTCGGGTGGTGCCTCATCTGCCTTGATAGGAGGATCACAACGGCAGGTATAATTCAGACTAACAAATACAAGATATTGTCTGCTCCCAGAAATATATCTGTAGAAATGTATCATATCACATCCCCATGAGTAGACATATATGTCCATAACAATCCAAACCCAGAAAGCCCACATAAAAATCTGAGCGGACTGAGACAACAAATATATAACCCAACAATATACGGAAAATCAATAACTATATACTATAATATTAGAAGTTAAGAAATTAATATTATGTTTTATTATATATTTTTTACATATTTTATATACTTTACATTTTTTGTATTTCTTATCTTATATATTATCTGTTATATTATTTTATTATATCTTTTTGAGTTACATAATTGTTTTCTGAGTTCATATGGATTTTATTTGCTCTTTTTGGGTTTGGATTTTGACATTGCTCTCTATCTATGGGAATATAGTATAACATAATTACCCTATTAGGTATTTTGAGATCTGACAATGGGGCAGATAAACTAATAAAATTGCACCAGAATTATGGCATCATTTGAACCAAAATCTGGCGCACATGCTTTACACCTCATATTCTATGTGTTTTAGATACTTTGTAAGGGAGTGTTCACACTACCGTTGTTAGCATCTGTCTGAAAATATTAGCAAGGGACCCTAGCAGGTGCATCAAAAATATGTGAAAAATCCCTTTGATTTCAAAGAGATTTGTTATGCCATCCGTTAGAGTCCGTTTTCATCAAATCCATCACAGGTCCATTATATTGCCAGAGCTAATAGCACAGACTTCCAATAGTAGTGTGAACCTACCCTAACAGTTTCTGCAAATCATCTGACAGGTGGGCTGGGCTTGTTGAGCTTAATATTTAAAACTATGCACAAGAAATTCTGGAAATTGAGCCAAAATTCTGGAAATTGAGCCAAAATTCTGTAACGTGCCAAAATTTTGTCGGAAACTAAGTTAAATAATAAGTGATGTAAAATTAATTTCTCATGGACCCAACCCATCAATTAATTGCACTGCCCAAAACACAAAGAGTAGGAAATGTTTTGGTTTGTGACCATATCAATGGTTAACGGGCATTAGTCTTCCTTAGATATAGAAGCACAAGATATCTGACCCTGTGCACCAAATTGTAATTTTTATGGTGTTCACAAAAATATGTTTTAATTCAATGTGAATAAATGTTGCATTTAATATTATATCCTATTGTAACCTACTAAACATCGGGGGTGCCATCACTTTTCTGCATAGTACAGTCAGGTCCAGACTGGGCTTCTTAACTCTAATAATAATTGGGGTCCACTCACCTCCACAATTCAGTAAGTTACGGAACATTTTTAGAAAATAATTTTACAATACAATATCTTAATATCTTTCCTGATCCTACATAAAACATTGTCTGTTTTATCTTTCTCTTTATAATCTACAGTGTATTCCATTCCATGGACATAATGGAGAATTCCTCAGACCTCGAGATCAACATTAACTGGAGGAAATATTGTAATATCGCCGGCACAGAAGATGACCGCCATATCCATGTCACCAGTGTCTTTTCTGCTGTTATTTGTACCTTGGTATTTCTATTGGGACCAACAGTCAATGGCTTCGTCCTATGGATTAAAGTCTACAAGATGGAGAAGAAATACCGCACTATCTTATATCTTCATTTGTTTACCGCAGGGTTTATCTTCTCGCTAATCCAACCCTTGGACATGGTCTATTTTGCCTTAGACGTTCATTGGCCCTTTGGTTCCTTCTTGTGTAGGTTGAACGGTGCTATTTTCTACCTCTACATGTTTGTGAGCGCCCTTATTCTCACGCTCTTCAGTATAGACTACTGCATTGTGGTTCTGTATCCCATCCGTTACAATTTCTATCGGACAACATGGTTGGCTTCCATGGAAATCCTAGGCATCTGGATCTTCTCTGTTGGGATCAGTGTTCCTTACTTTATCTTCAAAAATACCTATGAGTGTCAGAACTCCACCAAATGTGTCTATGGTGGTCTCCAAAATGAGAAGGTCCAGTATCAGTCCATAGTGACCACCGCTTTTGTCCTTGGCTTCTTCATACCATTCCTGGTCATCGTTTCATGTCTCATTATCACAGGATTGTTTTATCACTGGAAGAAAAACTCAAAATATACCACAAACTTGAAACTTATCTTCTCAAACCAGATATGCTTTGCCCTTTGTTGGGTTCCGCACCATGTCTTCTCCTTTATGTCCTCTTTTACAACTGGAGAAAGACTTCCAAATTCACTCACTGATAATGGTCTAGATCTCACCAGAGCCTTGGCCTCATTGACTACTTGTATAATCCCCTTGATGTACGCTTTTATTTGTCCAGATTTTAAAAAAGTTTTTTCCATCCAGTCTATACTTTCCAAAAAACATAAGAAAAACCAACCTAACAGGCCATGTATTATATGATTAAGTAGATGGTCCTGACTTATTTCTGTGGTAGCCTTTGGTTTTCCATATTTGCTGGAATTTATGGTCACATACAAAAAAATTTCAAAGGCGTTTTGCAAAAACAATGCCACCCTGTGTTCGCAGGCCATGTGTGGAATTACAGTTCAGCTGACTTCATTATAATGGATATATTTTCACCATGGTTTGCTTTTACAGTATATATCCCCCTTGCTGCTGTTGGTAATCTGTTTAACTTGTGGAGAGTCCGGATAGAATGACACCCCCTCCCTCTTCATCTGACAATAAAGTCCCTTCTCATCTCTTCTAGCAGAAGTAATCTTATCAGCTATCGTATACTGTCATGGTACTGCAGGTCATCCGTTTCTTTCCTGCCAAATGCTATTTCCATTGGCTGCTTTGCAGTAACCCGAGCAGACACTTTACAATGGAGAGAGTGACTGAGCATGTGTGTCCACCAACACTCAGCTCAGTAAGTGGACATGCACTTTGCTGTACATGTTGAACACTCATACTACACAAGAAATGTCACTACCCTGGATTATTTTTTACAACATGTAAATGGTAAACAAAGTTAACTTTTTATGACATACACAATGAATATTGAGTCCCTTATTGTGGACTTTTAGATGTTATGTAAAATCCTGGTTTATAAAGTATATAGGTAAAAGTAATAAATTCTCCCATACTGACAGTTCTGTCATGGCGTACAATATGATGCTCAACACTGACTATGACATTCCTGCCATAGTGACCTCACTGTTATAGCTGAGATAATATACAGTATGTATCATATGGATCTTTCTGTCTATCTATCTATCTATCTATCTACATTATCTCATATCTATCTATCTCATATCTATCTCATGTCTATCTATCTACATTATCTCATATCTATCTATCTCATATCTATCTATCTATCTATCTACTATCTATCTATCTATCTATCTATCTCATATCTATCTCATATCTATCTATCTATCTACTATCTCATATCTATCTATCTATCTATATCCTATCTATCTGTCTATCTAACCATGTACAACCAATAAAAACTATAAATGTAATATTTCAAAACCACAGTGTTTCATTTTGTGCAACAATGCTTCCTATACAAGGTATGTGTCACTTGGTTCTTAATAGCTATTATAAATCTGTCTACAACATATAAAGTGCATATAAAATGTCATAAGGCGCAGAATTTATTAATTATTAACACAGGAGTATATTATTGTTTTCCTGGTACAAACCTTCTATCATTGTATACAATGGAGAGAGCAGGCTTGTACCAGGGATTGTGGGGGCAGGATTGTTTGTTAATAATATACTCCTGTGTTAATAATTAATCAAGTCTGCACCTTATGACATTTTATATGCACTTTATATGTTGTAGACAGATTTATAATAGCTATTAAGAACCAAGTGACACATACCTTGTATAGGAAGCATTGTTGCACAAAATGAAACACTGTGGTTTTGAAATATTACATTTATAGTTTTTATTGTTTGTACATGATATACAGTATATATCTGTACAACTTGCACTTACACTTTGCTTGACAATGGCTCTGAGGAGCTGAAATGCTGCAGACATGGAAAAAATTCACCTTGATTTGAGAAATTACCTGGGAGTGCTGCCTATTCTCTTGTGGATTATATCATATCTATCTATCTATCTATCTCATCTATCTATCTATCTCATATCTATCTATCTATCTATCTATCTATCTATCTCATATCTATCTATCTATCTCATATCTATCTATCTCATATCTATCTATCTATCTAGCTATCTCATATCTATCTATCTCATATCTATCTATCTATCTATCTCATATCTGTCTATCTATCTATCTATCATCTATCTATCTATCTCATATCTATCTATCTATCTATCTATCTCATATCTATCTATCTACTATCTCATATCTATCTATCTATCTCATATCTATCTATCATCTATCTCATATCTATCTATCTCATATCTATCTATCATCTATCTCATATCTATCTATCTATCTCATATCTATCTCATATCTATCTATCATCTATCTCATATCTATCTATCTATCTATCTATCATTTATCTATCTATCTATCTATCTATCTATCTATCTATATATCTCATATCTATCTATCATCTATCTCATATCTATTTATCTATCTATCTATCTATCTCCTATCTATCTATCTATCTATCTATCTATCTATCTATCTATCATCTATCTCATATCTATCTATCTATCTATCTCATATCTATCTATCTATCTCATATCTATCTATCTATCTATCTATCTATCTATCTCATATCTATCTATCTATCTATCTATCTATCTCATATCTATCTATCTATCTATCTCATATCTATCTCATATCTATCTATCTATCTATCTCATATCTATCTATCTATCTATCTATCTATCTCATATCTATCTATCTATCTATCTAATATCTATCTCATATCTATCTATCTCATATCTATCTATCATCTATCTCATATCTATCTCATATCTATCTCATATCTATCTCATATCTATCTCATATCTATCTATCATCTATCTCATATCTATCTATCTATCATTTATCTATCTATCTATCTCATATCTATCTATCATCTATCTCATATCTATTTATCTATCTATCTATCTATCTATCTATCTATCTATCTCCTATCTATCTATCTATCTCATATCTATCTATCTCCTATCTATCTCCTATCTATATATCTATCTATCTATCTATCTCATATCTATCTATCTATCTATCTATCTATCTATCTCATATCTATCTATCTATCTATCTCATATCTATCTATCTCATATCTATCTATCTATCTCATATCTATCTATCTATCTATCTCCTATCTATCTATCTCATATCTATCTATCTCATATCTATCTATCATCTATCTCATATCTATCTATCTCATATCTATCTCATATCTATCTATCTATCTATCTATCTATCTCATATCTATCTATCTCCTATCTATCTATCTATCTCATATCTATCTATCTCCTATCTATCTCATATCTATCTATCTATCTATCTATCTATCTCATATCTATCTATCTATCTATCTCATATCTATCTATCTATCTATCTCATATCTATCTATCTCATATCTATCTATCTATCTCATATCTATCTATCTATCTATCTCCTATCTATCTATCTCATATCTATCTATCTCATATCTATCTATCATCTATCTCATATCTATCTATCTCATATCTATCTCATATCTATCTATCTATCTATCTATCTCATATCTATCTATCATCTATCTCATATCTATCTATCTATCTATCTATCTATCTATCTATCTATCTATCTATCTATCTATCTATCTCATATCTATCTATCATCTATCTCATATCTATCTATCTATCTATCTATCTATCTATCTCCTATCTATCTATCTATCTCATATCTATCTATCTCCTATCTATCTATCTATCTATCTATCTATCTATCTATCTATCTATCTATCTCCTATCTATCTATCTATCTCATATCTATCTATCTATCTATCTATCTATCTCATATCTATCTATCTATCTATCTATCTATCTATCTATCTATCTATCTATCTATCCATACATTCATTCATTCATTCATCCATCCATCCATTTATCTATGCCATATATGTGTTGAGCTGCACACACCACCAAACTTTTTCATCTTTGTTTCTTCTGAAAGTTGGGAAGTGTGTCTTAAGTGGTGGGATAAGGAGCCCTCTTATGAAAGCTTTGCACTGGGCCCACCAATGTGTTAAAATGGCCCTGAATGTGATGTCACTGGCCTAGAAAGAGGAAGTAGAAACTGTGGTCTACACACCAAAGCCACAGAATGTGTCACCACCTTGTGTTCTTACCAAACCTCACCACTAGGATACAACACATCCAGTAAGTGCTTTGTTACACACAGGAAGGCCTGGTGGGGACATCAAATAATTTTCCAAGTATTTCTGCAGGAGACAATTTATCCTTTTCATATGATGATTAACCCTGTGTGTTCCATTAGTAGCTGATACACATATTCACAGCCATTATATTTTGGAGGACACAAATATTATGCTTATTTTTTTTTTTCTTTTATTTATTTCTTTTTTTTCTTTTCACTTTTAATTTGCCAAATGGAAAAATGAGGTATAATTAATTATTAGCAAAAGTATAAGCAATTCAAAATATCCCTTTTGCCATATATATCATTAAAAGAAAAAAAAATTGTTTTTGTTCAATGGCTTGTACAATGTACTGCAATACTTGCAGTATATTGCACTTGTGAGATCATCCTTCCATGGTTGACCTGGGAGCCTTCACAAAGCCCCAGGCTGCCCTGACAACCCGATCACCACCCTATAATCACACTGCAGGGGGGCAATCAGGGGTAGGGCCACAGTCGCTATCAATTACAGTGCTGGCGACAGCGCCTTCACACCCCAGAGAATAACAACCAGGGGCCCAGGGGAGCTGGTGAAACATAATAACCAGTCATAGTCACCTTCCCCCACCTGTCCTGGGCTCCCTTGCAGCAGCTGATGTTCTTTCCTGGGTGTCTAATGGCCTCTTCTGGCCTCCTGGGTGATTGGGCCTTAGTGGTCTTATGGGGTGCCACAATGTCATGATGCTTGCATCAAAGCATAATGTCCTTGATACGTCCCACATGACCTGTGAGGCTGAATCTCAGGCCTTTGCGGTCCTCCAGGGCCATTGATGTCACCCAGGAGGTCAAAAAACAGTGGAAGATGTCCAAGAAAGTACCCTGGATGCCATGATGGAGCCCAGGAGAGGTGAGGATGGATGAGTATGAGTATTTATTTTCTGCACCTCCCCTGGGCCTCCGATTATTATACTCTGGAGTCTGAAGACGCCAGAGCTCGATAAGGACTTGTGGATAACAAACATTACTAAGCAGTTCGCTCATCTCTAATTCTTATTCAGTGGAAAAAACAGGGAAAGTCCTGTACACTTCTCACCTCCTGTCCCCCCCGCCTTGCCTGCAGAGAAAACATGACCTCACCCGAGTGATCGCCACCAGATTGTTTGCATTTGGATTTTTTTTTTTTGTTCTGTGATTTGCAAAGCATTCCCAGTAACATATACAGACAGATTTTATCCATCCTGGGAGACGACAAGACAGTGAATCACACAGTGTAAGGAAATAGTTACTGCTCATCAGGAAGTTCTGCTCGTCCTCCCACTACTGGGCTGACCCTTCTGAAAATACCGCATACTTCCTTCTATCTATCTATTGATGTTTCAGCTATCATCCTTTACTCCATAGTTTTCTTGTATCTGTGCTGTGCCCCACCAATATCTCCAGTGTGAGGACATGCTGCAGTGTCTGTGACTGTGCACAGTCTGGGAGTGATCTGGTCTCCTTTCTTGGAATCACATCTCAGTTTACATAGACACAGTGGCTGAGGATTACAGTAAGGATTGTCTGGAAGTGTCTGCTGGAAGGTGTGGAGAAAATCAGGGAAGGTAAGATTTATTACTGTGTTATTGTCTAGGGCTGAACATGCACAGTAAGTAGAGTTAGTGAAAGGCACTATATATAGTATTAATGTGTATTGTATTACTTATTGTATCACATCAAAATACTGTAAATGAGAAGAGATTCTGGATCCTACAAGAAGCTCATATGTCTTATGGAATAGAGGTTATTCTTTATTATCTATCTATCTATCTATCTATCTATCTATCTACTATCTATTACATCTCTCATATCTATCTATCTATATATCTATCTATTTCATATTTATCTATCTATCCATCTATTATCTATCTATCTATCTCATATCTATCTATCCATCTATTATCTATCTATATATCTATCTCATATCTATCTATCTATCTATCTATCTATCTATCTATCATCTATCTCATATCTATCTATCTCATATCTATCTCATATCTATCTATCTCATATCGATCTATCTATCTATCTATCTATCTATCTATCATCTATCTCATATCTATCTATCTCATATCTATCTATCTATCTATCTATCTATCTATCTATCTATCTATCTATCTACAGTAGCAGATTATCGGATGTGTGCTGATGGCAATCACTCCCCTCCATTCACAGATCTGTGGCTAGAAATTCAGTAAGCTAAATCCTGTACAGCTGTTACAGCCAGTTTTCCAGTTGATCCACTACTGTACAAATGTTTTAGGCAGGTGTGGGAAAAATTCTGCAACGTAATAATGCTTTAAGGAATAGAAGAGACTCAGCAGGGAGGTTGTTCCTACCATCTTGGAGAACTAAGCACAGATCTTCTGTGGATGTTGCTTGCTCCAATCCGTCTGTCTCTTCATGTCATCCCAGACAGACTGGATGATGATGAGATCAGGGCTATATCTGTGGGGGCCGGATCATCACTTCCAGGACTCCTCCTCCAAAGGGCAAAGGTCACACCAAATATTGATGGGATTTACATTTCTATTTTCTTCATTCACTTAATTTTGTTCATTGACAAAAATAAACTATTAATCCTTCTGAAAACATTCTAACTGTTACTTCTACCCCCCCCCCCCACACTCTCACAAACATCTGCCTAAAATTATTGCACTACTGTATATAGAACAACTTTACATCTACCATCCTCTCTTTGTCAACGTTCCAAGTGCCCAGAGTACAGGGCTGGCTCATAGGCAGTAACACATAGTAAGGTAGGGATACCTGGCACTTAAAGGGTAAAGCCTCAAATGTCAGGTAAGGACACAAATAATCCAGGGTAATACCAGTCAGGTCTCTTCTGCATTTGTAGAGTGAAAAACACTTTTAATCAAAGCAAAAATATCCTGTAACCCTTCACCGCATCATTATGTGTGGAGGAGTTTATTGTATCAATAGTTAATAGGTTAATATATCATTTATTAGGGATGACGCGTATCAGGAGAACTAGAAGGCTCCGCCCTGTAATACATCTTTCCTCCAGTCCCCTCTTCTTCTCGGGCTGTTTTAGCGCAATTAACACTATTATTATTATTATTATTATTATTATTATTATTGTTGTTGTTGTTGTTGTTGTTGTTGTTGTTGTTGTTGTTGTTGTTGTTGTTGTTGTTATTATTATTATTATTATTATTATGTAATTTAGAGCTTTTACATTTGATGAGGTTTTACATAAAAAAACACCAAATACATAAAATAAATACAATACAATGGAGTGGCTGGTACAGGGTGATAGAGGTCTCGGGCCGCAAGGGCTTACAGTCTATAAGGGAAGTGGATAGAGACAGTAGGTGAGGGCAGAGGCTGCTCAGATGGTGGGATGGTGGCAGTGATGGGTAATGGGTTTTCAGGGTTCTCTTGAAGATTGTGATTGTGGGGACAGTCTGATGTGTCGTATTAGAGCATTGCAGAATATGTGCCCATGTGACCGCTGGTGGCCCATTCACAGGCGTATGATATCACAGGGGGGCCGTGAGGAGGTCCAATAGAGTTAACTTAAGGTAAATATAGATGTGTTTTTATTTTTGTCACTTCCCCTGAGCCTCCACCTATTATACTCTGGGGTTTTAATTTGCTCGAGATGAATCTCCATTTGTTCGGTTTCATAAAAAACAAAACAATTTGGAATATTGAGTTGGCACGTGGCTCGGTACTAGTCAGTTCGCCCCTCTCTAGTCATGTCCTCTGTGTTCTTTGGTGCCGCTGTTGAGGTTGAGCACTGGGTGACCACATATATTTATTATCAGCATCATGTGATCACTTTTCAGAATGGGGATCAAGTCGAGTCATGATTGGTCAGTAATTAACTATATAGGTGTGAGAGATGAAGTATTAGGAGGTTTTATTATATTGATTATGCATTATGGATATAATTTGGCATGTTATAATTATGGATGACTTTTTATTGATGCTTACACTATATTACCGTATGTACTTGTATTACACTATACTATGTACTTGTATTACACTATATTATGTACATTACTGACACATTGTATGATCTTTATGATTGATTGATGGTAACTGATGACAATTGCATTTTATGGACACTGAAACATATTTGCTATATATACCTCTGTATGGTGTCTGTGTTTTAGTTTGAGAAAGGTTCCTGTGGAACCAAAACGTTACCTATAGATTCCAGATATACTGTCGAACTTTTTGAAATTTGGATTGCTACCTTTTTCTTTGTATACTAATGGTGGATCTATTGCCTGATTCTAAGACCAGTGAGGTAAATTTTTGCTGCACTGGACTCTATCTATCTATCTATCTATCTACCTTTTCTATCTACCTACCACTGGACTCTATGGACACCATGATAAAGCCCCGGAGAAGTGAAGCAAGGTGACCAGAATGGTTTTTATGTTGCTACACCTACATTGGCTTCCACTTATTAAACTCAGGGGGTCTAAAGAAATCCCAGAGTATAATAGTGTTTATAGTGATATATAGTGATGTAACCCAAAAGTTTTGGATTTGGGTCGAGCCTGAAACTTTTGGAGAATTTGGATTAAATCCAATTCGATCCAAACCAGTTTGCTCATCTCTAGTTGCATCATGTTGACATATCAATAATTTAGATTTATTATAAATAGTAATCTTAGTCACAATTCTTTCTGCTATGACCAAGTAATCTCATTGGCGTACCGGACTTGTATGTTGTGACACCTTTCAGTATAAAGTACATAGAGGCCTGCTTTTAGCTATATATGTGCTGGGGAAGACTTTTTATTCATATTTACTTTATTTTTCTCTTTATAATCCACAGTGTGTTCCTTTCCATCAAGAAAATGGAGAATTCCTCAAGCCCTGATTTTAATATTGCTTGGAAGAAATATTGTAATATCACTGGCACAGAAGATGACCGCCATATCCATGTCACCAGTGTCTTATCTGCTGTTATTTGTGCCTTGGTATTCCTATTGGGGCCAACAGTCAATGGCTTCGTCCTGTGGATCAAAGTCTACAAGATGGAGAAGAAATACCGCAGTATCTTATATCTTCATTTGTTTACAGCAGGATTTATATTTTCGCTATATTTTACTTTGCCTTAGACGTTCATTGGCCCTTTGGGTCCTTCTTGTGTAGATTGAATGGTGCTATTTTCTACCTCTACATGTTTGTGAGCGCCCTTATTCTCACTCTCTTCAGTATAGACTACTGCATTTTGGCCTTGTATCCCTTTCGTTACAATTTCTATAGGACAAAGAAATTAGCTTCTATGGAAGTCCTAGTCATCTGGATCTTCTCTCTTGGGGTCAGTGTGCCTTACTTCATCTTCAAAAATACCTATGACTGTCAGAACTCAACTACATGCGTCTATGGTGGTCTCCACAATGAGAAGGTCCAGTATCAGTCCATAGTGACCACCTCTTTTGTCCTTGGTTTTTCCATACCATTCCTGGTCATTATTTCATGTATCATTATCACAGGATTGTTTTATCACTGGAAGAAAACCTCAAGTTATACCACAAGCCTAAAACTGATTTTCTCAATCCAGACATGCTTTGCCCTTTGTTGGATTCCGCACCATGTCTTCTCCTTTTTGTCTTCCTTCACGACTGGAGAAAGACTTTCAAATCCATTTATTGACAAGGGTCTCAATATCACCACGGCTTTGGCTTCATTGACTACTTGTATAATCCCTTTGATGTACGCTTTTGTTTGTCCAGATTTTAAAGAAGATTTTTTCTATATGATCAGAAAGGTAATAGGTACTGGAAGGAATCCAACATACAGCAACAGACCAGGCATTCGATGATGGAACAGGTTGCCCTAGTTTCTATATATTGTAGCCTTTGGTTTTCTAGTCTTGCTTGAATGTCTATTTTCTTTACTCCAAAGGCAACCTTGTTTTCATGGGTTGTGTAGAATTAGAAACATATGACTGCTTTGTCCCCAAAACATTGCCTCAGCTGTCCAAAGCTTGTGTTTGGTATTGTATCACAACACCAGTCACTTCAATGTAGCTGAACTGCAGTACCAGACACAACCCAAGACCAATATGGTGCTGTTTTTGGAAGGTACATTGAAAAAGTTGATCCATCAAATTTAAATTTATAAATCCATGATATGTACAACAGGAATGGACATCTTATGATCACCACCAAAACCTTCCAACTGAGTGGGAGAAATTGGAGATCAAATTCGAGCTACAGTAAGATGAGGGTTTACACAAACTTATGGTAAGGCTTGTCATTGGCCCCAGTTTACCCTATAAACTAGTCAATGTCATAGGAAGCCAATTAACGCTTTCAGAGGAGCAGAAGATAAAAGATGTACCTAGAAGAAACCCATGTAAACTCACGATAACACACATGTTTGTTGCCGTTTTTAGAAGTGAAAAATGTGAAAAACAGGTTCCCCCTCCCTTTTTGGTTACATTTTCCTGGATGTAAAAAAATGGAAAAATAAAAATAACAGAAAAATAAAGCCCTTTGTTTCAATGAAAAAAGAAACAAAAGTTATTTCAATAGTAAAAAGAACAACAACAACAAAAATTATCCGCTTCTGTATCATGGTGGTGTATACATAGGCATTAATGTTGTGCGGAGATTGACAGTGGCCTACTCCGTACCTCTATATCATACCTACATCTATTATACTCTGAGATCTAAAGAGAACCCAGAGTATAATAATCTCACTTCCAGATAGCGGGTGATGAACTTCCAAAATTTCTGGTTCTGGTTGAACCTGAAATTTTAGGAAAATTTGTGTAGAATCTGTTTTAATACAAACCATTTCACTTGTCACTACTAAATAGCCAATCTAAACTAGTAGTGAAAGTGATTTGGGTACAACCACCTACCATAGGAGACTATATGGGCAAAAAGTTTATATGTTGGATGGAGCCCTGCGCAGTACCCTTTAATAATGCCTCGACGCAAACACATCTTATGGGCCCTGTCCCATACAGTATGTTGCCAAAATAATACAATCACATAATGAACAAATAAGACTACCAGCGAGTCAATAACCATGTCATGGAGCTACAGGCACCAACTGCAACCTCGAGGGTACAAGAATCAGCTTTACTATGATAATGATGACTACTATTTTTGTTTCCTTTTTTGGTAGCTACAAATGAATGAGCAGTGTGTTCTGCGTATATACAGATGTTGCAAACTAGAGCCCTTATAACACTACTGGTAATGATACCCCCATAGCAGAAAGCAGCCTCCAAAAATCAAGTGCCATACGATTAGGGTAATAAGCAGAGTGACTAAGAGCAACGTCTGCCAAAACAGTTTTATGAAGATCCCTGGGACGTTGGAGATACATGGGCCAGTTACATTATCTAATATTCTGATCTTGCTGTTCTCACAGTCCGTTTTCCTCTTTAACAATCAGAAAGACAAATCTATCACATCTATCACAACTTTCAGGCATCACGAGGACTACGCCTATTTTATTTTTTGCAACTAGAAGACCAGAACATTTTTTAAATACAGCGGGACAATCGGGGGCGAACCGTCCAGTACGAGGCTCCTCATTGATTTCTTTCCAGGACGTTAGATTTCTAGGTAGGTTATTGTTGGGCTTTGGAATCGATCAGTAATTTTTATTTATTTATTTCTTGCTTCTATAAATGCTTAAAATTTAAGATTTTATGTATCAATTCAAAAAATGTCTGAGAAAATGGTGTTTTTTTGCATGAGGAGTTAGACTGGCCCACACTCATCCGAATGATGTTCTGTTGGATTTGAGATAACAATGAACCAGGAAGCGCCTCCTATTTTGAGGCGACTTTGGAGCTTGTTTTTCGGGCCCAGACTAAAGCTTTTTGGTTCTCAGACAAGTATACTGTATAGCAGATCATTTTTAGTTTATGTATGTTACACAAGTTGTCGAAAAGATAGATATGTGTCCATCACAAACTAGGGTTTGCCACTAGTTTAAGACTGATCCCCTATGTCTGTAACTTTGTCAAGGAGCTTTCAAGGCATCTTAATTTATACTGTATTTTCAGCCACTTAAAGTTTAAAGGGGTTATCCAGGCAAAAAATGTAAAGCTTAAATCTGCTTGCGATTTAAAAATGTATATTCACCAGTCCCCGTTGCTCCGGTGTTCTTCCACGCGTCCTGGTTCGTCTGCTCTCCTGGGTCTCTTCCGGCATTGTGCTGAAGCCGCTGATTGGCATCAGCGATCACATGACCTGTAAGGCCAATCAGCGGTCTCATCAGGCCTCAGGAAGAGGACCTATGATGTTGTAGTGACATTCAGGCCCTTCGCTAATCGCCTCAGCAGTCACATGACCACTGAAGCCAGTCAGCAGTTTCAGCACAACACCAGAAGATGCCGCCGGAGCAGATGAACCGGGAGGCGTGGGAGGACACCGGAGCAACGGGGACAGGTGAGTATACATTTTTTCTATTTTTTTTCACTGCCCCCAGCTTATTTAAACTTTAAAAGGGTTGTCCATTTTTGCCTGGGCAACCCCCTTAAGTAAATTTACATTTAGGAGGAGATGGAGAGAGACAGGGATATGAGACTGCATACATTAAATCAGGAGAAGGCTGGCTAATAATTCCAGATAACCCAGCTTTGTCGTGGCAAAGAACTGTCTCTCTATATATTGCAGGTATCTCTATGCTTTTAGGATCTCTCCTCCCCCCTCCATAGAGTTCTATTGTACAAATTTGATCAGTGCAGAAGAAGGCAAATAAGTTAAGACACAGGAACTTTTCTTTAATAAAGTATCTTGCAAAGTTTATCTTCACCTGCATTATAAATTTATACCAAAAATCAGTCAGTAAATAAATATACAAAAGTTTGGTTGCACTTTAATCTTATAATAATAAATGTCAAAACTGAACCTTGAAGCTCATGCGCTTCAGTGCAAAATATGTAATAGGGTCTTCAACCTACTGTATTATGTGCTATATATAATGTTGGGTCTTCTTATGTGGAAAAAGGGCTTTAGGGCTACCTTACGCAGCACTAAATCCCCTATAGCTACTCCCTATTTCCTACTAAACACTATTTTAATTGTTTTTTTTTGGGGGGTGCCTTAAAGAGGTTTCCAGATTTTATTACTTGATGACCTATACTAAGGATAGGTCATCAACAGAAGATCAGCAGGGGTCTGACACCTGAGACACCTGTCGATCAGCTGTTTGAAGAGGTTCACAGGCCATGTGACAATTTATCCATCAGTCACAAGGCCTGTTCACAGTTCAGTCCCATTCAATGGAATAGGGTTGAGCTGCAATACCAAGCACAGCCATTGTAAACTGTATGGTGCGATGCTTGGTTTAGTGCGATGAGGCTACAGCACTCTCCCAAAAGCTTTGATCTTATTAAACAGCTGATCTGTGAGGGACCCAGGTGTCAGACCCCAGCCCAGTTACCATTGATGACCTATTTTAAACATAGGATAGCAGACAAAGTTTGGAAAACCCCTTTAAACATTGTTATTATTTTGTACTATCTATTTTTACTATTACTGTCTTTGTACAGGAGAAACCTAATGGATTCCTCCGAAGAAGATTATGAATATCTATATTTCAGCTCCACTCATGAGCCTTGGTTGCCTGTATTGAGGATTCTGAAATACTTCGATATATTCCGTGTAATTTTGTTTACTATCATTGCCGTGGCGGGAATGGTTGGCAATGGCTTAGTCATCTGGATCACCGGATTTAAGATGAAAAATGTCAGCTCTGTGTGGTTCATCAACCTGGCCATTGCTGATTTCATATCTTGTATCTTTCTTTTGTTATATGTCGTAGAATGGTCTTTTCCGATTTTTGAGTTTGAGACTATGCTGTTTTGTATGATACGTCTTTTCATGCTGTCCTTAAACATGCTGACTAGTGTCTACTTCCTAATGGTCATCAGTCTTGATCGATGTGTGTCCACCATGTGGCCCCTTTGGACGAGGATACATAGAAGAATCAAACCAGCCCGTATCATTTCAGGAATTATTTGGATGTTCTGCCTTCTGGGTGGCTTCATGTATGAGGCTTATTATTTGAATGATCTTATTGAGTATAAGTGTTTTGTACAACGTTATGTCTTGAGTAAGGAAGAGCTAGATCGACCTAGGGAAAAGCACATCACTAGGATCATTGTCATGTTCGCTTTGCCCTTTACTATCATTTCAGTTTCTTACAGCATTGTGGCTTTCAAAATAAGAGCGAGAAGATGGCGCAAGTCAAATCGACCATTCAAAGTGATCATTGCTCTTGTTGTTTGCTTCTTCATCTGTTGGTTTCCCTTCCACATTTCTTCAGTAACACCAGATATCGATAAGACTGATAAAAGTCCATGGAAGAATATCCTCAAGGAAGAAATATGCTTATGTCTTGCTTATTTTAACAGCTGTCTTAATCCTATCATCTATGTCCTACTCAGCCCGGAGGCAAAAGCAAAGACTTTCCGACACAAAATGGAAAGTGCCATGACTGGACAGTATGACCTAAATGACGATGAGGAATTACCTAGGCCAACTAGAACTAGAGGACAATGTTCCTCAGCATTATGAAGATGGTAGATTCTCAACCTATATGTACATAGCACCAATAGACCAGGAGTTCCCTGTATGATATATCAGTTTTTTTAAAGTTCGATGAAACAAGATTTTCTAGGGGAATATTTCTTAACTCCAGTCTTTAAGAACTCCTACAGGTCGTGATGGTATCACACCTGTAGCAAAGCTTTAAAGAGGTTATATGGTGACGTTTGGTAAGAAGCAGATTTCCTATGGCTCTTGAGAACATAGCCATAAAGTAAAGGTTTTTGTTTAAAGGAGTTGTCTTTTATAGAAAAAAAAAAATATGCACACAGTAGAGGAGGTGTAAAAAATAAAAATGTTTTTATATTACCTGCAATGTCAAAAGAAGAGAAGAAGCGCAGAGCGCTAATAGTGTAAAACCAAAGGGTGATGTAGAACAAATAGCTGGTAAAAAGATGCTCACCTTAGTGGGTTGTGATCAGTTCACAACCACTTATTAGGCATGTAGAATCAGATAGGATTCCAGTTGGACCTCACAAAGCGGCTGCTGGCCTCAGGAACGTGGTGGCACGTTGTGTGTTTTATCCATTTGGAATAAAGACATTACTTGATCTGGACGAGTGCTCGACTGCCTCTTTTTTTTTTCCTTTATTTGGATTTATATTACCTGTGTACTTTACTTCACATTCCTGTACCAGGCCAGCCATCTCCTCCACTGCTCTGACTACCCTTTTGAATAGTGGAAGAGTGAAGAAATCAGGCAATACCTT
Organism: Leptodactylus fallax; assembly: GCA_947044405.1. NCBI lineage: Eukaryota > Metazoa > Chordata > Amphibia > Anura > Leptodactylidae > Leptodactylus > Leptodactylus fallax. The sequence goes on along the minus strand of CAMRHE010000853.1, from coordinate 235,420 downwards.
TTAGAGGGTAACTGAGTATATTTGATAAGTAAGCATTTGAGAATACTAGCTCTCTTCTTCAGACATGGTGTAATGCTAGAAACTGAAAATTCACACTATTTATACACACACAAGACATGGATCTTCAAAAGGATCTTGGAATAACAAAAGCCTTTACTTTATAACTATGTTTTAAGGTGCCATAGGAAATCTGTTAGTCACCTTATGGTGCCTCCTTTGGGGTGGGATATGATACCTTATTTCAGAGGTATCCTCCCCTAGTAGCAATGTATTTAGGGGAGTTAAACGCTAACATGTTGCATGTGATTGAGCATAGCATGAATCAGAGAAATATCTACATAAGAAATAGGGGGCCCCATAAACCTTTTTTGATGTCATGGTGCAACCTAGACTTATTAATGTGTATACTGAAATACCATATATATCAAAATTAAAAAAAAACAAACAAACTTAACTTTTCAAGTAATGCATCCTACAGAATCCAAGTTACAGAATCCAAGTCTTCTTTCTGGGCTTATATGTCTTCTACTTCTCTACCTGATGTCACTGGCCCCAGATCACCCGAGATGCCTCTATGTGGAACTCAGTGGTCACATGGGGAGCATCAGTGTCATGACGCCAGTGTCACAGCGTCATGACCTCAATGCCCCCCATGGACCCTTAGGAAGAATCACAGGCTTCAGCAGTGACTTGGGACTGAAGACATCATGGAAAGAAATGGAAGACACTGCAGATTCCAGGGAAATAGACTGAAATGGTGGAGGATACTGTGGTGGAACCCAGGAAAGTTGAGTAAATGTTTTTTTGTTTTTATTTTTTACAAATCTGCCCTGAACTTCAATTATTGTACTCTGGGACCTAAAGAAACCAAGAGCATAATAATCAATTTTTGTAGGTTCACATTAAGCAAACCCCAAAAATTTAAGGTTTGGACCAAAACCAAAATTTTTGGAAAATTCATAACTAACCTGGTTACAAAATGCTTCACTCATTTTTTCTACCAACCACAGCCACAGAGATCTTTTCTGTAATCTTATAAAAAACCTGCAGCAAATGTATTATATGTGCAGATATAGAAATAATAATATAGTATAAGTTGACAATTGTAACTTGTGCCTTAAGTAACATGCTGTGTACTTTGTGTATTTTATATCTTGTATGGGACCAATTATGAGAATTCTGTGTATTTTGTTACTGAAAAAATAACATCAATTGTGAAATATTTGCAAGAATTAAAAAATAAAAAAAATAAAACCTTGTGTCTACAATAACTTTATATTAAACTGTTCTATAATTGAACAGCACTATTATAATAGTAACATAAAATGCATCAAAAAATAAAAACCAACTAACATGTAAATTTAAGTGGGTTAGAAAACCATGACTGATGTCTTCTAGAAACAGTGCCTCACCTGTCCGCAGGTTGTGTGTGGTATTACATTGTATCTCCATTCAATTTAATGGGATTAAGCTACAGTTGTCTCATGAAAATAAATTATAATAAAAAAAATCTTATTGCTCTTACCAATGAGACAATATATATATGCTCTCTATCACATATAGGGGATATTTTTCTGTACTATAGAGATGGTAAGATGAGCAGTTCTGTATTTAATCGCTCCATTCACCAGTAGACCATTGTGAATCTGGATTGTGAATATTTACTGGCATCTGGATTGTCTCTTCAGTTCTGGTGAGTATCCATGTAGACACTAGCATAAGTGCCATATATGAACACTGCAAATCTATAACCATGTTGTGTTTTTCAGGCTCTGCTCATGTCATGCCTTTGATCACAGGCTTTCGGCATGGAATATGCAGCTAATTAGGGTCTCTACTGTCAGGTGGGCGGTCCTGTCCTGAAGCAGGTAATCTGGGCCCAACCACCTGATGTTAGAGAGCCTAATTAACCAAAATATTGGGTGCTGAAAATAACAGCACATATTGCTCAGGAATGGTGAGGGCTAGAATGAATATTCCAACTGTGCCGGAATCAGTGGAGTGCCACCTATTGAGGGATGCAAAGAGCTGGAGTTCGGGGAGGTGGTGATAGGTTATCTATAAAAATGCATAAAAAAATCAAGTTTGTGGTTAAAAGCATGACAAGAGCAGAGCCTGAAAAACACAAAATGGTTATAGATTTGCAGTGTTCATATATACCACTAAGGCCAATGTCTACATGGACACATACTCACCAGAGCTGAAAAGAAAAAGTTCCAATTGTGCCGGAATAAGTAGAGCAGTGCCTCTTAACAGGTGCTAACAACTAGAGTTGGATGTAGTGAAAGGCCCTCCTTAACCCCTTCACACATTCTCACGTACATGTACATGGGAGAATGTGGTTAGTTACCGCATCCCCACATACAGGTACGTGATGGTGATCGAACGGGCTCAGAAGCAGAGCCCGTGCGATCACCGCGGGAGCCCGGCTGTATTTGACAGCCAGGCTCCTGCTGCAACAGCAGGGACCCGTGATAACACCGATCCACACTGTTTTACCCTTAAGATGCCGCGGTCAATAGTGACCGCGACATTTTAAGTGTTTGCTAGCGGCACTGACTGCCGTGGGCGGCATCAGGAGAGGGTGTTAGCTGTAACTGACAGCTAACATCCTGCTTCTTAACCTGAGCGCCGATTGGGGTTTTTAACCCCTTGGATGCCACGGTCAAACATGACCGCGGAATCCAAGGGGTTCCGCCATGTTGCCGCCCCCCGGCACCCCCCCGCAGCAAGATCGGGGGGTGCCGATATCTAAAATATTCAGCCCGGGGTCTGGCCAGTGACCCCAGGCTGCCTGAGGCCCCCACTACCTGGTTGATCCTGCCGGGACCTCTGGAAATCAGCCTATGTCTACATAGGCTGAATTCCTGTATAGACTGCAATACACATGTATTGCAGTCTATAGTGCTGAATCAGCGATTAGACTATCGTTGGCTCAGGTGTCCTAGTGGGACATATAAAAAAAAGATAATATTTATTAACTTATTTGGGTGGTATGACTATCTGTTTGAAAAGCAGAGTATTTCACATTTTGAAAATTGCGATTTTTTTTCCAAATTTCCATCGCATTTCCTATTTTTTTATAAATAAATACAAAAATATTGATCAATGTTTACCACTAACATGAAGTACAATGTCTCACGAAAAAACAGTCTCAAAATCACTTGTGCAAGTTAAAGCATCTTAAAGTTATTGCCATATAAAGTGACATATGTCAGTTTTGAAAAATGAGGCCTGGTCTTTAACGCACTTTTGTGCTCAGACCTGAAGGGGTTAAAGGCATGGGAGACTACACTATTTTCGCAGTGCTACACAACACTCTTTACTACAGTATTTGCATAGTGCAGCTTTAAGTGAAAGGGGTTTGGAGGTATTATAGGGTTTATTTCAGGGCAAAAATGTGAAAATTGTACCAAATGAAAGACTTAAAGAGTACCTGAGCTTTCATGAAAAATATAAATATCTGCAGGGTCTTGCTGGCAGTCTGTTCTCTGGCTGTATAACCATTCATACATGGTGTCCTATCTATTTTTCTTTTGTTATTAGCCCCATTATGACTGCAGCACATTTTGCATTTCTGTCTTAGGCTGTGGACATGTACAATAAGGAGCAGTCTGCCCCTCCCCTATCCATTACTAATATTACTGGATTATTTACATGCAATCCTGTAACTGTAAAATAGCAATCAAATAGCTGAGAAAACAGGGACACTGGACTGAAAATGTAACCAAAATCATCCCTGACACAGAAAAAGAGAAATCTGAGCACAAAAAGAAAACTGTTTACTGTCTATGACTAAAATCTCATCAGCAATTACACAAATAGCTAGTTACAAGTATATAGAAGTACATATATTTTCTTCCTTTCTCCTTACATTATAGAAACTATAGAATTCTCTCAGTGCCGGCTGTGCACAGATAAAGCTGTCTGCAGATGTGCTGAGGAGAAAAACGACCCCTCCCCACTACATTCACTGTATGAAGAGAGAACAGTCCCCCCCTCCATTCACTGCGCACCCATCTTAAAGCCTGATGTATCTATGGACAGACTTTCCTTAGTAACAGGGAGTGAACTGGAAATTAGCTAGAAGGGAGACACCTAGAGACATTTTTCAGGAAGAAAGCAAACTGTTCATTACATTTTGGTCTAGAATCACATGCTCTATTACATTAGACTAAGTCTGAAAAGTTAGGGACCAATTAAAATAAAATAAATGTAAATACAATATATGTTATGTAAATGTTCAGCTAGGGTCTTATCATCTACTCGGGTTCCCTATGTCTTGGGGTACTCATGATATTCCCTAGTTATTCCTTTTAGTCAGAGACCAAGTCCAACACTGATAGATAGATAAAGACTGTAACACATCAAATATAAAATAACAAAACCAGAACATATCTCATAATCTAATCATCTGGTCATGAGTCATATTATCATTTTCTTTTATCAGCTCTCTACATATTCCAGAGAAATGAGATTATGATTCTATAAATGAAATTATAACATCTCTGTAATCATCTCCAACAAAACACAAGGACATAATTCACTTTCTAACAAGGAAGATCTGAGACAGCTGGCTTGAGACAACACAGACATCCATTCACCAAATGTAAGTAAGGTTTATGTGATGATAATTTACATTTACATTAGCCTCATTAAGATTATGTATAGAATCAATCAACATTGTAAAAATATTGTATTATTTATGTTTTACTGATTCTGAGTTACAGTCTGTATTATACTCCAGAGCTGAATTCAAAATTCTTCAGGCTTCAGAGCTGAAATCTCTCAGCAGCTTCTGTTTGTTTAGATCTGCACAGAGAATGTTCTGATTCAGCGATTCCTAAATTTGTTGTCATGTTAAACACCTATACAATAGTCCCAATCCTAGCTATCTCCTGCTACTATTTCGATTTAAAGAATGCATGGGATGGTAAAACATGCAATAATTCTGGCTAAGATTTGTAGATTGCTTTCCTTGCCCTCATGTTTTTTGTAAGTATCCACTGTATAGGTCTAAAATTGGTTTGCCATCCAGTGTAGAGAATACCTTGATGAATGGAGGGGCTCTACCTGAAATCTAGACGCCAGTGGTGATGCCAACACATCATTTTGCCTATATATTGAATATATAAAAAATATAACAAAAGTTAACTTTACTTGCTGCAATGTGGTAACTTGCAGCACAATATCTTAATAAAGAACACAATAAAAGCCATTGAAAGAGTTGAGTTAAGATTCTGAGTATCAAACTAAATTTTGCAACATCTATAGGACTAGAGCAGTAAGATGAACGCCTATCCAAGGTAAAGGAAAGGCAGCCCATAAAAAAAATGCTTGCTGGTATCTTCAGGGGAAGTCCTAAATAACTTGCAATGAACCCAGGGTCCCAGTGAACCCATGCTGGACAGGCATTGGGAAAGTGAGTATTCCTTATTGGATACTGCATTGTAATAAATTCAAAAACTCTAGACTCTAGTCTATATACTTAGACTTCCATACATGGTTTTATCTACACGTAGTTTTTTTGTTATCAACAAAGACGGCGCTTTCATATCTTCTTTTTTCTGCCTTTTTATCATTAGCAAGCATCATCCTCATCATCTGTGGAAGTTTAGAACCATCATGGAGATCCATAACGTGACTACAACTGCGACTGCGACTACTTTTTATTATTATTATTACACAGATTACTCCATCGAGGGTGAATTTATTAACGTCGGGATAAAATCATACAACACCATCTATTTGTGTATACAGATCCTCTCCATTATTTGTTACAGTATCACTGTTCTCTTGGGATTAGTTGGAAATGGTCTAGTCATCTGGATATCTGGATTTAAAGTGAAGACCGTCAGCACTGTGTGGTTCCTCAACCTGGCCATTGTTGACTTTATATCCTGCATTTTTCTTATTTTCCGCGTCATACAAAGGATTTTAGACTTTCGTTCACATTATTATTTGAGCCTGTGTAGCGTCAGTTTGACAGCTTTGTTTACAAACATGGTAACAAGTGTCCATTTCTTAATCCTTATAAGTGTTGATCGTTGCGTATCACTCATGTGGCCTTTTTGGGCCAAAGTACACAGAACCAAAAAGTTAGCCTGTAGCCTCTCAGGATTTATGTGGCTATTGAATATTATTATCTTTATCCTACAATTAGTTTTTTACATTGATTTTTTTAGAGTTCCAGAATGTATTTTGACACATACCCCACGCAGAATCCGTTACAAAGTAACAGAAAATATAATAGTGATTGTGCGGAACATTTGCATATTCGCCGTACCGTTTCTCACTATTTTTGTTTCCTATGGACTGATTCTTTTAAAACTAAGGACCGTTAGAAGACGTCGATCACACCGACCATTCATGATCATAGCTGCAATTTTGATAAGTTTCTTTGTTTGTTGGTTTCCATACCACACTTGGACACTGGTGTCCCTTAAATATCACAGTTGGAGAATTGACCTAGTCCTGACTGAAATTTCCACCATTTTGGCATCTTTCAACTGTGCTATCAATCCTATACTCTATGTCTTCCTGGGCAAAGGCTTTAAAAAAAACTTTTTAAAATCCATGCCTAAAAGGGTAGAAATTATCCTGAGTGATCCTGGCGAACTAAATGAGAGAAATGGTGAAAATAACCTCAAAGAAACCAGTGTATGATTTCCCAAATGCAGAAGACATTTTCCCCCTTTGCTTGGACCTGCAATTGTTTTTGCCAAGGAAAACAATGGTTTAACATTATTGCCCAATTCATGGTCAGAAAATAATGAACCACTACATGCCACCCATGGAAACCTCAGGGCCGTATGTCCAAAGTATGGATTTCCAAGTTCACAAAAGAGTATATTTTACTTTTTCTGCTGTCAACAAAAATATTTGTTTCCCTCTCAATATTCTTTTCTTCACCCTAGTACAATTTTTCCACCAACTTAATGGCGAACAATGATGGTTACTCTGGAGAAAGGAGTCCTGCTTTACAACCCAGTAGCAAAAGACATGGGACTAACCATCTCTTTTCAATGGACCCATTGCAGCTATATGGACTGATTAATGATTTCTAAGCTCTATGGAGAAGAAAATGCAACAACTGAACAAATTCTCACCACAAAAGCATTCAAAAAATGTCTCTAGAGGAAGCCGTGGGGCGAAATGTGAATTGGGGATCAAGGTTTGGGGTCCTGGCTCTTTCTGCTTTTACCTACTCCTTTACTTGTATGGGTTGGTATTTATTATTATTGTGCTATACATGTATATATCTGTGGCTATTTATGTAACATCAGTGGTGTTTACTTTATGTTCTAAACACCATGTTGCATAATCAATGTATACATGTTTCTATAATTTGAAGCGGCATTCAGCTGTTACCTTCTTACCTCTCTTTTCTTGCTTTTAATCTGACAACTGTATGTATTATTTTGTATCAACAAACTTTTGGTACATCTAAAGAAGCTCACAGCACAGTGTAGGGGAAAATCATCTACAGCAGTTCACACCACAGTGTAGGGGAAAATCATGTACAGCATCTCACAGCACAGCATAGTGGGGAGATCGTCTGCTGCAGCACACAGTACAGTGTAAATGGAATATCATCTACAGCAGCTCACAGCTCAGTGTAGGGGGAAATCATCTACAGCAGTTCACAGCACAGTGTAGGGGAATATTATCTACAGCAGCTCACAGCACAGTGTAGGGGATTATTATCTACAGCAGCTCACAGCGCAGTGTAGGGGAATATCATCTACAGCAGCTCACAGCTCAGTGTAGGGGGAAATCATCTACAGCAGTTCACAGCACAGTGTAGGGGAATATTATCTACAGCAGCTCACAGCACAGTGTAGGGGAATATTATCTACAGCAGCTCACAGCACAGTGTAGGGGAATATTATCTACAGCAGCTCACAGCACAGTGTAGGGGATTATTATCTACAGCAGCTCACAGCACAGTGTAGGGGAATATTATCTACAGAAGCTCACAGCACAGTGTAGGGGAATGTTATCTACAGAAGTTTACAGCACAGTGTAAAGGGAAGATCATCTATGGCAGCTCACAACACAGTGTAAAGGGAAGATCATCTCCAGTAGCTCACAGAGCAGTGTAAGGGAATATCATCTACATCAGCTCACAGCACAGTGTAAATGGAAGATCATCTACATCAGCAGACAATAAAGTGTAGAGGGAACATCATTTACATGACCTCACAGCACAGTGTAAATGAAAGATCATCTACATCAGCAGACAATAAAGTATAGAGGGAACATCATTTACATGATCTCACAGCACAGTGTAGCGGAAGATCATCTCCTGCAGCTCACTGCCCAGTGTTTGGGGAGGATCATATACATTGGCACAGTGTAAGGCAAAGATCATCTACTGCAGCTGAGTGCAAAGTATAGAAGAAGATCATCCACAGCAACTCAATGCACACTTTGGGGGAAGATGGTCTATAGAAGTTCATTGCACTGTGTAGGGGACAATAATCAACAGCACCTAATACTATAGTGCACAGTGTATAGCTTATAATTGCTCTTATTTCCCATCACTAATTTGCCTTCCAAAAGCCATAACCTTTTATTTTTCCGTTCACAGAGCCTTATGAGGTCTTAATTTTTGTCTGACTTGTACTTCATAGTGGTATCATTTAATATTCCATAAGATGTATTGGAAAACTGGAAATAAATTCAGAATGGGGTGGGATTAGAGAAAAACCACATTTGTGCGACTTTCTTATGCTCTTTGTTTTTACAGGGTTCACTGTAAAGTTTGAAATTACATATCATCAGTATTCTATGGGTCAGTATGATTACAAAGATACCAAATTTATATATTTTTTTACATTATGGTACATTTTTAGATAATAAATAAAAATTTCTGGGAGTTGCCATAGTCTGACACCACAACTTTTTAAAGGGCATCTTTTTTGTCAGGGCCAGATGTACTTTTTAGTTATACCAATGTGGGGAAAGTCTATTGCTTTGATCGCTTTTTATACAAACTTTTATGGGAGGGAAAATAGTGGTTGGGCTCTTTTGATATTTTTTCCCACTACAACATTCACCATGTTAGAAAGCAGGTATAGTAATAATGAGAGCTGTGTGTACAGCTATGGGAGCCACCATGATAAAACGTTTCTCCTGAACCGGCTGTCACGTGATCCACGGGGGGAGGGGGGCAGGAATTGCAGAAGCTGCTGGGTCCTAGAGAACCCAAATCAGCTCTGCAGCTAATGTTAGGAGGCTGCATTCTTTCTTTAACTGGTAATGTATCAGCCCCAGTTACAGTGTAAATCATTTTAAAAAATTTAAAAAAATACTATCATAGAACATATTTCAGTATCACTCTGTGCTATTACAAAAAAAATAGAAAAACAAAAACATCCCACTACTTTTTTGTTTACATTTTCCTGGATATTTTTTTTTTTTTTTTTAAAAGAGAAAACATGCAAATATAAAATTACAGAAAAATAAAGCCATACGTGTCACCAAAAAAGATGCAAAAAAATGTATTTTAATTACCTGAGCAAAAAAAGTTATAGACCTAAAAAAAAAAACCTGCACAAATAAACCTGAAAATGTATCATGAATCAGAGAAAATGGCCGTCATGAAGTGGATGGCCTGTCATGAAGACTTCAGAAGATCCTGTAAGGCCCCACATATATGGAAAACGCCAGCATAGGTATAATTGAAATACTGCGATTTTCAAAAAACATTTTTCATAAGCATTTTTGAAAATGATGCATTTCCACTGTGGATTTTTTTTTTTTGCAATGATTCTAGCTAATCCCATCCACTTTGCAGGTACTGTTTAACGTTACGCTGTTGCAACGTGCAAGCCCGGTCTTAATTTTTTTCATGTTACAAGAGGAAACTCAAGTGGTCTTCCAATATGATTTCACTGAAGTGACATTAAAGGGGTTGTCCAACCACAACAAGTTACATCCTATCCACAGGATTTGGGTAAGTAGATGATCAGTGGGTGTCCCCACTTGCTTGTTCAGCTATCTCCAGTGGTTCCCATTCAAATGAATGGAGAGTTGTGCAGTGTCCGGCCAGCCTCTCCATTCAAAATTGGGGTGCAGAACACCCCAGTTCTCGAGATCTGTGGGGTTCCCAGTAGTGGGACACCCACTGATCAGCAAATTACTGTGGATAGTGGGTAACTTGCTGTGACTGGACAACCCTCTTAGAGGATAACAGAACATGTACTGTATGTGCAGTGATACAGTAAATTGTTGGCAATGGCTTAATCATCTGGATTGCCAGATTTCAGATTTGTGATCTCAAAGTCTGGCTTTTAAAGTAAAGCAACCTTAAAGCAATGGCCACGTGACACATGCAGATGACGTATAGAATCTCCTGACACCAGGAGAAATTCATAGTTTTTTTATTTTTTTATTTTAACACTCTCCTTACCAATGGCAGAATACATGTGCTCCGTGACCCATATAATTTTTTTCGACTACAGAAATGAGAGTATGGGACATTGCATATTTTATCAAAAGTGGTGGATTGATAATGTCGACAACTAAGGTTTTAGGGTCTCATCTTTGCGGCTAGGTCCACACGTTGCTTTCAATGGGAGACAGAGATTGTAGCAGGACGTGGTAAAAAATCAGCGATTCTGCGGCTCAGGAATCCCTCCTAATTGGGTCCATTTATCTGGGTCTAATCAACAGAGGAAAACCACAACAGAATGCTAATGCCCCACAGCGGCAATCCTGAGGCTGAATACAGTCACAGACAATGAAGAGGAATTTCTCTTCATTTTCCGCTGTGTGAACCTAGCCTTACTGGGGCTCCATATTCCTTGTGGTACCCCTGACATTTCCCTGGTATTCCTTTACTTTTTAAGGCCGGCTATGTAAAACATAAAACATAAAGTAACTAAACAGAAGATGGACCTAATCTCATCATCTCATCATCTTGTCTCTGAGTCACATTGTCATTGTCTTTTATCTGCTCTCTACACATTACAGGGATATCAGATTCTGAATCTCCAAACCAAATGAACTTTTAACTTCTCTGTAGAGGACTCCAGGGAAATACAAGAATATAACCACTTGCTTTTTCACAAGGAATGAGAATTGACACCGTGGAGTTGAAACGACATCGACATCAATTCCCCCAATATACAGTAGGTAAGACAGTTTTTACTGATAATTTGCATGTATACAGGTGACATTATATTAACAATTTTATATATAAAATCAATTAAAAGTTGAGTTAATTTGCAAATAGATTGTATTTCAGATATGTCTTTCCTTACTTTTCCTCTTGACTGGACATCTCCAGATATTGTAAGCGTGTCCCGATTATGTGATATGCTATCTACCCTATATGTGTCTATTTGTAGCCACCCAATCTTTGTCTTTCTAGTTGCTATCTGTCAATGGTTTTTCTAGAATGTTTCAATATTCTATTGAATGGGTTTCATAAGAATTTGAAGTCTTTAGTCAAATTAGAGTTACAGATACAGATATAACAAAGTTTAGAGAGGTTTTCCGATGAACACAACCATATGTAAATGCGTAGACAGTTAAAAGTTAAAACATTTTTGCTTATATAAATTAAAAGGTTTTTTTTTTATCATGAACATAACTATATTTAAGTATACAGATGGTTAAAGAAAACATTTTTGCAAATATAAATAACTAAAAAATTAATTATTTAGAGTTTTAAAAATTTCTTTAATCATCTTAATGGTTCACTTGATAGGTTAATTATATATGGTTTTTTTTTAACCATCTACATATTTATAGCGATGTTCCTGATAACTCCCATTTTACTGACCCTGATAACTTGCTATAGTGTGACATCTTATCTGAGAACACAACGCATTTTTTGAATGAGTCAACGTCTTATGTTGTAGTCTTGTGAACCTGTCTTGTGAACCTGTCAGACTTTAACATCTACAGACTTTAACTGTCCCTGAGTTACAGCCTGTATTCTGCTCCAGAGCTGGATTCTAAATTTTGCAGGCTTTAGACCTGAAATCTTCCAGCATTCCCTGCTTATTCATTATCTACACAGAAGGGGGAATTTACTGAGAAAACTTTTCTTCGGCAAAGTGACATATTTGCATCAAAAAATGTGCCAAAAACGTGTCACTTTATTTCCTAACCGGATTGCCACATTTTAGAAAAGTAGGTGGTCCAGGGTGGAGACGCCACATCCCGACAAATTTACTATATCTCAAGCCATAAAGCTGGCATAACTTATTCCTAATATCTATGCCAGTTTCTGACAGATGAGGACTTCAATTCTGGCACACAGAAGTTCTCCTGAATCATTGAGAGGCCAGATCCTCTTAAAAACGTAGACGCATATCTTGCCAGCCAGGAACTTCATTAACTCCGGCATACAAAATGCCAGTCTTAATAAATTCCTGGCAGAGTGTTCTGTGGTTTAGTGACTCAACCTTGTTATCATGGGGCACATCTGTAATTTGTGTATAGGAGAGTAAAGTATACAATAATTTGGTATTCTAGATGGAATTTGTTGACTGCTAAAATAAGTTTACCATAATTATCTTAAAACAAATAGGGGCGTTACTATTGGGATGTGTGCCCAGGTGCTAGGTGCTTAGGGGAATGTCACCAAGTCACTTTCAGGCACATTGTTTTAACTATAAAGCTTTCTTGCATTTCTGTACTACATGTTATATCCGTGTTACTGTAGAGTCTTTGTTTCCTCTTCTATTCACAGCTGACAATGTTTTTCTATCTTCACCATTAGCTTCCATTGTCAGTGATCGCTTGGAGCCACCATGGATATCCACAACATGACTGAAGAACCTTATGACTACTTCCATGATGGTGATTATATTAACATCAGGGCTACATCATACTTCACTATCTATTCTGTAATCCAGATCATCTCCCTTACCTGCTACAGTATCACTATTCTATTGGGGTTAGCCGGAAACGGTCTGGTCATCTGGATTTCTGGATTTAGGATGAAGAACGTCAGCGCTGTGTGGTTCCTCAACCTGGCCATTGTGGACTTTATAACCTGCATCTTTATTATTATTCGCATCATACAAAGGATTTTAGAGTTACATTCAATCTATTACTTCTATCTGTGTAGCATCAGTCTGACGGCGCTGTTTACGAACATGGTAACAAGTGTCCATTTCTTGGTCCTCATAAGTCTTGATCGTTGCATATCAGTCATGTGGCCGTTATGGGCCAAAATACACAGAACAAAAAAATTGGCCTGGACCCTCTCAGGATTTATGTGGCTATTGAATATTATTATCTTTATCCTTCAGTTGGTTTTTGATATTGAATGTTCAAGTATTTCTGAATGTTTTTTGGTTTATTATACGCCACACAGAATCCGTTATAAAGTGGCAGAAAGCGTAAAGCTCATTGTCTGGAACATTTGCATATTTGCCGTACCGTTTTTCACTATTTTTGCTTCCTACGGACTGATTCTTTTAAAATTGAGAACTCTTAGAAGACGTCGATCACACCGACCGTTCATGATTATATCTACAATTTTGATAAGTTTCTTTGTTTGCTGGTTTCCGTTTCATACATGGTCAGTGGTGTCCCTTAGATATCAAAATTGGAGAGTTGACCTCATCGTGACTGAAATTTCCACCATTTTAGCATATTTCAACTGTGCTATCAATCCTATACTCTACGTCATCATCAGCAAAGGCTTTAAAGAAAACTTTGTGTCATCCATGCCTCAAAGGGTTGAAATTATCCTGAGCGATCCGGCTGACTTCAACGATGGAAATGCTGAAAACAGAAACAGAATGAATGCATTGGACACTGGTGTGTAGAAATAACCTTCAGTCTTCAGTATTTCATGGACTTTTTAACAACGCCTGTGCAGCAGATGATTTCCCATTTGCTTGGACCTTCCACATTCCGGTGATCTTCCCAGGAGCTGCAACACATTTCGACCCCAGATTGTGTGTCATCTTCAGGCCCCAAGGGTGTAACCATAATTCCTCATTTAGGGTTCATTAATAATAATAATGCTATATATATATATATATATATATATATATAGTTTAAAATCTTTTTTTTTTCTGGTGGGGGTGCTCTAAAAACTCCCTTTAACAGAAAAATACATCTGTTTAGGCGGATAACATAGAATACAACAGTTACTGTATCCAGACATCTTATCTGATCAGGTTCTCAGCAGTCACTGGTGACATACTGTACATATCATCCTCTTATCAAGATGTTTGCTAAGAAAATCCCCTAGAAGTCATAGGATTCAATATTTCTTTCCAAAAACAGTATTGTTTGCTGTAATAATCTGGAAGCTACATGTCCGGTTAATGCGGCAGAATCTAAAGCTGTGCATGCGCGTAAGAAGGTCACCAGCACTCAGGTCAAAGGTAAGAACATATAAGTTATCTTGTGTATATTAAGTTTACAGAATCCTTTATGTAGATTATAATGCAATGAGCTGCAGTACTTATTAGTAATAAGGAATAACATAGAATATATATATATATATATATATATATATATATATATATTCATTACCACAGAGGCAACCTGACTTTGTTGTTATCCAATCTATACGGCTTACGCACAGTTCACTGACTATATGAGCGCTGTTTCCACAGCTATGGGAGCTGCCATGATCTGACTTCCTTTCCATCCCAGTGGTCATGTGATCTGCCAGGAACTGGAACTGGGGCTAAACCATCAGCTCATGTTACTGGGGAAATCAGAAAATGTTAAAACAATGTGGAACACAATGTAAAAAAAATATAAAAAATAAATTAATACAAAAAAAATAATGCCACTACCGCACCCACTTCACAGGTTCACAGGAGCTAGCCCTGCAGCCTACAGCCGAGTCTCATTAAAATGAATAAGAATGAGCAGCTGCATGGTCATGTGACCAATGGATGTGATGTCACTTCCTGAGAAGAAGAAATCAGCCATGTTTTCTCATCCTAAACAACCCATTTAATACCATAAATTCTATGGCAGATCCATAGATGTAAAATGTGATGATGAACATCCGTTCTGTAAAATGTGTTACTTGTTTCGTTGACCTGGACCTTCGCCCACCATTTGGTTCCTCTTGCTCTACTTAAAGGGATGTTTATATTGTTCTGTTCTGCTCATGCAGTCACATGACACTTCTTGCTCTCCATTAGAGAGCTGGGCATTTGTACATTACTGGGTGGATGAACGGACAGATACACCAACTTTAAGATGTTCTGTCCAATTCTGAACATCACTTTATGTCCATAAAGTGAGAGTCAGAGATGAGTATTTCCGATGCAAAAGTCCAAATCCCCTGCTTCCCTCCACACCACTAAATTATATAGAAGTCTATATGCCTGCAACCACCACTAGGGGGCGTTTATCTTATGTAACTACTCGCCGACCACCCATTGATTTTATACATCCAGTGTGCCCACAACTAGTATTGATGGGATTTACTGTACATTTCTCTTTTGTCCATTCACTTCATTTTGTTAATTGACCAAAATAAACTATTAACCCTTCTGTTTCTGAAAACATTCTTACCTTAGGCCATTAATTTTAGATCAGCAGGAGTCCAAGTGTCGGGACCTCACAGATCAGTTGTATCCCAGAGTTTTTTGTAAGCCAAGCATTGCTCACTCATTGTACTTTTAGTAGATGGAGATATCAGTTCTGCACCAGTGACCCAAAGACTGGGAATGGGATACCTCTGCATTGCCCATAACCCCTAGCATTAAAAATACAATGAGGGAGCAGCGCAGTACCTGGCATATAAACAACTCCGCAAGCTGCAAGCCGATCGGAAGGTGTTCCTCCCCCACCCCCTTTTCCTTTTACATAGTTTATTCTTTGCTTTAATGGACAATATTGGGCACTGTTTTATGGAGGGTTCTAAAGATAGAACTGCTTTAACCCCTTCCCGCCACAGACATTTTTAGATTTTCGTTTTTTACTCCCCGCCTTCATAAAGCCATAACTTTTTTATTTTTCCATTCACAGAGTTGCACGAGGGCTTCATTTTTGTGGGGCAGATTATACTTCGTAATAGTACCATTTCATATTCCATATAATGCACTGGGAAGCTGGAAAAGAATTCTGAATGGGGTGAAAATTTTTAAAATTGCATTTTGCATGTTACCTTTATTCTGTGGGTCCGTACAATTACATATATTTACATAGGTTTTACCCCTTTAAAAAAAAAAATCCAAACATTGTGATATTCACAATTTTGTTACATTTCTGTGTACAGGGATGCATTAGGCTTGTTTTTTGCTGGCCCAGATGTACTTTTTATTTACACCATTTTGGGAATGTCTGTCGCTTTGATTACTTTTTATTTCATTTATTTATGGAAGACAAAATGGAGAAAAAAGGGCGACTTGGCCATTTTGATTTTTTTTTCACGCTACAGTGTTCACCGTATTGGAAAAATATTTTTAGAAGTTTGAAGACCAGGCGGTTTTGGATGTGGGGTGCATAATTTGTTTATGTTTATTAATCTTTATTTGAGATCTAGGGGAAGGGGGGGTGATTTGAATTTTTATATATTTTTTTTAACTCCCCCTAGGGGTCTTGAACCTGCAGTTTTTAGATCACTTGTCTCATAGACTGCAATACTACTGAGTAAATCACTATATACCTATTGGGGCATAATACAGGAAAGCCCCAATAGACATATAGTTAAGACAGGCCTGGAACCCTTTACAAGGCTATAGGCTGCCCTGACAACTGGACAACTCCTGCAGTCTCACTGCCCTGGATCTATACTAGAAGAAGACGCGATGAGGGTGGTAGGGGCAACACAGATAGACTTTTTTTTTTTCCTTTAGGCAGACAGTATGAAAGGATTAATACAGAAGATAAAGGGTTAATACAGCAGAAATTTGGTGGCTGTGGTGCCCCGTCAGCTCCTTTGCAGCCACCATATTAAACAACCGACATGCATCATAATATGATGTCGGGAAAGGTTAAGTGATTTCTATTAAAGAAAAGATAATAAGCAAACAGTATGCGTGCTGACATCCCAAGATATACAGGTAATTCATAAATGTTAGGAAACCAAATAGGGAAATAAAAAAGAGGAAAAATCCCGGGATAAATAATTGTGCACCGCTGAGTGGGTATAGCAAAAGTAAAATCTTTATTTATTAGTTAAGATAAGCTGGAAACGTGTTTTGACATGGGAAAAGGAGAGGAATGAAAATGAGACAATGATGGAATAAAAGACAAATTTGCGAGGGCCTACGTTGCTCACTACCACCACTCCTTCATATATAATGCAGTTGGCCTGATGAAGACGCTAGTTGGGCTTCGAAAGACGTTGCCAGTTTACCTTAACAAACTAATAAAGGATTTACTTTTGCTATACTCAGCAGCGCACAGCTATTTATACCGGGATTTTTCCTCTTTTTTATTTCCCTACTGTATTTGCCATCAACCCTGTGTTGTTTGGTCTCTGGGATGTGCAGCAGCTGACTATACAATAGAAGCCATATTTGGCTGCATCACCACCCTAGGACCTGTTGAGGCACCATTATTTTCTACTATGGAAATTCAGGAAATCAAGTAGACATCCAAAGTCAAATGAGTTACGCTAAGTTCATATTAGCAATGGGCGGTCCATTGTTCTGATCCATCAGTGGACCAGAAAAATGCACAGGTGGGCCGCTAAAACTGCAGTTACATTTGACCCCATTGACTATAATGGGTTTGCTGGGTGACCGTTTTTTTTTTAACTGAAAATGGCAGACAAAATAGTTGTCTGTGCAGGACCTTTTCATCTGCTGATTTCAGGCTGACATTGTGACGGAGACTCTAGTGCAAATGTAACATAGCCTTAGCTGGCATGTTTTGTACTAAGCATATACTCCCTTCCAACCCTTTTCTTAATGTATACAACTTTCCAGAAGCTGTGTTGTTTCTTATGGGCACTGGTTTGGAATTGACCTTCTACCTTTTTATCTGACCCAGTACCAAGATCTTCTACAAAGCTAAAATAAAACCAGAACTGAAGTTTAAGAACCATCAATGAGCAAAATTAACCCTTTCCATTACAGGAACTTATGTCTTTCAATTTTTATTTCAGGACAATGATCAATATGGATGACTATTCCATGGACAACCAGACCAACTACAACTTTACTGATGATGATGTCGGTGACAATGGTTATAGCCGATTTATAGAAAAACTCACAATCATTTGCTACAGTGTCACTTTTATCCTTGGAACTGTAGGGAATGGTTTAGTCATATGGATCACCAGGTTGAAGATGAAGACCATCAGTGCCGTGTGGATCCTTAACTTGGCCATCGCTGACTTCATTTGTTGTGTGTCACTTCCTCTACGCATTGCAGACTGGGCCATGTATTTACAGGGACAACTTGCCTATACCCTGTGCAGAATAGGCGTTGCTATATTGATAGTAAACATGAGTGTCAGTGTCTTTTTTTTAGCTGCGATGAGCATTGACCGCTGTATATCAGTACAAAGATACAGTACACTTAAAGAACCTTCCTGTTTAATTGATTGTAGTCACTTTAAAACATACAGTCAATTTACTAATACCAAATTTTCATTTCACCTCATGCGGGGACATTGTTCTACACTCCGGCCCCGGATAACCAAAATTTTGATAGTGTTGCCATTTGCTTCTGCTGCTGTGTTTACACCTATATATTTATATATTATATATTAGTACTGTTTTAATGATGTTATATTGTGTGTTATTGTGGATTGGTTAAACTGCTGTAGCAATGTGATATCTTATCACAGAAGATGAAAAAAAAAATCAATGAAAAATCATGGGGAAAATATTATGTTTCATTGGCTTTTGTTATCTTCTATGATAAGTTATCAGCAGCAGTTTAAATTACAAACGTTTGGGTTAACTCTGCTGCATATATGTATAAGAGAGAGAGTCTATTTTGTATTTTGATGGAAATGGTTTGGAATACATAGAAAATAAATTGGCTTCCTTTTTCAAAATGTTTTTGAAAAAAAATTGGAAGGGAAATAATGAACCAATGTCACCAATTCTATCTCATGATGAAAAACCCCAACACACCTGACAATTTGTAGCCTATATTCACTGCATATTGGTCCCACCTCCACTAAGATCTTATTCACACATTCATGGTCATTTTGCGGATGCAAATACTTGGACCATTTGCAATCCATATGTTTATGGCAGTATAATGTTGTACCGTGTTAGCCATTGAAAGTAGTGGAAGAGTGAAGAAATCAGGCGATACCTTTTAGAGGCTAACTGAGTATATTTATAAGTAAGCTTTCAGAAGTGCTAGCTTCCTTCATCAGACATGGTGTTATACAAGAACTGAAAATTCACAGATTTTTATACACATAGTCTTCAAAGGATTTTACAGTACTTAAAAAAACCAAAACAAAATGCAATCTAAGTAGAGAAGTTATTTACAACCGGTCAAAAAACTATCTGGAAAGTTGTGGTGCGTGACAGAGGGATCTGTTGTCTGTTTGCTATCAGGAGGTGATTTGTGACCCTCACAGTTCATACATAGTGTGACATGAAGCTGGCATGAAAATTAAGTCCAAATTGCAGAGTTTTAAATTTTTGCATAAACTTGTACTCCCATTGTTTCCTTTCCTCCTGCGTCTAAAACTGTCCCATTAAAACCACAACCCGCAAATCTTCAATAGAGTGGTTTTCTCCGGAGAAATGTGCGGCCACTGGGAGATCGGTTCTGCTATTTTTTGACCGGTTGTAAATAACTTCTCTACTTAGATCTTGTTTTGTTTTTTTTAAGGACTCTAAAATCCTTTGAAGACCATGTGTATAAAAATCTGTGAATTTTCAGTTCTTGTATCACACCATGTCTGATGAAGGAAGCTAGCACTTCTGAAAGCTTACTTATAAATATACTCAGTTAGCCTCTAAAAGGTATCTCCTGATTTCTTCACTCTTCCACTATGTTTATGGCAGGCTTCAATATCTATTACCAGCAACAGCAGCCATTTTTTTAAACACTTTCAATGTATTGGATCCATGAGCGAACATATTGATGCAATCTGTGATTTTATAGGCCTTTTATAGACTTCAATGAGCAAAACAGACCAAAATAGTCACAGCAAGTGCAGGACTATGCGTCACTGAGGTGTGAATATAGCCACCTGATATGTTGTAGCTTTCACTTTCTACACTATGTATCAGCCACTACAATAAAACTTCAAGCACTTATAGTTTCCAGAAGCCATTTTTTTTCTGCAAAGTTTTTAGCATTAAGAAAATCAGGAAGTAAGACTATGAATTCAGTCAGCACTTGGATGTAACTGAGAAAACACGACAGCTCTTATCTCTTAGGTGCTGTAATATAGCCAAATGACCGTCCTGCTGGCAGGTCTTGGCCACTTCCGGGAAATGTCTACTGTCCTGAAAGGGAGGCAAAATTGGCTTATTCTATAACTGGCATAACACAGCTTTCACCGAGCAGATGCCTGCCAGTGACAGCCATTTATCTGACCAGGAGGTTTGTCACCACTCCACCACCTCTCCCAACACTACCAGTACAAGCAGCAGCAACAAGTCAGACAGAAGGATGAAGCAACTGATTATTCACCCCAGTGCCGCTGCCAACCTGACGTAGATGGGGAAATGGCTGTGCAGGCAGTGCCAGTGTCTTACCCAGACTGTGTCCTTATTCCAGCAGATGCCCTGAGGATGAGCCCTAATCCTGTTGACTTCTGGGCAGCAGATTGGTGGTGTCCACTAAAAGTGTGTAAATGAGTCATACATGGATCCAGGAAAATTTCCGTAGGCCAGTTAGATCTGACAGTGGTGGAACTTTTTATCGCCATCGAATGATGCCATTGCCATTGTCTCCCTGTCCGTTATGTCCCATTCTGATGCCATCACTGTTTTCCCTGCACAGCCAGACATCATATCCTGCCTTTTCCATCTTATATCATTCAGTCCTGCTACTGCTGCCACCACAACACATCAGGACTGTTCCATACTGTCCTGCCAATGCTGCCCATACCTGCTGCTGCTCAGTCAGACATCTCCGACAGTCTGGTCCGTCATGTTATATGCTGGTTTTAAAAAGTCCTAAAAAGGGATCATATTGAGACACTATGTTTTTGTTTTGCATTTACTTATGTAAGAAATGTATAGATAAGCTGTGTAGTAATACAGTAGAATCAGGAAGTGACAGAAAGGAGAAGTCTCTTAATATGATAAGAAAATAAAAGTCAAGGGATTCAGTGAGTATCATACTGGCTGATAGGAGATATTTATTATATCCTTCAGTGATATATTTTTATGTATTTATGGCTAATATCAAAGGTGTAAAAAAGTTCCTGGGAGAAAATCTATAGTGGGGCCCCACCTACTATGTATTATTATTATTATTATTATTAACATGTATTTCCTTTTAGAGCACCATTATTCCCCCCCAAGAGAGTTTTGAGCTTTATGATATAGCCCCACCTGACATGAGCCCCTTTTATACAAGAGTACCTTTTGTATAGAAGTAACTTTATAATGCATTTACCTATTAAAATGATTCTGAGATTGTTTTTTCGTGACACATTGTACTTTATGTTGATTGTAACTTTTGGTCATTAGGCTTGACATTTATTTATTAACCCTTTCTCAACATTTGCAGATGTCGGGACTTAAAATATGGTGTCCGCTCAGGACCTGAGTGGGTGCCATAGCCATTGAGTAATACAGTGGAGACTTAGCGGCAATGTCTGTGATCAGAGTCCTGTGACCAGGCCATCAGTCAAATGTAGCTAAGGCATATGATCATCGATGGCTCATGTCTGCTGCCATGTTATTGTATCCTGGAAGGAGATTTACGGTCAGCAGCCCATTTCATTCTTAAGACTCCCAGGCCTGTCACTACTATATTGCTTGTCCAAATCCTAGGGCTATAAAATAGAAGTAAAGAAATATAAATAAAAAATGAAAAAAAAAAATATAACCAATTTCAAAAGTATCTAAAATGTCAAATCACCCCCTTTCCCTTGATCAGAAATAAAAAATCAATAAGTAAAGTCGAACAAAAGACACATTAAGAATCCTTACATCCCAAAAATTCCAGAACTATAACAATAAGATATTTATCGCATATGGTGAATGTCATAGTGAGAAAAAAAAATTAAGGGGTTGTCCAGTTCAGACAAATTGGGGATTGTCTGACGTTTTGATTGATTTTAACTTACATTCACAGCACAGTAATCAGACATGTGCCTGGTAATGAGCTATCCACCTGTGTGTTCTTCACATGACCATGGACTGTATGTCACATGGCCATGGGCTGTACATCACATGAGATGGCTTTGTCACTGACCATGGACTGTATGTCACATGACCATGGTGTGATTTTTATCCACTGAAAGAAAACAAAATGAATAACAGCAAGCAGAGATCTAGAAAATCACAAGGAATTGATACAGAAAGTGTATTTGAGAATTGTAGAACTGTATATTATAGAAACATAAGATTTGTCTCTCAGTATTTGTTTCCAACTGGAAAATCACTTTAACATGGTGAACCACTTTTATGAAGTTTTGTCTACCCAAAAAATTGAGCAAAAATCATTCAAAATGTCAGACAATCCCCAAAACTCCAAAAATATACAACTTTCTTGACAAAAAAAGGAAGCCTTTCACAGCCCCATATATAGAAATGAAAAAAGTTTTGGGTGTTAGAATATGGCAACCCAAAGAATCATTTTTATTTTTTCAAAGTTTTGGATTTTTGTTAATCTGTTAAAGGGATTCTATCATTGGGGAAACATGTTTTTAACTGAAGCCACATCTTAATAGCCTTTATAAAGGCTATTCTTCTCCTACCTGTGTTGTTTCGCTCCTCGCCGCCATTTAGAAGAAATGTTGATTTGTATTTTTATGCAAATGCGTCTTCAGAACGCACAGGGGGTGTTCCTCCAGTGCTGAAACTGCACAGGGGTGTCCACTGTGCTCTCTTCAGACGCATTTTTGAACTTACCACTCCGCCTCTCCTCTTCTTTAGCAGATGCTTCTTCTTGATGTCATCCTTTGTTCGGGCCATTTTCCTGTGGCCTATTACACGAGCGTACTGCATGCGCTGTATGTAATAGGCCACAGGAACATGACCGAACGAAGACTCGTACAAGGATGACGTCAAGAAGAGGCGTCTGCTAAAGAAGAAGAGAGGCGGCGCGGTAAGTTCTAAAATGCGTCTGAGGAGAGCGCAGGGGACGCCCCCTGTTCAGTTTCAGCACTGGGGGAACGGTCCCTTTGCATTATGAAGATGAATTTGCATAAAGATAAAAATCAGCATTTCTTCTAAACAGTGGCGAGGAGCGAAACAATAATGGTAGGAGATGAATAGCCTTTATAAAGCTTATGGCTTAGATAGAGAAAGATAACTGTGAGATAAACTGTGAATTTCATTGTGTAATTTCACCAGAATCATCAAAATTGCACTAACTATGCACAACTATAAACAAGTGAACATAACTAAGAGCAAAGTAGAAGTAAAACAACCAAAATAAATATAGATCTGTAAGGACTGATGGTTATCACAATTCTGAATAAGGAAGTTCTCATTACAGATATGACACATATGATAGCAGAAAGTCAAGACACTGACAAAGACGGAGAAGACACCAAGATAATCAGAAGGAGGAAAGTAACCGGTAAATATATAGAGGACTAATGCTGTAGTATGATGGTGTAGTTATGTTTATACACTGATTCTATGTTCTACATATCAAAGAGAGACTTTAATAGAGTTTGCAATATCCAGAATAGCTGTAAATATGAGACACGTAGCAATGAAGGACTAATAACCTAGTACTAGGGGCATTCACTGGACAAAACTAGCTAGGGCATGGCGATATTTGGATATTAATTCTTGGCTCATATTCCTCAAGCCAAACATAAAGTGTACCTCCAATCATAAAACAATTTATCATAAATGAATAGTACAGGAGAACATGAGAAACTTTGTAATTCATCTTATTATGTCTCATTCTCCATTTATCAGGCTGTGTTAATATTAACATAGAAATCTATGTAGAGGGGCAGAAGGAGGCTGCTGGAAAACACACACAACTAAGGGCAACTGCTAAACTGCCCTGCACTATGAGTGAGCGAGCTCTATTGACTCTGCTGTCTTTCAAAGAATGAGATAATAAATCAACAGTCTCCTCCTATCCGCAGGCCTCTCCATAGACTTCTGTGTATGAGGCTGGGTACAGAGATGGATCCTTTCAATACAGGAAGTGAGTGAAGATAAAGAAGGGGAGAGCAGCCTAAAACTGGGGTAGGAGACATGATTCTTTAAGAAGATATATTACAAAGTTTCTTATATTCCATGAAACAATTAAGAAACAATTAATTTATGAAACCTTGTTTTATCATCGGAGGAACACCACAAGGGGCAACTCACATCTGTGCTGCTAGAGTCCTTGTATTAAAGAACTCTTTTATTTGCTGCTCATTCTGCCATACCGTGTTCAAGACTTTAAAACATAACTAAACTTTTAAACAGCTTTTGATTTTCTGGCATTATTTGTGTCATTAATATGTTTGTAATATACTTTAATTTTGTCTCCTTTCAGTGAAATCTTCTTCTTTATTCCTTCCCTTGCTTCTCACTATGTCCCTGCTTGTCACTGTGTATTGTGTATGGGCTTGTGTGTAATAAAAAGAAAATAATGGCGAGAGAAGTCACTGCAAACTGATATACCTTGGGCAATATAAAACAAAGAAACTTGCTTCCGGTGTCATATGAAAGAGGAAATGTTTGCAGTTCTGCCTGCACTATTTCCAGAGATATTACTCATTGAAGTACAATCAGGATTTAGATATCAATATCCAGCTTTGTTTTCAATCAGTGATATCTCTGAACATGGTAGTGGTAGAACTTCAGTTTAGTGTTATATGAATGAGAATCTCCTCCATGATAAGTTCTTATGTTTTATAAAGCCTGAGATATAACTATTTAAAATGACCCTGACTCATCCTTATTTTCCCTGCATTACACACAAGCCCGTACTCTGTACACAGTGAGAAGCAGGGACAGATCTCAACAGAGAAGCAAGGGGAAGAATAACAAATGCAAACTAACTAATACAATTTTTCATGACACTAACTCAACAGAATATAAAAATAGGAAAGGCTACTATACTTATTATATCCCTTTGTGTTAACTTATCAGTATATCATGTTGCAAGGAAAGGCTCAGCTATACACTCGAGTAAAATGAGTTAATTTTATTAAGACACACATGACTATTAAAGTTTCCTTTCCAGTAATTCTAATCTATGGCTGCATTTAGCAGTAGCAGATTTGTGCATATATTATAGTAAATCTGTTTTTTGCTTTTGTTTTGTCTTCTTTTGCTTTAAACTATTATTTTTATTTATTCATTTTTAGGTAAAAATTCAGAATGTTTCCTGCTGATTATAATCTGGATTTACTTCATACAATTTCGGATTACGACAGTCTGTATGTTCAGATTTCCCATTCTTTATTGTTCTAGATTAAATCAAGCTATTCTCTATTTACATCTGAATTAGCAACAGACTTCATCAAATTTGATGGGAGAAATACGGATGTAGATCTGCCTGCCATGTTACATCTTGCTGCTCGCTATTCATTTAAATAGCCAGGTGGTCCCTTCATTCATTTGCAGTGCAGGAGCCACCCACCATCCTGCTCCTGCCCCCTACCCTATCTAACACTTGACTGACCTACACCCAATAGGATCAGGAGTAATCTGTTACATGGCTAATGCTAGGAGTCCTCGGACTAGCTTAATCTGGCGCACAGGACTTCTCATATGTGCCAGAATTATTAGTAGCTATTCATGATTATGGTGCATCTCTAGGTCCCCTGCACCATAATAGAAAGCCAAATTCATTGAACTCTGGTTTCTATTCAGTTAACAGAGAAAAACACAGAAATACTATTAACTCCTCCATTATTATTTTGGAAACCACTGCCACCAGGGGCGCTAGGAAGATTTGGTTATTATGTAGTAACTCACTATCTACTGGAAGTTAGGTACTGGGGCAACTGCAGGCTGGTATTGTTAGGCTGGGAATGCCCAAAAACCCTGGGATTTCCCATTGTAGTACACCCTCATATAAATATAACTATACATATTTCGTGAATATATAAATATATTTTTTATAGTTCACATTGCATCCCTTTACATTTGATTTACTGTAGGAGGATTCTGGTGTGGGCTTAGTAGTTTATTATGACTGCGGCCCTTGTGTATGTTAGAAATATGTAAGCATGTGTTTTGTACTTTTTAAATGTTTTTAATCTTTTGTTTGTGCTTTGGATCTGATGGGATAGTGAATAATATGCATATTTTTGTTTACTTTTTATATCTGGCCTCCCTTGGGGTATGTAAATACAGACAAGGTTGGAGCGAAATGCTCAAGAACCCTGGTGCAGAAGTTCAGCTTGGCCTCACTGCCCCGTTTATCACAAAAAAAAACAAAAAACACTTGTCCACTTCTCCTTTTGAACAGTTCCATAGCTTTAATGAACAAAGAGGTAGATACAATTTTCCTCAGTTCCATCTCCCCATTTTCCATGAATAAGCATTAGGGTTAATATCTCCAAGCTCCTGAAAGAGGTGGGGGATAAAGCAAATTTATTCCTAAAGTCCTAAAGTACAAAAAAAAAAAAAACTTCAATCCCTAAGACCTGTTCCTTGATGGCAGAATATGATGGAATAACCTTGTATCCAAATGTGACTGCACTTTGGATTTCCCACTAACCCTTATGTATACTCCATTATACTCTGCATAAGCCTATCTTTTACCCTATTATTTCTGCTTAGGTCAACCATAGACTACGAGGCAACTACCCCGTCTTATTATCCTGAAGATCCTGAAGTTTTACAGAAGGTGTCAATTACTTTATACAGCATTATTTTTGTTCTTGGGATTTTTGGTAATGGATTAGTCATCTGGATTGCCGGATTCAGGATGAAGAAGACAATCAGTGCCGTGTGGTTCCTCAACCTGGCCATTGCGGACTTCCTATGCTGTTCTTCCCTTCTTCTGCGCATTGCAGAGTGGGCTGACCATGAATCAGAATTTCCAGATACTTTTTGCATATCAAGCATTATTCTGTTCACTATAAACATGACCGCCAGTGTTCTTCTCTTGACAGCCATGAGTATTGACCGCTGTGTATCAGTCATGTGGCCATTTTGGGCTAAAGTTCATAGGACACGTAGACTAGTGAGGATCACTGCAGGAGTCATTTGGGTGTTGAGTTTACTTTTGACCAGTTTATTGATATACTTAAAACAATTTTATTCTCTTTCTCTAGATGAATGGTGCTTGTCCTATAGTCAAAACAGTTTTGATTTGATGAGGATAAATGACGCCATTCGGCTGTTCAGATTAGTTATGATGTTTGTGATCCCTTTTCTCATCGTCTTGACCAGTTATGTGATCATTTTTCTCACAGTTAGAAAAAGTAAGAGACCCCAGAGATCTCAGAGATCCTACAGGATCATCACCGCTGTTATATTGTGTTTCTTTTTTCTGCTGGTGTCCATATTACATCTGGCCACTAACACCCATGTATGATGAATTTGACTTTCCATTCTACACAGTAAATATTATTATAACTAACTTGGCTTACCTTAACAGTTGTATCAATCCAATCATTTATGTTTTTATGGGTCAAGATTTTAGACAATGTTTCCTGAGATCTATCCCCGCCAGGCTTGAAAGAGCATTAAGTGAAAATCCTGATGACCCAAGCAAAGAACAAGATGACCATGAACATACCTGCAATACAGATGTATAAAATGAATTTCTCTGATCAGTATAGAAACACCCTAAGACTAAGGCTATGCGCTAACACTATGAGTATGCATGAGTTAGCTACGGCGGAATCATCACCAAGATGGCATTTCAACAATACCATGCACAGACTGAAAAAAAACCTCACATTGCTCGCCACTCTATACTGAAATGTTACGCTCTATTGTAAAGTGTATTAGAACAGCGGGTCACAATAATGATTACGACAGTGACATCAATTTAAAGCTTTTAATGTCTCTGTATATATGAACCAAAAAAAATCCTGAAATATTCCAGTTTTTACACTGGTCCATGGAGCACATACCTGAGGTTGACATTTCCAGTTTTTAACAGTTCATTTTCCAGCTTTGCTGTATAGACTGGGGCTGAATCTTAATATCTTTAAGGATCAGTTTCAGCAGAGTACTCTTTTTATCACTGTGTCCCATCGGGATTTTCATCAATGTAAAATATGTAATTATTTGAGTTTCTTTCAGTCCTTAAGACTTGTCCACTTCATTCATCTATTTATTATATATTGAGTCATATGAGTTTCCAGATGTATCAGAGCTGCATTGTTTATCTGGCACATCTCATAGTGATATTACAGTGTGTGCAGATGGATTATCACAATATACACACTGTACAGCCTTGTATTACATACACTTGAAAGACATTGATCAATTTTGTGTATATTTCTCAAAGGATAAAAAAATAAAATCTAAAAATGATCAATCTCATATCTACCTACCTAGCTAACTTTTAACTACAAGAAGACACAGACAGCACTCCAAAAATGGTGAAAAAATAGAAGTTTCAGTTTCAGTTTCAGTTCCTATAGAACATTTCTCAAGACGGCTTGAGAAAGGTTCTATAGGAACTGAATATTGCTCTTGGTTTCTAATAGAGTCTTTCCATTTTTTCACTATTTTTGAAATTCTGTCTGTGTCTTCTTGGAGTTAGTTACATGGTCGATAAGCTAATCATAATCTGTTGCAGAATTTTATCCTTTGGTGCTGCTCTCTTGTGAAATGTATATTTCTAACTATCTATCCATCTATGACTGTGTCCCTTAACTTATACTGAATTTTTTGAATGTCTCCAATTTCTCATGAAACCAAATCAATGCAATTTTGTGACATGCTAACAAAAACCTTGACAGGCTGCAAATCATAGCACATCATCATAGGGAAGGGATATAATGGGGTAGATATCAACATTAAATGTGGAAAAGAAATAATTCACCTCTCAGAGATAGCATAAAACTAAGATGCAACAAGGTAAAATTGTATAATTCGTATAAGGGGTGACTTTCTGCACTTTAGCAGGTAGCACTTCAGTGGACAGGACCTTGTCCATGTTTCTCAGCAGAATAAGCCATCTGGTTACTTCTGTCTGTGATCCTGTTTCTTTAACCCCTGAAGGACCAGGGTAATTTCTGTTTTTTCATTTCCATTTTTCCCTTCTCACATTCCAAGAGCCATAACTTTTTCATTTTTCAGTTCACAGATTCACATGATGGTTTATTGTTTGCGGGACAAATCGTACTTTTTAATGGCATTCAATATCCTGTGCAATGTACTGGGAAGCTAGAAAAAAAAAATTAGAATGTGTTGGAATTGGAAAAAAAAAACATATTTGCGCCAATTTTATATGGTTTTACTTTTTACGGTGTTCACTGTGTTACCTGTATTCTGTGGATCAGTAGGATTATGGAAATACCAAATTTACATAGTATTGTAATGTCTTGATACCTTTTAAAAAATGAAAAACTGCAAAATAGAATAAAAAAATTGTTGCCATGTTCTGACACCTTTTTCATGTTTACAAGTATGGAGCTGGGTAAGGCGTCTTTATGTGTGACAAGATTATGTTTTTGTTGATATCATTTGGTGGAAGTTCTGATGGTTTGATCACTTTTTATTCAGTTTTTTTTTTATCAGCAAAGTGTTGAAAAAACTCCAGGCTCATGTAGAAATAGAAAAAAGATGGTCGCTGGGCAAAGATGGCGGCAATCTTTTTTCTATTCCTACACGAGCAGCTGTGTGCATGCCCAGCGGCCATCTTTTTTCTATTTCTACACGAGTGACACTGCGCATGCCCAGTGGCTATCTTTATTCTTTTCCTACATGGGGCTAGGAGGACCAGGACATTGCGGGGGATGTGATGCAACGGCAAAGGTAGGAGTAGAATAGCCTTTTTAAAGGCTATTCCGACGTGTCCTTAGTTTAAAATGCATATCCCTATATCCCCAGGCTCTCTGCAGTCAGGAAAATAGCTGTTTTTTAATGAAATTCACCGCAAATTAATTCGGATCGAATCATTTTGGGAAATTTAGTGAAGCTGCCGAATCGAATTTTGGAGAAATTCGAACATCTCTAGTCTCCATCTATCAAGTCTAAGACTAAAAAAGAATTGCACGTAGAGCCTGCTGAAGAAAAAAATTGCTAAAATAATTGCAGAATACAAGACATATAAAGGTCAGAAATATTGTTATTCCTCATGTATACACTGTAATATAATTTTATATGTATACAGTATTTGTAGACTCCTCCCGCCTCCTCTCTCCACTTCTATAGACATAGGCAATGTGGGTCATGTGACCTGCAGTACTTCTCAGGATTTTGAGAGATAAGAGCAGAAAGAGGCATCTACCTCCAATAAGATATTACAATGTTTCTTATAATCACCTGTATTGTGCATTGGGGCAAAGTTACCGACCATTTAAAACTACATGCAAGTATTAATACAGTTACTAGATACCGGAAATAGGTTCAGAGGTAGCTTATCGTATTTAACACAATATATTATTATACATTGTTGCAGACCCCAGAGTATAATAAGCGGAGCCCCCAGGGAGGTGATGAAACATAAAAAATAATGTTAACTCACCTTTCCTGCGCTCCACGGCAGCTTTGTGCTCTGCAGGTGCTTCTGCCTGATGTAAGAGACCACTGACAGGGCATCAGGGGTCACGTCTGGCGTCATTACACATAATGATGCAACGTGACCCCAGAAACTCAATCAGTGGCCGCTGACTATAGGCTTAAGCACCCGAAGAGAACAGAGCGGCTGCGGAGCGCAGGGAAGGTGAGTAACATTGTTTTTGAACAAATGTTTTTCATTACAAAAAAAATATGCTGAGTGGTGTGCCGAAAATGTTCTTTCCTTGGTCTTGGACACAGTGCAGATTGAATTCCAGTGTTTTGACTATGAAAATTGTGATTGAAATTGATATATTTGCTGCAGCACAGGAACAGTAGCACATCACTACACTGACACACATAGCCTGTGCTGCTGCTCTAACAGTGTAAGAGACATGCAGTGACTCCAGGCTCCTATCTCTCTCTCTATCAATTAAATCTTCTCCAGTACTTATTTACACAGAGCCTGCACTTACCCACACTTACATATCTGTGTATCTCTATGTTTTTTCTCTCCTATTCTGACTGTCTGAGATGCTCCTATCTGTCTAATCTCTCCCCACGAAATGGGCACCTTCTCACTCTGCATTGGCTTTTACAATGCTTACTATATGTGTCAGACATGTCTCTTCAGCTGCTGCTTCTTTAAGGTTGCCATGACCACTTGAGGAAGTTTTTCTGTTGTATACTCCCATGCCTTGACCAATTAGGAGCTGAAGAGGCCTATATAAGACCACTCCTTTTTGATACAGGTGCCAACTAATTTAGTTTGCTATTCCTCATTTGGCTCTCCATCTTGTCTGTGAATACCTGCTTGATTACTGACTTCTGGCTTGCTCGCTGGATTCCCATTTTGCCTCCTGATTCTGCTTTGACATTCCCGGTTGGATTTGTGACCCTCGGCTTGTTTCTCGGATATTGCTTTTGTCTCCCATCTCTGCTTATTATGTCTCCATCTGATTTTTTGACCCTGCTGGTATGACTTGTCTTGCCTCCATGCCACCTTGTAAGTTTTAGTGGACTTAGTGTTGGTTTCTGCAGCAGTGCATTTATTATTAGTACATTTATCTTTTTGGTGACAGTTCAGATCCCCAGATCCAGCATAGGTCCATCTCTCCTTGCGGCAAGCTCTCGTGAAGGTGTATGGGGGCTCTGTCTTGGCACAAGTGTGCTATTTGTAGATAGCTGTCTCTACTGCTCGCAATTATCAGCAATTATCTAACCATAGCAATATGAGAATTTATTGACCTCGCTTTTTGACCACAAAACTGGTGGACGAATCTCATGAATATTTGCAAAACAAATTTTTCCAGGTTTGCCCTCCTTTATACTCAACCTTTCCCTCGTAATTTGCATTATACTTACCTGTGGTCCTCTTGGACATTCTGACTGGTAAATGGGCCATTGCTGAACAGACTCAGCTTTGACTTTCCTGTGTTAAAGTCTTTGGTTGCATAAGGTGGGGGGTCTAGATACTAAGAATTGTTGCTGTGGCTTATCTTCAGATACCTCCTTCTTTTTATCAACAATAATGATAGTAATAAATCAAGTCAAGACACAAATAAGATGGTTGATGTTTAGAATTTATTTGTTAAGAATAACCAAAGATAACGGCATTTCTGTTCATAATATCAATCTAGCCTGAGAACGTATATGGAAAGGTTGAATAATATACAAAAGTCCTAGAATTTATACAAACCCCTTATATAGGTGGAATAATGATAAGAAGTTAATAAAAAGATACTGTTCTTGTCCATAGACGTGTCATATCTGATGTATGTTTATCATGCACAGCCAAAGGACTGGGCCAATCTGTACCAAATATGAAAGACAGATGGACCAGAAGATCTGTACACTGTAGCGGTGGCATCGGGAACTGCAGCCCTGCTCACATTTACATTAATACAGGTAGGGCTGCTTCTGGCCTCATACCAAGTATATGTCTTCCAGTGGCCGAAACAGATGATCGGGACGGGGTCTGGATGTCAGACTTTGACAGATCTGATACTGATGACCTATCCTGTGGATAGATCATCAGTATCAATTACCTTCAGATCATGGACAACCCCTTTAAGATACAGAGGTCAGTTTGCTACTGGATGAAAGAATGGAGACCTGGTTGGTTCTCCTTCATATCACTTGTAGGGAACATTATTGAATAATCTTTGGCTGGATGGCCAAATCAGTAAAAGCCTCTATTGATGCCATCAAAGATTTTAAGACCTCTGTTAGCCTCCTGTTCATCTCAGGATAGTCCAAAATCATCTCAGGAATTTTTTCGACAAAGTTGTATTTTGTGCTAATAAAAATGCTTTTGTGAATTAGATAGATAAATAGATAGATAAATATTCTTCTCTAACCCAATCCATAAGACACTTCTACTAAGTGCCTAAAAATATCAAAGTACAGAATAATTGTTCTTATTTATGACTTATTTAGTCATTAATAAAACATCCTGCAAAATGTTTAGAGAAATACTTCTAACATATATATATTTTTAAAAAGTTGCTTCCTATAGAAGTACTTAAAATAGTAACACCATTCAGCTGTTAAAACTTTCAAATAGATACAGTAGAGATATATATTATATATTATATTTGTTTTAGATTTTAATGTTCTTCCTTAGGGAAATATACAGAATATAATAGGTATATAAATGTTCTTATGTCACTCAGCTATGAACTTGTGATAGATAACCCATCAATATAAGGATGTCATAACACTCTGAGGTGCACTAGATATGAATCACAGCTCTGGTACATCTGATAAACTCAGAATGTGTAATGAATTGATAAATGCAATGTATAAAATACTCCGCAATACCTAAAGAAATCTTTTAATTACAGATTTATTGTAATTTACAGATATATTGATGAAACTCTGATAGGACATCAGTGATAATGAGAAGACTCTGCTGACACTGTCATTTAAGCCATTAGTGACCGACACATAGACTTCTACGTTTGTGAATAATAGGTATTATTCAATGCAATTGACTTTCTATGTCGATTGCACCAGGATAGTGCAAAGTCTGTACTGTACTCACAGGCAGACACCTGCTCTTAACGCCCAGAATTGGAAAATTGCCGATCCTGGGCATTTAACCCTTTAGATAATAATAATAATAGTCCTTTAATAGTCCCACAATGGGGAAATTCAGTGTGTTACAGCAGCAAAGATAAGCAGATACGAATACAAATACAAACATGAACAGGAATGTTCCAAGGTAAGAGGCATTACATTGATAGTAGACAGACAGATAAGAAGTAGCAGAGGAGGGGGGAGGATTTAACAGGCAGAGAGATATTTCAGTTCTCTGTGTGTAATGATCTCCGCTTAGGTCGATGTTGGTTGTACAGCCTAACCGCGCTGGGGAGGAAAGACTTCCGATAGCGCTCCTTCTCACACTTAGGGTGGAGCAGTTGGTCACTGACTCACGGTCTCATGCATGGGATGGAACTTCTTCTCCCGCATGGAGCTCACCACTAACAGTATCCTTCTGTCACCCACCACCTGCACTGGGTCCAGGGGGCTCCCCAGGACAGAGCTGGCCATTCCAATCAGCTTGTCAAGTTTCTTTCTGTCCCTGGTTGATATATTGCTCCCCTAGCAGGCCACTCTGAAGAAGATGGCTGATGCCACTACCGAGTTGAAGAAAGTCCTAAGAAGTGCCCCTCGGATTCCAAAGGCTCTCAGCCTCCTAAGCAGGTAGAGCCTGCTGTGGCCCTTGCTGTACAGGACCTCCATGTGATCTGCCCAGTCCAGCTTAATATTAAGGAGCAAACTCAGGTACTTATAGGTGTTCACTTCTCGATTCCCGTCCCCAGGATGTCCACTGGTTTAGGAAGGCATCTGCATTTATGGAAGTCCACCACCATCTCCTTGGTTTTCCCCGCGTTAATCTTCAGGTGGTTCCGGTGGCACCAGTCCACAAAATCCCGGTTCAGTTCTCTGTACTCCCGGTCATCTTCGTCTGTGATGAGACCTACTATTGCAGAGTCGTCAGAATACTTCTGTAGGTAGCAGCTAGATGAGTTGCACCTAAAATCTGCAGTGTACAGTGTGAAGAGGAAAGGGGCAAGAACTGTTCCCTGAGGTGCCCCCGTATTACATATCACAGTATCTGACACACAGTCACGGATTCTCACGTATTGAGGTCGATTTGTGAGGTAGTCTAGGATCCAGTTGGAGAGGTGGTGGTCCACTCCAGCAAGGCCCAGCTTGTCTCTCAGTAACCCAGGCTGTATGGTGTTAAAAGCACTAGAGAAATCAAAGAACATTATTCTCACTGTGTTCCCTGGTTTCTCCAGGTGAGACAGAGCCCTGTGCAGAAGGTGGATGATGGCATCATCTACTCCAATGCCCGGCCGATAAGCAAACTGTAGAGGGTCCATATCTGGGCTCACTAGAGGGCGGAGATGTGTGAGAACCAATCTCTCTAAGATCTTCATCAGGTGGGATGTCAGTACTACAGGTCTGTAGTCGTTGATTTCCATAGGGTGAGGTTTCTTTGGAACTGGTACCACACAAGAAGTTTTCCATAATTCAGGGACTATTTCCTGCCTCAGGCTAATATTAAACATGTATGTAATTATAACACACAGCTGGTCCCCA
Source organism: Leptodactylus fallax (assembly GCA_947044405.1). Classification (NCBI taxonomy): domain Eukaryota; kingdom Metazoa; phylum Chordata; class Amphibia; order Anura; family Leptodactylidae; genus Leptodactylus; species Leptodactylus fallax. The sequence goes on along the minus strand of CAMRHE010000853.1, from coordinate 200,102 downwards.
CAAGTCTTAATTAGCCTTGCACTGATGTCATCTGGCCCTGCGGCTTTCCTCACCTTGATCTTTTTCATCTCCTTCCTCACCTGGGCCCGTGTGAAGGTCAGACTGTGGTCAGATATAGACGGATTTCTGGATTTACTGGTCTGTTGGGGAGTAGCCGCATTGGGTGAAGTAATTGTGGTGGGGGGAACTGAAGGACATGCTGGGGTAAGAGGAGCTGGTGTGTGATCAAATCTGTTGAAGAATAGGTTTAGTTCATTAAGCCAATTAACATCTGCCTCAATCTGGCAGACAGACTGATTATGACCCGAAATTGACTTAAGCCCCTCCCAAACCCCCCTTATGTCTTTCCTTTCCATTTGCTTTTCCATTTTTTCCTTATAACTAGCTTTTCCCTGCCTGATTTGATGCCTCAGCTCCTTTAGTACTTCCCCCAACCCCTCCTTATCTCTTGTCCTGAATGCCATCTTTTTCTCAAGTGGTGTTTTTCTTTCAGAATTAATCCATGGTTTGTTGTTGGAAAAGCACCTCACCACTTTTGTGGGTACTGTGTTGTCCACACAAAAATTAATGTAGTCCGTTATGCAGTGTGTGAGTCCTTCTTTATCTTCTCCATAAGAATCCTGCAGAACTTCCCATGCGGTTGTGTCAAAACAATCCCTCAGAGCCTCGTCACTCTCCTCGGACCATATCCTCACTGTGCGGGTGACAGCTGGTTCTCTACGTACAAGTGGCTTGTACACAGGTCGGAGATGCACTAGGTTGTGATCCGATCTTCCAAGGGGCGGTAGGGCTGTTGAGTTATACTCCTCCCTCGCTTTGGCAAAGAACAAGTCCAGTGTTTTGTTGTCTCTTGTGTGGCAGGTTACATACTGTGTGAAACTGGACAATGTGGATGATGGAGAGACATGGTTGAAGTCACCCGACACAAGAAGGAGGGCCTGGGGGTGTCGCGACTGCATCTGGCTCACCGTGGCTTGTAGGACCTCGCAGGCAGTGTCAGCTTTCGCAGAGGGAGGGACATATGCAGCTATCATGATGACATGTGATAGTTCCCTTGGTAGATAGAAAGGTCTCATGCTCACAGCTAATAGTTCAATGTCCTTACAGCAAGTTTGCTCCTTAATCACAATGTGCCTAGGATTACACCATCTATCATTCACAAATATTGCCAGCCCTCCTCCTTTCCTCTTACCGCTCTCTCTTGTCCTGTACGCTCAAAGGAGTTTAAAGCCATTCAAGGAGACAAGAGTGTCCGGAGTAACTTCAGTGAGCCAAGTCTCTGTAAGCAGCATCATGCTACACACCTGAAACTCCTGATGATGCCTTGTGAGCGCCGTTAGTTCGTTCATCTTATTTGCAAGAGATCTCACATTGCCCATAATGATGGAGGGCAGAGCTGGTCTGAAACGTCTCTTTTTAATCCTCTGCTGGACTCCAGCTCTACACCCCTCCTTTTCCTTCTCTATAGCTCCTGGGGGATGTCTGGGCTATTGGAATGTCGCCCTGCTGTGTCTCTAAGCTGCAAAAGTTCCTCTCTGGAGTAGACAAAAGAATTGTCTGCAGACACAATAGTTCCCATTTGAAGCAAAACAAACAAAAAGTATTACAAAGGTCCAATTCCAAGTCTTCATGTGTTTCTTCATAGTGAAAAGTCCCTTAAGTAGAGTGATAAAACAAGACAAAGAAAGAAAAATAAGAGAAAGACTCAGAGCTGCTGAAACAGGCTGCCACTCCAGCGGCGCCATCTTGGAAAAAAAAAAATGATGCTGCAGTCAATAATGGAATCTAAAAGATTTTCTAAAGAGGGGGCTCCTTCCTCTAACTATAAACTCCCCTGGCTTCTGTATATTCTTATTAGGCCATGCCAAAGTCCTAATAAAATGCCTGTCAGAATGTGACAGGCTGTATAATACATTGCACTATATAGGTAGAGCAATGTATTATTATATAAGCGAGCAGATCGCACATTCAAATCTCCTAGGGGGACTACATTTTTTTTTTAAATTATGTTAAAAAAAAGCAAGTAAAATAATAACACATGAATTCCCCCATCCTGAATAATGAGAAATGAAAATAAAAAAAAAAAATAGGCACATCCTTAATGACCTGAGCAATTTTCCCTACACAATGAATTCCATAAAAAGTTTTTTTTAAGATCCAGAATAGCCATTATTTTGTCTGTGGCCCTTCATGAAAATGTCAGGTCTTCCCACAAAAAATAAGCCTGCACCCTAAGTCTGTTGACAACAAAAAAAGTAATCAAGTTTATATTACAAAAAGGGTTTTTACTTTGAAAAAGTAGTAAAACTTAAAAAAAAAATATACAAATTTAGATTTGCATCCATGTAATCGTTTCGACCGACTGAATAAATTTATCCTGATATTTAAGCCACACAGGGAGGGCACCAAATTTATAGCATAAAAAGACAATCCCATAAAGAGCTAGTAATAATAATGATCTATCTATATATACAGTGCCTTGCGAAAGTATTCGGCCCCCTTGAACTTTTCAACCTTTTGCCACATTTCAGACTTCAAACATAAGGATATATATATACATATATATATATATATATATATATATATATATATATATATATTAAACAAAATATTTAAGGATATTTTGTTTAAATGAGCAAAACTATGGGAAAAATCTCAGATAGAAATGTATCATTATACTGTAAATCCTAGAACTTGTCTTTAAAAGGTTTCCACCTGGGCAATAGGAATTTGTTTTATAGATATGTAGTGCGAGTGCATTCCAAATCCCCCTGCTCTCTGCTCAGATCATCAGGATGTTCTCCTAAGGCTCTTTGAAGCCTGATGGGGATAGATCTTAAGAAACCTTGTCTAAAATCTTGGCCCATAAAAACATAAATCATTGGATTGATACAACTGTTAAAAAAAGCCAAGGTAGTAATAACATTATTTATCGTTTGGTACAGAATGCAACCTAAATCACCAATAGGTGTTAGTAGTGAGATGTAAATTGGAAACCAGCAGATGAAGAAACACAATATAACAGCGGTGATGATGCTGTAGGACCTCTGAGATCTCTGAGATTTCTTATTTTTTCTAAGTTTTAAGAAAATGGTGACATAACTGGTCAAGATGATGAGAAAAGGGATCACAAATAACACAATTAACCCAACTAGCTTGACTATATATGTTCTCTTTTGTATATACATGCGGTCTTGTTCATTCCTAGAGATTAGACGCCATCTACTTGAGTACCACATCAAACCAGCTAGAAGCAAACTCAACACCCAAATGACTCCTGCAGTGATCCTCACTATTCTACGTGTCCTATGAACTTTAGTCCAAAATGGCCACATGACCGAGACACAGCGGTCAATACTCATGGCTGTCAAGAGAAGAATACTGGCGCTCACTTTTAGAATGTACATAATAATGCCAAGCATACAAAAAAGATTTATATGTGGTATGTCTGGGAAAATGTGAAGACTCCGTGAAATTTTCAGAGGAAAAAATGCACAGCATAAGAAATCCGCTATGGCCAGGTTGAGGAACCACACGGCACTGATTGTCTTCTTCATCCTGAATCCGGCAATCCAGATGACTAATCCATTATCAATAATCCCAAGAACAAAAGCAACGCTGTGTAATGTAAGTGATATCTTCTCTAGAATGTTCATATAGTAGCTGTGACAATCCTTGTTTCCTGTATTTGTAAAATGACCTTAGGAGACATAATAGGGTAGAGGTTAGGCTCACCAAGGATGCGTAACTTCATATTACCTAAAGTATATAATTTTTACACTGGGGCATACATGGGGAACAAAGATAAAAACAAACTGAGGTCTCATTGTGGTCTTCGGTCATCCCACCATACTCCCAGAACAGATTTCTCTTCTCTTTTGCCAGTTGACTCTGTCCAAGAGAAGGTATTATGGGGTTAACCTAAGACGAACCACCATGCTTTTTAAAAAAAATTCTGGAATTATAATAGGGTACAAGTTAGGCTCATGTAACTCTAAAGTATGTACTTTTAACATTTTCAAAACTATTTTGGTGCAATTTTGGCGTATTGTGGCACATTTAAACCACACCCCCTTATGAGATTGCACACCCACATGTCGAGCATGTTAAAAAATTTTAGCCCAAATTAGATGTGCCAGAGATGCTCCACACTGCGTCAAAGATGTCCCATGTTTACATCAGTGTCTAGTCTAAACCACAATAGTAAATCAGGGCCATTGCCTCTATGCCATGTGATTTCTTTTTTGAAAAGCTCTGGAATATTCTAATTGGTTTTTTAGCAGGTTTATTAAGATATGTTAGAGATAAACTAAAGTACTTCTGAGTAAATTTCGACAAATTTATTAGGAGGTTCTGGTGCTTTTTGCTCCATTTTCTGGTGTAAAATCTCCATTTGCTGGACTGATGGACACCCCACTCACCCTGCTAAACTCCACCCATTTCTCTTCTCAAAAGTGGAGAGAGCCATTATTCTAGAAATAATTATCGATAAATAGAAATTGAGTTTTTTTTTTTAATATCCTCTCACTATGAACAATTAGTGAAAAAAAAAAATAAAACTGCACACAGGTCTCCCCATATTAAAAAAAAAAGTGACCACCCTTCACGTCATTGGGAAAAAAATGGAGCAAGCTTGTAGAGAAGGCAAAAACTATCGGCTGTAGAATTTATTTTAATTAACTTTCAAAAAATAGACAAATCCATCATTTTTTACATGATCTTCCTACTTTTCCCTCACCTCTTCTTAATGATCAGTTTTGAGCCTTTTCTGGCATTAGGTAGAGATAGCTGAACAAACTAGGACTGTGTCGGGTATGATCCAACTATTCCAAATTGTTTTTTCTTATGTTTTTTTTTTTTACGAAACTGAACAACTGAAGATTCATCTCAGCAGAACTAAAATGACATCTGCATTATACTCTTCAGACCCTAGAGTATATTTGGAGGCCCAGGGGAGGTGACAAAATTAAAAAAAACATTCATAGTCACCTTCCCTTCCCTGTATTTGGGCCATCTCTCTTAGTGACATCATGAGCCCAGGGTCATGGCTAAAACCTGTGATTGGGCCACCAGCGGTCACATGGGAACGCTGAGCGTCATGATGTGATGAGGTCCAGCGTTCCCATGTCACCACTGAGGTCCAATTACAGACTTCAACGGTGCCCCCAGGTGCATGACGTCACCGAGGAGGTGGAGAAGGAGTGCTGGATACAGAAGGTGAGTATGATTTGTTTTTCTTTTTGTCACCTCCCTTGGGCCTCCACTTATTATACTCTGAGGTCTGAAGAGACCCCAGAGTATATTAATGACACCATTTAAAGGCTGAGGCCCCACGTTGCGGAAACGCAGCATCTTTTGTTGCAGATTTTGCTGCGGTTTTTTAAGTCAAAGCAAAGAATGGCTACAGAGGGAATGGGAAATATATAGGAAGCTCTTATACTTCTCCCTTCTGCTCACTCCACTCCTGGCTTTGGCTCAAAAAAGTGCAACAAAAGAAGCTGCGTTTCCGCAACGTGGGGCCTCAGCCTAAGGTATGGTTCATACCATCATAACTTGTTCATTTCAAAACAAATCTTGAACCTGATCCACTTGAACCCAAAATGAAACAAATCCTGAGCGATTCACCCATCTCTACGTGTGGGTGATTTTAATGCCCCATGGGACTTCCTCAAGCCTGTGATTGGTTATGAAGTTTTGATGCAACCGCCATGATGTTGACAAACACATCAAGACAGTTTTCATCAGTTCACCAAGGCCCATGACCTCACCCAGGAGGCTGGAAGACAATTGTGATGGAGTGCCTGACACCATGAGGAGTCCAAAGAGGCGAGGGAAGGTAAGTATCACTGTTCATTATTCTTTTGCACCTTTCTTCGGTAGCAAACCATAAAAATCTCAGGTTGGCCAAAAACAAAACCAGTTTTGGAAATTCAGAATGAAACAGCTTGTTACAAACATTTGATCATCTCTACCAGGAACCCATCATGTTTGTGCAGCACTGCAGGATCAGTAGCTTAGAACCTGTTTTGTACATGTACAGTGGTGCGAGTTGGAGCCCAGGACCAAGATAAACACATGTTCAATGCTTAGTATTTTGTAATGTATGGGTGTGCTGGTCCTCCAAAGGGAGAAAGGATCTTTGTCATTGCTGTTTGCTGGATAATAGATCAAGGCCAAAAACAGGAGACGGCCGTCTATTAACCCTCAAAGATGCTACTGGAAAATGGATACTCAGGGTGTGGTCAGATGGGACAATTGTTTTGCTCAAGATGCTGTAGATCTGGCCATGTCACCCGGACAAGATCTTCTGAAAAGTAAATCCAAGTGATTTTTAAATAAATGAATGAAGTTAAGGCTCTGTTCACATCTGTGTTGTGGGTGTAAATGTAAACCTCAATGCCATGCTTAATCTATTACACAGATTCCATTGACTTACAGTATAATAGGGTCAGACAATGAGTGCCAGTTTTCCATTCCATTCCATTATAGAAAACAATTCTGCATGCTGTGCTAATATTCAAGTCAAGGATGAGGGAATTTGGGACAGAGACTCTAATGCAGATGTGAATAGAGCCCAACCTGTGTTCTTGAATAATAACGATTGAGGAATATGAACATACTGTTTGTTGTCATCCAGAATGGTATTAGGTAAGGTCAAGTCATAATATGGAGGATCCATTCTGACTTTTTACCTAAAAGAAAAATAATAATAATAATAATAATAATAATAATAATAATAATATATTATTATTATTATTATTATTATTATTATTATTATTATTAGTGATTATTATGTAAGTTAATCATTAAGTTAATACAGATGATTTTTTTATTAAAAGTTTTAGGCAGGCATGGTATAAAGGATATCCACATTTCAGTCTCGTCTCATGATCCATTAGTGAGTTTATTATCGACAATCAAAATATAAGTATAAAAGTTTAATAATTCTGAATAAAATATAACAAATATAAAAATACATAAAACATATTTAGAACCTCTCCTAAATGCCATGAAACAGAGTCCAAGAAAGTCCCTGAACTGAATTCATTAAAACTCCCAAACAAAAAATAAACAAAAAAAAAGGCAATAGGGAGTATTAAAATGTGTGACCTTTGCCTTTGCCTTCCTTCCATCCATTGTATGTGCTGCAAACTTTACAGAGATTGAAAGAAGTGGTCCTGGCGGTCCAGATGGAAGAGACGGGAAATGTGAAGGATTAGTCAGAGACGTCACCTGTAAGTCACTAAATGTTACTGCCCTGTATTCACCTAAATGGTCTGCAGAGCCCTGTGTAGAGCCGGTATACAGTATACCACTATGCGGTCACCATATAGTGATAATATCGGTATACCTACATTGGGGGCCCACTTGGACATGTTCATCCCCCATGTGCTGAACCCCTAGCTACGCCTCTGGTTAGACAGCTATGTTTGGTCTGTAGTCTGACAGATACTGGAGAAACCTGATGTACCAGATGAGATTGATCAGGTTTTCACATTTTTTGAGCTACTTTGGTGGAAAGAATAGTGTTACAGATTATATTATTCCTGCCATAAGAAAGTAAATGTCAAGTAATTGTGAACAATGATATAATCATTTGCAGGGTTTATTCCTTAACATGTCCCAGACTTCCCTTAAAATAGTTATCAATATCTAAATAATTTTACCAGTTGACAACCAATAACCATTTCTTTATACAGATGTAACAGACCTGAATGTATCACTGAATTGTATCTTTTCATTAGGTGTAAGAACCTCCTTGGATTCTCCTCGGTTGCTACATTTTAGTAGATGTTTCCAGGAAAGATTTAAAGTTTGCAGAATATGTAAATTCTATCCAATATAACAAATCTACAAGGTAATTTATACTGAAAATAACAACTAATTATAGAAATGATAACATTTTTTTTGTCCTTGAAAGATTCACTTCTATAGTCCATATTTGAAGACACACAGAAATAGTTCTATATGATATATCTAAAACCTCTTCAAATCTACCATTATGTACAACATATGATGAGGAGAGATAGAAATAGATAGAAGAAGATAGATAAATCTGAGATAGTTAGATAGATACTCTAGATGGATGGATGGACAGACAGCAGACAGACAGATAGATAGATATTTTATATATTTTTTTAGAGTTAATATTTTTATGTTTTGTTTTTTTTTACCTTTGCTTTGTTCTCCACCAGGATCCTCTACTCTTTGTCAGTGAGTGCAGAAGATCTCGTGTCTGTATCCTCTATCATTAATGTTATCTGTATATTCTTCCCTGGTCCAATCCATCAGACACCTCACTAAGTGCAGTTATTATAGCACGGAATAATTGTTCTTATTTATTATGTATTTAGCCATTAATACAATATCCTGCCAATGACATTAGCATAGAATAATTAAGATTGTATCCATATTTCTTAAATGGTCAGTAACTTTTTCAAAAAACTTTGAATGCATTAATAGTACAAGTGAATATAAGAAACATTGTATTATATCTCTAATTATCTGTCACGTTTCCTGTTCCCTTCCCACCTACATCTTAATCTGACTTTCACTCTGAAATCTCTGCAGAATTCCATCTTATTCACATCAATGCTGGTTACTACTTCTGCTAAATATTGGTATCCCTCATGTACTCTCTGTACTATTGGTTTATATATATGAATGTTTGTTCCAATGTGTAACTTATTTCAAAACAACATCCTCATCCCTCGACCACTTTTACATTTGCAGAAACAAATATCTCTTATATTTCTTAAGTTTATCGCTGCACCATACAATAACCGTTGACAAATGTATAGCACATGTGTTACAAAACTCTAGATTATTTCCTATGAAAGTAGTTTCTAAAAATCAGTTTATACAATTAAATCATTTATGAGTTATTTGTCTATAATATGGAGAGGGAGATCAGCCAGATGAATCATGGGCAATGTAGTCTGTCCACAGATTTACTGCATGTAAGTAACAGTGATTCAAGGAGCAGCAAGTAAAATAAAGATAAGCAAAGGCTACACAAGGGGACAGTGAGGATTTAGTACTGTTGTGTTTGCAGATAATTTATGAAAGCTGAATAACCCCTTTAAGTTTCCATGACCATGACCTTACATTTTCTGTCCTGGCAACATGTAAGTTTTTTCTCTCTCCAACCTTGTGTAAAGCCATATACATTTACTGTGCATATTTGATCTACATTATTAGGGATTTCTAGCAATCATAATAAATGATCTATCATGTTAAAGGCAATGTTTATATCTACTGAGGTACTTCATAGTGTCCTGTCCATCAAACAGTCAAAGCCGCCCACCAGTTTGTTGAAGAATACAGGAAGTTAGAAGAAAAGAGAGCAGGCAAACTGCTGGGAGAGGGAGATTGGAAAACCCCTTTAACACTTCAAAGTAAATACCAACATTGTTAAATCCACCATGTGCAGACGCAAAAAGAAAAAGAAAAACACCTATTGAAAGTACAAGTCAGTAGGTTGTGTATGCACGATCCATGCATGTAACCAACCTGAAGATGGCTTCTCAAATATATGAAATATATGGATCATGTCATTAAAGAGTTTTTCAAGCATGTAAAAGCCTCTATGAAATGTTGCACAGATGAGTGAATAAAGTTCTTTTTCATCCATTTATTTAACATGTGGAGTGCTGACACTTTTTTGGATTTTACTCTGGATAGGTCCTTGGCTTGAATCTTTGGACGTACACCATTTTCTATATGATAGTGTGGCTTTCTTTCTTTTTTTCTGCCTTTCTTTCTTTCCATTAAAAGGTCCATTAAAGACTGAAATGTTGCACTGGACTAATAAGAAGTCCAATTGATTTTTTATATTGAAGTGCTGCCTATATTTTTGGATTTAGATAGGCGCTTTCTATCTATGCTTCTCTGGCAGAATCCATCTGACACCTCTACTAACTGCATACAATGATCACAGTAAGAATAATTGTTCTCATTTCTGATTTATTTAGTCATTAATACAAATATCCTGCAAAATGTTATAGAAAAATACTCATAAAATATTTGTGTTTATACAGATTTTTTTTTTTTAAAGTAGCTTTTTATGCAAATACTTAAAATTATAGTATCATGCAATTGTTAACACTTTCAGATAGATGAGTACATAGATAGATAAATAGATAGAGTAGATAGATAAATAGATAGGTAGATACAGAAGATAGATAGATGGATGGATAGATACAGTCATATGAAAAAGTTTGGGCACCCCTATTAATCTTAATCATTTTTAGTTCTAAATATTTGGGTGTTTGCAACAGCCATTTCAATTTGATATATCTAATAACTGATGGACACAGTAATATTTCAGGATTGAAATGAGGTTTATTGCACTAACAGAAAATGTGCAATATGCATTAAACCAAAATTTGACCGGTGCAAAAATTTGGGTACCCTTATCATTTTATTGATTTGAATACTCCTAACTACTTTTTACTGACTTATTGAAGCACAAAATTGGTTTTGTAACCTCACTGAGCTTTGAACTTCATAGCCAGGTGTATCCAATCATGAGAAAAGGTATTTAAGGTGGCCAATTGCAAGTTGTTCTCCTATTTGAATCTCCTCTGAAGAGTGGCATCATGGGCTCCTCAAAACAACTCTCAAATGATCTGAAAACAAAGATTGTTCAACATAGTTGTTCAGGGGAAGGATACAAAAAGTTGTCTCAGAGATTTAACCTGTCAGTTTCCACTGTGAGGAACATAGTAAGGAAATGGAAGACCACAGGGACAGTTCTTGTTAAGCCCAGAAGTGGCAGGCCAAGAAAAATATCAGAAAGGCAGAGAAGAAGAATGGTGAGAACAGTCAAGGACAATCCACAGACCACCTCCAAAGAGCTGCAGCATCATCTTGCTGCAGATAGTGTCACTGTGCATCGGTCAACAATACAGCACACTTTGCACAAGGAGAAGCTGTATGGGAGAGTGATGCGAAAGAAGCCGTTTCTGAAAGCACGCCACAAACAGAGTCGCCTGAGGTATGCAAAAGCACATTTGGACAAGCCAGCTTCATTTTGGAAGAAGGTCCTGTGGACTGATGAAACAAAGATTGAGTTGTTTAGTCATACAAAAAGGCGTTATGCATGGCGTCAAAAAAACACAGCATTCCAAGAAAAACACTTGCTACCCACTGTAAAATTTGGTGGAGGTTCCATCATGCTTTGGGGCTGTGTGGCCAATGCCGGCACCGGGAATCTTGTTAAAGTTGAGGGTCGCATGGATTCAACTCAGTATCAGCAGATTCTTGAGAATAATGTACAAGAATCAGTGACGAATTTGAAGTTACGCCGGGGATGGATATTTCAGCAAGACAATGATCCAAATCTACTCAGGCATTCATGCAGAGGAACAATTACAGTGTTCTGGAATGGCCATCCCAGTCCCCAGACCTGAATATCATTAAACATCTGTGGGATAATTTGAAGCGGGCTGTCCATGCTCGGCGACCATCAAACTTAACTGAACTGGAATTGTTTTGTAAAGAGGAATCAGGGCTGTGGAGTCGGAGTCGGAGTCGTGGAGTCGGAGTCGGAGTCGGTGCCTATTTTTGTGGAGTCGGAGTCGGTATAAAATGGACCGACTCCGACTCCCAAAATATATAATAAATTGGTACAGTTAGTAGTACAATGCAGTATGTGCTGAATATATTTTCATAAGAATTTGGGAAAATGATGAAATTATGAAAATGATGAAATGTCCTGTAAAGGTCTGTTCTATTCCTCACATAATGATGGGACTGAGTTCTGAGTGAACCTATAAGGTTTAGCAGTGGCGCCAGGGCTGTGGAGTCGGAGTCAGAGTCGTGGAGTCGGAGTCGGAGCCTATTTTGGTGGAGTCGGAGTCAGGGGAAATTGAGGAGTCGGAGTCGGGGCTTTGGCGTACTGACTCCACAGCCCTGAGAGGAATGGTCAAAAATACCTTCATCCAGGATCCAGGAACTGATTAAAAGCTACAGGAAGCGACTAAAGGCTGTTATTTTTGCAAAAGGAGGATCTACTAAATATTAATGTCACTTTTCTGTTGAGGTGCCCATACTTTTGCACCGGTCAAATTTTGGTTTAATGCATATTGCACATTTTCTGTTAGTACAATAAACCTCATTTCAATCCTGAAATATTACTGTGTCCATCAGTTATTAGATACAGTCATATGAAAAAGTTTGGGCACCCCTATTAATGTTAATCATTTTTAGTTCTAAATATTTGGGTGTTTGCAACAGCCATTTCAATTTGATATATCTAATAACTGATGGACACAGTAATATTTCAGGATTGAAATGAGGTTTATTGTACTAACAGAAAATGTGCAATATGCATTAAACCAAAATTTGACCGATGCAAAAGTATGGGCACCTCAACAGAAAAGTGACATTAATATTTAGTAGATCCTCCTTTTGCAAAAATAACAGCCTCTAGTCGCTTCCTGTAGCTTTTAATCAGTTCCTGGATCCTGGATGAAGGTATTTTTGACCATTCCTCTTTACAAAACAATTCCAGTTCAGTTATGTTTGATGGTCGCCGAGCATGGACAGCCCGCTTCAAATTATCCCACAGATGTTCAATGATATTCAGGTCTGGGGACTGGGATGGCCATTCCAGAACATTGTAATTGTTCCTCTGCCTGAATGCCTGAGTAGATTTGGATCATTGTCTTGCTGAAATATCCATCCCCGGCGTAACTTCAAATTCGTCACTGATTCTTGTACATTATTCTCAAGAATCTGCTGATACTGAGTTGAATCCATGCGACCCTCAACTTTAACAAGATTCCCGGTGCCGGCATTGGCCACACAGCCCCAAAGCATGATGGAATCTCCACCAAATTTTACAGTGGGTAGCAAGTGTTTTTCTTGGAATGCTGTGTTTTTTTGACGCCATGCATAACGCCTTTTTGTATGACCAAACAACTCAATCTTTGTTTCATCAGTCCACAGGACCTTCTTCCAAAATGAAGCTGGCTTGTCCAAATGTGCTTTTGCATACCTCAGGCGACTCTGTTTGTGGCGTGCTTTCAGAAACGTCTTCTTTCGCATCACTCTCCCATACAGCTTCTCCTTGTGCAAAGTGTGCTGTATTGTTGACCGATGCACAGTGACACCATCTGCAGCAAGATGATGCTGCAGCTCTTTGGAGGTGGTCTGTGGATTGTCCTTGACTCTTCTCACCATTCTTCTTCTCTGCCTTTCTGATATTTTTCTTGGCCTGCCACTTCTGGGCTTAACAAGAACTGTCCCTGTGGTCTTCCATTTCCTTACTATGTTCCTCACAGTGGAAACTGACAGGTTAAATCTCTGAGACAACTTTTTGTATCCTTCCCCTGAACAACTATGTTGAACAATCTTTGTTTTCAGATCATTTGAGAGTTGTTTTGGAGGAGCCCATGATGCCACTCTTCAGAGGAGATTCAAATAGGAGAACAACTTGCAATTGGCCACCTTAAATACCTTTTCTCATGATTGGATACACCTGGCTATGAAGTTCAAAGCTCAGTGAGGTTACAAAACCAATTTTGTGCTTCAGTAAGTCAGTAAAAAGTAGTTAGGAGTATTCAAATCAATAAAATGATAAGGGTACCCAAATTTTTGCACCGGTCAAATTTTGGTTTAATGCATATTGCACATTTTCTGTTAGTACAATAAACCTCATTTCAATCCTGAAATATTACTGTGTCCATCAGTTATTAGATATATCAAATTGAAATGGCTGTTACAAACACCCAAATATTTAGAACTAAAAATGATTAAGATTAATAGGGGTGCCCAAACTTTTTCATATGACTGTATATCAAATTGAAATGGCTGTTACAAACACCCAAATATTTAGAACTAAAAATGATTAAGATTAATAGGGGTGCCCAAACTTTTTCATATGACTGTATGAGATAGATAGATAGATAGATAGATAGATAGATAGATAGATAGATAGAGTAGCTAGATAGTAATTTCAATATTTTATTATATAATTAAAAATATGTTTTTAATTCTATTTTTTAGATTTTAATGTTCTTCTTAGGGAAATATACAGACTATAATAGGTACATAAATGTTTTTATGTCACTCAGTTATAAATTTGTGTAGTACAAGTCTGCATAGCCTGCACATCATTACGGATAACCCATTAATATAAAGCCGGCATATCACTTTGAGGCCTGCTAGATATTACTCACAGCTCTTCTGACAAATTCACATGAATCAGAATGTCTCATGTATAGATATAGTGCATAAGACTCTGCCATACCTAAAGAACCTCCAGTAATTACATATTTTATATTGATGAAACTCTGGTTGGATATCAGACCTCATCCTTTAAAGTTGATGAGATGACTCTGCTTTCCCAACCTACACAGGAAAACTGGAATGTGAGATGCCATAATCTTGAAGTGTCCACTTGGGTAAAATTAATATATTTTATTACTTTGTAGAGCAAGTTAGTTCCAAATCCTCTGGTTGTCTGGTCAGCCCTTCAGGCTCTACTGTTAATGCCCTTTCAAGCCTGGCGGGGATAGATCTCAAAAAACTATGTCTAAAGTTTTGGCCCATAAAAACATAAATGATTGGATTGATGCAACTATTAAGAAAAGCCAGGTTGATAATAACAGTATATAATGCGTTCCACAGAATATAATCTAAATTGTGCTTGGGTATTAGTGGCCAGATGTAAAAGGGAAACCAACAGATAAAGAAACCTAGTATAATGGTGATTATGATCCTGTAGGATCTCTGAGATCTCTGGGGTCTCTTACCTTTTCTAAGTTTTAAGAAAATGATCACATAACTGGTCAAGATGATGAGAAAAGGAATCACAAACATCATGAGTAACCCAACCAGCTCAAGTCTCTTTCTTATTTTTTTTAGAAACATGTAGTCATTGTAATCCCTAGACATTATACACCATCTCTTTGAGTACAATAACAAAGCAGCTGAGAACAAACTCAACACCCAAACACCTCCTGTAGTGATCCTCACTAGTCTACGTGTCCTGTGAACTTTAGCCCAAAATGGCCACAAGACCGATACACAACGGTCAATACTCATGGCTGTCAAGAGAAGAATACTGGCGCACACATTTAGAGTGAACATAATAATGCTCAATAAACAGAAAAGATTTACATTTGATGTATATGACAAAATGTGTAGTTTATCAGCAATGATCAGTGGAAGAAAAGCACAACATAAGAAGTCCGCTATGGCCAGGTTGAGGAACCACACGGCACTGATTGTCTTCTTCATCCTGAATCCGGCAATCCAGATGACTAATCCATTACCGATAATCCCAAAGACAAAAGCGATGCTGAATAAAGTAACTGATATCTTCTGTAAGACGTTCATATAGTAGCTGTAATAAGCCTGGTTTCCTGTATTATGGTCTATGTAAAACGACCTTAGAAGACATAATAGAAGTTAGTAGAAATAAAAGTTAGTTCCCATGAAGACTATACATCTCTGAAAATATATACTTTATACATAGAGAACAGGGAAAAAACCAAAGAGAGATCATATTGTGGTCCTAGGCCACCCCACCATACTCCCAGAACAGTTTTCTCTCTTTTATTACTAGTTGACTTTGCCCAAGAAAAAGGATTATGGGGCCAACTTGAGCCAGATCCCATCTCTCCAGCCACATTGCCTCTATGTGAATACTTTTTGAAAAACTCTGGAATTTTCTAAAACATTTTGGGACAGATTTATTAACAATGGTGGTGATAGTACCTAGGAGTAAATATCAACAAATTTATTAAGGGGCTCAGGCAAAGATTTGTGGTGTTTTTGTGCCACATATTGGTGTAAAATGAACTCATTTGCTGGACTGATGGAAACCCTGCCCACAAATTGGCGTAAATAGTTAAATAGTTTTCCAATATAAATTCTCAACATTTTTAGGTTCTCTGTTTGAAGTAAGTGACAAAGCTTTTAGTTTGTAAGAAAATACAAAACATACAGATTTTATATTCCTTATGGCCAGATCTCAGCCAGTATGAATGTGTAAGGTTGTAGAAGTATAGCCAGTAAAATATGAGAAAAAACATATCTTAGTCCAAGTCACAATTTGCCAAGTAAATTTAAATTTAACTTAAATCCTCCTGGTGGCTGTCTGTATTTATAGGTGGCTGTATACCTTATTTCAGTCTCTTAGTCCAAGTGACAATTTTGATGTAAAATGAAACATGCATGCCATGTTATACACCAGTAAGACTGCGTAAAACTGTAGTGCAAGTAAAAGATGAGGAAGCAATAGATGGTTGATCATACCGATAAGTTTGGGTCA
The DNA here is from genome assembly GCA_947044405.1 of Leptodactylus fallax. NCBI lineage: Eukaryota > Metazoa > Chordata > Amphibia > Anura > Leptodactylidae > Leptodactylus > Leptodactylus fallax. The sequence continues at coordinate 183,817 of CAMRHE010000853.1, read as the reverse complement.
CCATCAAGTCAATAAATTTGTCATTGAAACTAAAAAATATTTTTCCTGAAGCACAGCAATATCAAATTGGATCCCTGGTGTGACCATAAACTCAGGAATCTATTGTTCATAGCTCTTGGGGATGGAGTCCACATGGGGTCCCTGCTTTTGGGAGATGATGTAGCACACATCCAGGTGTGGCATCTTCTTCTCTCACACTCAATGTGGAAGCGGAGAGGTAGAAAAGCGTTTTTACCTCCCTCCCAGACTCGCTGTCTGAAGAAATAAAGATATATTTTTTATTATTATGGTTACTTATATAGCGCCATCATATTCCGCAGCGCTTTACAGACATTGACAGTCACTGTTCCATATAGGGCTCACAATCTACATTCCCTATCAGTATGTTTATGGCTCCTCAGATGCGAATACTCTCCAGGCCATTAAGCTCTTTATTAGGTGAGTTGTTTTTAGAGTTGTGTATGTGTAGTATACGTAACCAGCAAGACAAAGTTTAGCACAAAAAAAAATAATAGCAGTCCTAGTAAAAGTTTTGTAGTAGTAATGTTTCGCTCTGAAAAAAAAAAAACTGGAACAAGGCCTGGATTATAGGTCAGTGGTGGCAATGCCACTGATCAGTCACAGGGATGAAGAACAAGTCTGACGTCGTAACAAGACCTAAAAAAGTTATGCATTGAGTGGAGTGGAGTAAAGATGGCGTTAGCAGTTGTTACCAGGCCTTGGTCTCTGTGGGGTTCTAGAGGTTTCTCTACCACGTAAAATGGCTACCAGGAGTGTACAGCAAAGCATGGGGGATAGGTGAGTAGTTATTGTATGTAGAGATGAGTGAATCGATTCTGCAGAAGTGGAATTCGATCCGAATTTTAGGAAATCTTCGATTCTCCACGATTCCGGATTTCCTGATGCTTCATGGTAACAAATATTTAGTAAGGACTTTTGTGACATCAGACGGTCACAAGATATTCTCTAGTGATGTGATTTGCTTGTTAGCAGATCCTTCCACATGAATAAAAGTTGTCCGTGCTGAATAGAGAGAGAGATAAAAACATGACCGCGGCATCCAAGGGCTTCCGCCATTTTGCTGCCCACCCCGGCTCTCTGCAGCCTGGAAATAGCTGTTTATTCGCTGCGAAGTAATTCGGATCAAATCAAATTTTTTTGGAACTGCCAAATCGAACTTTTGAGAAATTCGCTCATCTCTAATTATATGCCATCATATTCTGCAGTGCTTTACACTATAAATAGTGCTATAGGTAGATACAACATGGGGCCTTAGCCTAAGGCTCTGTTCACATCAGTGTGTTTCTAAACGTAAACCTCAATATACAGTAGTGCCTAAACACCACTGGCATCTAATGGACATTATTGACTTACAGTATAAAAGGTTCTGACTCCTTAGGCCGAATTATATTAGTATATTTTAATATTATTCCAATATTTTAATAGGAAACTAATACTACACGCTGTGATTCAATTCAAATTTGAGGAAATCTGGGAAGGAGACTGTGATGTAGATGTGAACAGAGCCTAAATGGAATTTCTTGAATAGCAAAGAATGAGGAATTTATACATACCGATTGTCATCCAGAGTTGTATTAGGTGAGGTCAGGTTATAATTTGGAGGAAACATTCTGACTTTTTACCTAAAAGGGGAAATAAATAATAATAATAATAATAATAATAATAATACTGATTGAAATCTATCTATCTCATATCTATCTATCTATCTATCTATGTCATATCTATCTATCTATCTATCTATCTATCTATCTATCTATCTCATATCTATCTATCTCATATCTATCTATCTATCTATCTATCTATCTATCCCATATCTATCTATCCCATATCTATCTATCTATCTATCTATCTATCTATCTATCTCATATCTATCTATCTCATATCTATCTATCTATCTATCTATCTATCTATCATCTATCTATCTCATATCTATCTATCTATCTATCTATCTATCTATCTATCTCTCTCATATCTATCTATCTCATATCTATCTATCTATCTCATATCTATCTATCTCATACCTATCTATCTATCTCTCTCATATCTATCTCATATCTATCTATCTATCTATCTATCTATCTATCTATCTATCTATCTCTCTCATATCTATCTATCTATCTATCTCATATCTATCTATCCCATATATATATATATATATATATATATATACTATCTATCTCATATCTATAATAATACTGATTGAAATTATTATTATTAATAATAATAAATATAATAATTATTAATTATTATTATTATTATTATTATTATTATTATTATTATTATTATTATTATATATTAGGCCCGGGTTCACTATCTGCGTTCGGGTTTCCGTTCGGGAGTCCGCTTGGGAACCTCCTGAACGGAAACCTATATGCATAAAAAAGCGGTGCAAGCAGCACTTTTCGCTCCGCAGGCTTCATGTGGAAACTGGGCGGAAACCACATGGACCCCATTATAGTCTATGGGGTCCGCGGGTTTCCCAGGTAAACCGCTTTTTTATGTATAGGTTTCCATTCGGGGGTTCCCAAGCGGACTCCCCAAACGGAAACCCGAACGCAGATGTGAACTGGGCCTTATTATTTTTCATTTTAAAAATAACCTAACAACAACACACAGAAATAGCAAAAATAAAATACCCCCAGATGAATCCTTCCTGAATCACCAAATCGCCAAATATTGGTGGGAGTTACATTTCTTTCTTTTTCATTTACTTAATTTTGCTGATTGACAAAAATAAACGATTAACCCTTCTATTATTGAATCATTTTTAGTTTGCAACATTTTTTCTCACACCTGCCTAAAACTTTTGCACTATATTGTATCCTCCCGATATCTAGATAAGCATGGAGGAAACTTTTGTTGTCTCATTTTCTATGCTATTCACAGTAACACCATTGGTTTAGTTTATAACGGAGTCATGACAGTTATCTTGGGTCTGTTGGGCTACATAACAGGGCAACAATAAAAAAACTATTTGTTTCTATCATGTCACATGCGACACTCGACACACTGCGACAGGACCCGACAGTGACGCAAAAACCCAACCTTACTCAACTTTGCGACTTTGCTCCCATAGACATGGATTATGTTGCATGGGACAGCGAATCGCGGACAGCTACAACTGATGTCTTTACAAAATTTGCTGTAATTTTGCAGATTAGAGACCTGATAGATTAGATTGACTTGAATAGGGTCAGAATGGTGTTACAGACTATATTATTCATATAGCTAAAAATAACAGGAAAGCCCAAATAAAAGTAAATATGAACAAAATGTCATCATTTGTAGTCATAAACATTTCCCATTCTTCCCCTTAAAAATCTATTTATCTATCTATCTATCTATCTATCTATCTATCTATCTATCTATCTATCTATCTCATATCTATCTATCTATCTTATATCTATCCCATATCTATCTATCTATCTATTTATCTATCTACCTATCTCATATCTATCTATCTATCTATCTATCTCATATCTATCTATCTATCTATCTATCTATCTATCTCATATCTATCTCATATCTATCTATCTATCTATCTATCTATCTATCTATCTATCCCATATCTATCTATCTCATATCTATCTATCTATATCATATCTATCTATCTATCTATCTATCTATATCATATCTATCTATCTATCTATCTATCTATCTCATATCTATCTATCTCATATCTATCTATATCATATCTATCTATTTATCTATCTATCTCATATCTATATATCTATCTATCTAACTATCTCATATCTATCTATCTATCTATCTCATATCTATCTATCTATCTATCTATCTATCTCATATCTATCTATCTATCCCATATATATCTATCTATCTATCTATCTCATATCTATCTATCTATCTATCTATCTATCTCATATCTACCTATCTCATATCGATCTATCTATCTATCTATCTATCTATCTATCTCATATCTATCTATCTATCTATCTATCTATCTATCCCATATCTATCTATATCATATCTATCTATCTCATATCTATCTATCTATCTATCTATCTATCTATCCCATATCTATCTATCTCATATCTATCTATCTATCTCATATCTATCTATCTCATATCTATCTATCTATCTATCTATCTACCTATCTCATATCTATCTATTTATCTATCTATCTCATATCTATCTATCTATCTATCTATCTCATATCTATCTATCTATCTCATATCTATCTATCTATCTATCTATCCCATATCTATCTATCTCATATCTATCTATCTATCTCATATCTATCTATCTCATATCTATCTATCTATCTATCTATCTATCTACCTATCTCATATCTATCTATTTATCTATCTATCTCATATCTATCTATCTATCTATCTATCTATCTATCTCATATCTATCTATCTATCTATCTATCTATCCCATATCTATCTATCTCATATCTATCTATCTATCTCATATCTATCTATCTCATATCTATCTATCTATCTATCTATCTACCTATCTCATATCTATCTATTTATCTATCTATCTCATATCTATCTATCTATCTATCTATCTCATATCTATCTATCTATCTCATATCTATCTATCTATCTATCTATCTCATATCTATCTATCTATCCCATATATATCTATCTATCTATCTATCTCATATCTATCTATCTATCTATCTATCTCATATCTACCTATCTCATATCGATCTATCTATCTATCTATCTATCTATCTATCTATCTATCTATCTATCTCATATCTATCTATCTATCTATCTATCCCATATCTATCTATATCATATCTATCTATCTCATATCTATCTATCTATCTATCTATCTATCTATCTATCTATCTATCTATCTATCTATCCCATATCTATCTATCTCATATCTATCTATCTATCTATCTATCTCATATCTATCTATCTCATATCTATCTATCTATCTATCTATCTATCTACCTATCTCATATCTATCTATTTATCTATCTATCTCATATCTATCTATCTATCTATCTCTCTATCTCATATCTATCTATCTATCTATATATCTATCTCATATCTATCTCTCTATCTCATATCTATCTATCTCCTATCTATCTATTTATCTATCTATCTATCTAATATCTATCTATCTCATATCTATCTATCTATCTCCTATCTATCTATTTATCTATCTATCTATCTATCTATCTATCTAATATCTATCTATCTCATATCTATCTATCTATCTATCTCATATCTATCTATCTCATATCTATCTATCTCATATCTATCTATCTATCTATCTATCTCATATCTATCTATCTATCTCATATCTATCTAATATGCCTAATATGCTAAAATTCTGTTGTTAACTAAGACAACTAATAAGTGGTGTAAAGTTAAATTAGACAGTCTAAATGTTCACCAGATTTATCAAACAGCATTAGACAAGCAGTTACAGACTGTCTAGTCTAAGTTTGCACTGTCTAAACACAGTTTTATCTGCCCTTGTCCGTTCAATGTCAATATGAATTGCATCTTTTTTTTGACCCTTCACTAGGTTTTGGGTCTTGGCAAAGAAAAAAAAAATGTATTATGTGTGACTGCTGCTCCGTTCCTGAGAATGCTGGAGTTTTATAATTATGCTAATGAGTGAAAAGGGCTTTAGGGGCGTTTACTTTGCAGAGTGGGCGTCTGTAAACACTGTAGATTAAATGATCCCAAAGATTGTTTCAAAGGGCTTTGTTGTTCAGCAAGTGCAGTACTGAATGTACTGTGCATGCCCGTCGACATCATCCTCCACTCAGAAGCCTGTACAGTAGTATCTCCCAATGGAAGATGGAGTGCAGTACTGCACTTGCCAAACCCCTTGAAAAGGGCTTTGAACACCAAAGTTTAATGCTATCTATATATTCATCCCTGGCTCAATCCATCACACAATACTACTAAGTCAAGATTTTTACATGTTTCTTAAATGGTCAGTAACTTTGAATAAATGAATAATACAAGGAATATAAGAAACTTTGTAATATATTTTATCAAAAAAATGTGTTTTTCTCTCATTTTCTGGCACTTTCCTGTTCCTTCCCACTTACAACTTAATCTGACTTTCACTCTGAAATCTCTGCTGAATTCTATCTTGCTAGATAAAATTAAACAGAAAGTGATGGAGTTGTCAGATTATAATTTACAGATTACATAGGAAAGACACAGGTACAGATAGAGACCGCACACAGCTAACTAAGAAGTTTCCATCTTTTCCCATGTGCTTTAGTCACATCATTGCTGGTCAGTATTTCTGTTCTGCTGCAGCTTCTGATTGTGAAAGACAGAGTTATTGTACAGATGTTTTGTACTTTCTGTGATCCGTGTATAACAGACATCATAGCAGCCAATCTCCATCCACCAGCTCTAAGATGAATGCAACTCAAAGACAGAACCTTCTAAAGGAAAAACTGCTAAAAATTCTGAATATTAGGAATATAATCATCAGACATATTGTTACCCCTCATGTAGTCACTGTACTATTGGTGTACACATATGCAATGTTTGCTGTAGGGTTATGCTTTAAACCGTATTGAAGTACTTAAAGGGATTGGACCAAAAATATAAGGTTATCCCCATTATCTATAGGATCGGGATATTTGGTATAATTGTGTTTTTATTTTCCTTTTAATTATTATTTACCATCCCTTTTCTTTATTACCTTTTTCCTTTGGTTACAATATTATTGTCATTACATTGTTTAATGTGTAAACTTATTTAATATATATGTAATATGTAAAAAAATGACTGGCAAAAATGCTGCAGATTATATATATATATATATATATATATATATATATATATATATATATATAACAGTCATGGCCAAAAGTTTTGAGAATGATACAAATATTAATTTTTACAAAGTCTACTGCTTCAGTTTTTCTAATGGCAATTTGCATATACTCCAGAATGTTATAAAGAGTGATCAGCTTAACAGCAATTACTTGCAAAGTCAATATTTGCCTAGAAAATGAACTTTATCCCCCAAAACACATTTCAACATCATTGCAGCCCTGCCTTAAAAGGACCACCTAACATTGTTTCAGTGATTGCTCCATTAACACAGGTGTGGGTGTTGATGAGGACAGGGCTGGAGATCAATCTGTCATGATTAAGTAAGAATGACACCACTGGACACTTTAAAAGGAGGCTGGTGCTTGCCATCATTGTTTCTCTTCTATTAACCATGGTTATCTCTAAAGAAACACGTGCAGTCATCATTGCACTGCACAAAAATGGCCTAACTGGGAAGAGTATTGCAGCTAGAAAGATTGCACCTCAGTCAACAATCTATCGCATCATCAAGAACTTCAAGGAAAGAGGTTCCATTGGTGCCAAAAAGGCTCCAGGGCACCCAAGAAAGACCAGCAAGCGGCAGGACCGTCTCTTAAAAGTGTTTCAGCTGCGGGATGGGGCTACCAGCAGTGCAGAGCTTGCTGAGGAATGGCAGCAGGCAGGTGTGAGTGCATCTGCACGCACTGTGAGGCGGAGACTCTTGGAGCAAGGCCTGGTCTCAAGGAGGGCAGCAAAGAAGCCACTTCTCTCCAGAAAAAACATCAGGGACAGACTGATATTCTGCAAAAGGTACAGGGAGTGGACTGCTGAGGACTGGGGTAAAGTCATTTTCTCTGATGAATCCCCTTTTCGATTGTTTGGAACATCTGGAAAACAGCTTATTCGGAGAAGAAGAGGTGAGCGCTACCACCAGTCTTGTCTCATGCCAACTGTAAAACATCCTGAAACCATTCATGTGTGGGGTTGCTTCTCAGCCAAGGGAATCGGCTCTCTCACAGTCTTGCCTAAAAACACAGCCATGAATAAAGAATGGTACCAGAATGTCCTCCAAGAGCAACTTCTCCCAACCGTCCAAGAGCAGTTTGGCGCTCAACAATGCCTTTTCCAGCATGATGGAGCACCTTGCCATAAAGCAAAGGTGATAACTAAATGGCTCAGGGAACAAAACATAGAGATTTTGGGTCCATGGCCTGGAAACTCCCCAGATCTTAATCCCATTGAGAACTTGTGGTCAATCATCAAGAGACGGGTGGACAAACAAAAACCAACAAATTCAGACAAAATTAAAGCATTGATTCTGCAAGAATGGACTGCTATCAGTCAGGATTTGGTCCAGAAGTTGATTGAGAGCATGCCAGGGAGAATTGCAGAGGTCCTGAAGAAGAAGGGTCAACACTGCAAATATTGACTTGCTGCATTAACTCATTATAACTGTCAATATAAGCTTCTGTTACTCATAATATGAATGCAATTCTATTTCTGTATGTGATAAAAACATCTGACAAACACACATAAAAACCAGAGGGCAGAAGATCATGTGAAAATATAATATTTGTGTCATTCTCAAAACTTTTGGCCATGACTGTATATATATATACATGGACAAAATTGTTGGTACCCCTCGTTTAATGAAAGAAAAACCCACAATGGTCACAGAAATAACTTGAATCTGACAAAAGTAATAATATATAAAAATTCTATGAAAATGAACAAATGAAAGTCAGACATTGCTTTTCAACCATTTTTTAAAAAAGAAAACTCATGAAACAGGCCTGGACAGAAATGATGGTTCCCTTAACTTAATATTTAGTTGCACAACCTTTTGAGGCAATCCCTGCAATCAAACGATTCCTGTAACTGTCAATGAGACTTCTGCACTTCTCAGCAGGTATTTTGGCCACTCCTCATGAGCAAACTGCTCCAGTTGTCTCAGGTGTGAAGGGTGCCTTTTCCAGACGGCATGTTTCAGCTCCTTCCAAAGATGCTCAATAGGATTTAGGTCAGGGCTCATAGAAGGCCACTTCAGAATAGTCCAATGTTTTCCTCTTAGCCATTCTTGGGTGTTTTTAGCTGTGTGTTTTGGGTCATTATCCTGTTGCAAGACCCATGACCTGCGACTGAGACCAAGCTTTCTGACACTGGGCAGCACATTTCTCTCTAGAATCCCTTGATAGACTTGAGATTTCATTGTACCCTGCACAGATTCAAGACACCCTGTGCCAGATACAGCAAAGAAGCCCCAGAACATAACAGAGCCTCCTCCATGTTTCACAGTAGGGACAGTGTTCTTTTCAAAATATGCTTCATTTTTCCGTCTGTGAACATAGAGCTGATGTGCCTTGCCAAAAATTTCGATTTTTGTCTCATCTGTCCATAGGACATTCTCCCAGAAGCTTTGTGGCTTGTCAACATGTAGTTTGGAAAATTCCAGTTTTGTCAGATTCAAGTTATTTCTGTGACCATTGTGGGTTTTTCTTTCATTAAACGAGGGGGACCAACAATTTTGTCCACGTCTGTATATAGTGCTATAGAAATATATCTATAGAAGTTTATCTCTACACCATACAATGAGTTACTAAGAGCTGACTATTATTCACCGTGTGTTGCAACATCCTAGATTATTTCAAGTATCCTATGAAACACAAGGCTTTGGTTGCTTTTACTTATATGAACAGACTGTATGTGGCAATAAAGTTCTCCATACATAGAATAAGGAACTAAAGGAAGGAAGAAGTCAGTAAGAATAACAAGGATTTGGTCTAATGAACTAATAAACAGGAGAAGAGCCGGGAGTCGGTGAGTATCACACTTGGTAATAGGAGACAATTATTATATCCTCTATTGAATATATTAGTAATCATATATACACAGAAATATACTAAGAGGAGTCTTTTGGTCCCTCAAAAACCAGAGACTGGCAACTACCTCTGCATCTCTATAAATACACCCATGAATATTATACATCATACAAGTGTTATGGGGTGTTATTAGAGTTCTATTGTATAGATGTAGCAAAGTTTAACTTGACTTTTAGAATGTTAAGTAAACAGTTTCTAACCCCTTTAACTTGACTATTTTTCCTTTCCTTTCAATAACTTTTGTTGTGACTTATCACAGTGCAGCAAATTTCAAGTTGAAGATTGCTACATCAGTATGTATAGCATGGTTTAATATTACCTGTAAACTGTTTCGTCACTGACTAATGTGAAATAAAATAACCAAAGCAAAAAAGAGCAAAAAAGCTAAAAAAAAAAAAAAACACCTAAAAACGTGGATACAAAAATATAAATGTTATTGTATATATCATTTATATACAGAAAGCTAAACATATATAAGGGTCAAATGGAGCAACCCAAAAATCACTGCAGGGATGTAGAGATAGAAAGTGTAAGTCATATAAAATATAATAAAAAATAAATGTAATATATATATAGAGAGAGAGAGAGAGAGAGAGAGTGAGAGAGAGAGAGAGAGGCAACAGATGATAAATAGGGAAGTAAGCCAGTGATAAATCTTATTTCCTGTATTATACATCACCCATATACCAGAAATGAATTTCCTCGTGATTGTGCTTTGAAAGTTTAGACTTGTCTGTGGCCTCATATCAGCTTTCCTTTTATTCTATCTCTAGCTATCCTATCTGATTTCTAATCCATCCTCTACTAGGTGACAGACTGCAGTAAGAATATCCATGGGTGAAAGATAAGAGAAGGATCAGATTATAACTATTCCCTGTTATTCTGTAGTGCACTTTAGGAGAAGAAGCAAAAAAGTAATTGTGAAACCCTTGAAAACAGGAGAAACAGAAATAAATTTAAGCTAACGTTAAAAAATAAATAAATAAATAAAAGGAAGCATTACTCACCTACCCCCTGTCCTCCATTTTGGTGGATGTCCCCCTGGTTTCTCTGATGCCAAAACTTGCTGGACTGGAAGTGCAGTGACATGTTGTATACTGGTGACATCACTACCAACATCACCAGTACCCAATATGTGACAGATAAACCCCTTTAAGTCTAATATGGAGATGTCACTGGTAAAATAACTGTATTACTGACACCCATGTACTGGTTGGTTTCCGGCTTCCACCAGCTATGTCTAGTATTTTTTAAGGATCTGTGTTAATTTGGGTTGACATTTGGCTGAATTGGAATTAGTTATGGTGTCAGGTTCCAATGTTGGTCTCATATAGTTTCCTGGTCTTGTTGAGCTATTGTTTTGATTTTCCATCATTATAACTATAAAGTTTTGTTTATATATAGTAGGTCCTTCTCCTTCTCCTCATTTTTCTACCGGCAATGTTGTGCAAAAGTTAAGTGAATGAATAAACGAGAAATGTAAATCCCATCGATATTCTGTGTTACCTTTGGAGGAGGAGTCCTGGAAGTGATGATCCGGCCCCCACAGATATAGCCCTGATCTCATCATCATCCAGTCTGTCTGGGATGACATGAAGAGACAGAAGGACTGGAGCAAGTCATCATCCTCTTCCTTATCATTATTATTATTATTAATAATAATAATAATAATAATAATAATAATAATAATAATAATAATAATAATTGATATACTGTTTGCAAGTGTATGGAAGGAAAGGAGCAAAGGTCACACCAAATATTGATGGGATTTACATTTCTTTTTTCTTAATTCACTTCATTTTGCTAACTGACAAAAACAATTAACCCTTCTATTTCTGAAAGCATTTGCACAATAATATATATATATATATATATATATATATATATATATATATATATATATAACAGTGCCTTGCGAAAGTATTCGGCCCCCTTGAACTTTTCAACCTTTTGCCACATTTCAGGCTTCAAACATAAGGATATAAAATTTAAATTTTTTGGTGAAGAATAAACAAGTGGGACACAATTATGAAGTGGAACGAAATTTATTGGATATTTAAACTTTTGTAAAAAATAAAAAACTGAAAAGTGGGGCGTGCCAAATTATTCGGACCCTTAACACTAGAAGTCCCAGAGAGGGGTCATTTAACATTTCTACCTTTGGAACCCAGAGACGGGTCGAATGACCTGAAGGATTTAAGCAAACAACCTATAATCACCGTGTTTTGTTCTGTAATTAAGGCCATTACTGTCACACCACAGGAGGTTGTTGTTTTCCATTGAGTTTAGCCATTTAGTTTCTAGTTAGTTCTATTCAGTTTATTGTATTTGATAATATAAAGACTATACATATTGTATTTAGTTTAGTTTTATTTGAGCAAAAAAGCACTGAAACAATGAATCATTTTTTATATATTTTAAATAGAATTAGAAATTTTAGAGCAATGTACAGCTGTGAGTAATGACCAGAAGCATTTGTCTAAGGCCTCAAGCACACTAGCGAAAAAAAATCGCACGAAAATCGTATTGCAATGCGATGCGATTTTTTTCTGCGATTTGCCATTGTATTTCAATGGCACCAAGCACACCTGTGATTTTTTTTTCGTGCAATTTTTTTCATAGGTGCGATTTTCCAGCGATTTTTTTTCGTGCGAAAAAATCCCAGAGGAGTGATCTATATGACCAATGGGACAGATCGCAAAAATATCGCAAGTAGCTGCGATTTTTTTGCGATTTTTTTTTTTTTCTGCACCCATTGACTTGAATCTAAATATACAAAAATGTAAATATACAAAAGAACAACTGTTATTTGTTTCCATGCTTTTTATTTTTGTTATGAAAATAATAAAAAAATACAAGGAATAAAACAATTCCACACATATTTACAATAGGCTGCTGTGGGGGGCTGCGTGTGTGTGTGTGAGTGGCATGTCCTTCTTGTGTGACTAGCATTACAGCACTTACTCAGCAGTCTGTCTGCACTGTCGGAACATACCTGGCACTGCCTGGGTATGTCCCTGGTACATTTGCCACACGTGTATTTGTAGCAGTAAACACATCTCTCAGTTGCACAATTGTTCGTGCATCGATGGTTGACCTGACACTTCGCCCTTTTGCCAGGGCTGGGTGTGGAAGGTTGTTGCCGAAGGAGTTTCTCCTTGCATGCCTTCTTTTCAGTCACATGAGAGCCACCTAACTCTTTTGCAAGCTCAACCAGGAAGTCCACCCGTCTCTCCTGCACCCCAGTGCATGCCTGATAAAGAACATGAGCATTCAGTGCTGCCATGTCAATCATGTTGTAGAACACGGCGAATGGCCATCTCCGTGTTCCTGCATGCAGGCTGTACTCCCGCACCATTTGGTGGTTGTATTGTGTGACCGTGTTTGGCTTCCTTTTGTTGGTATCCTTAGTCTCAACCACGCTGTGCATGCTGCTGAGAATGTAGACGGCCTTCTTTCGTTTGGGTGCATACACTGTCAGTGTGGCACCAGTGGTTGAAAACACCTGAGTGGTGAATTCAGTACAGTCCATCTGTCTAGCAGATTGAGGAATTTCCCGGCGACTCTTGTTGACTGTGCCGAGGATAGTGGTTTTCCGGCTAAGCAGTCGTTGTGCAAGTGACAATGATGTAAAGAAATTGTCCGTGGTTACAGTTCTGCCCTTGTCCATGAATGGTTCCATCAGCCTCATCACTACAGTTTCGGACAGTCTCTCCCCGCTGGGACGACTGGGGTCCTTGCCAAGATATGGGAGGACATTACAGATGTACTTTGATTTCAAGTCGCAAGCCACCCAAAACTTGATGCCAAACTTGTCTGGTTTTGTTGCAATGTATTGCAGAAAACAGCAGCGAGTCTTTGACGGGAAAAGCTGTTCATCAATAGTGATGTGTCGACCAGGGTTGTCGGATGCGATGCAGTTGGTGACAAACGATCTCCACACATCGGAGATTGCAGCAAACTTATCGGTCTCCACTCGCTCACTGCGTGTGAACATGTCATCAAAGCGTAGGTGTTGCATGATGTCTTGGAAGCGGTTTCGGGTCATAGTTGCGATGATCCTTGGGTTTGCCAGGTTTGCTGACCAGCTGTCACGTAGTGATGGAACCTTGGTCACCCCCCGCAAGATAATGACTGAAATAAATGCCATTAGTTCCGGGAGACCCATGAACCAATCCACCTGCTCCGTGTGACGTGCATGTTGAGTAGTCCATTCTTGAATGCTACGAAGCATGTCAAGAGTGATAAAACAGAGGAAGCTCTGAAGGCGACTCCGGACACTTCGTCTGGCCTTAGCAATTGGCTCTCCATCTGTAGGGTACGGTTCTATTGGGGTGAAATGGAGACGTTTCCCCACTTCTACTTCACGCCACACTGTGCCATCTTTTGCAGTCTCTGTCGGCTCACTCGCCAACCGAGCTGTCTTTTTTGGCAGAGGAGGAGTCTCCTCATCTGCAAGATAAATAATTTAAAATTAACATTTTGTTTTGGTTCTAAATAAAAAAGATAGTCAGGAAATAAAAATCGGTAATTTGAAAAATCTAACCTGAAGACAGCTCAGAGTCCGAATCCAGTTGAAGGACTATGTCTTCTCCATCTGAGTCAGAAGGGTTGGTGTTGCTCAGGATCAGTTCCAATGCCTGTTGAATGGTGTGCCTTCTCTGCATTTTGTTTTTTGTAAACAAAATAGGTGAAGCAGTCACCTATTTATCCCCCACAGTACAAAAGGCTGCATGCAAATTTGCTAAGGTGTTAGCAACCTTATGCATATTCCGAGCACAACAATGCAGCTGGGGGGTGGGCAGACACACTCAGGAGCAGCTTACATTCTTTTGTTTACACTCTCTTACAAGACCTGAGGTGGATCAACACAATTGCCCCCTGCAGATTCCTCAGACAATGGCCACATTTACAAATGAAAGGATGCTAATTGGAGCCATCAGAGTTGTCTGTTTGGACTAAGAGTCATTTGACCCTATTTCAGGACTTCAAGGGGGAGCTCGAAATTTCTGGGACTTCTAGTGTTAAGTTAATACTTTGTAGCACCACCTTTTGCTCCGATTACAGCTGCAAGTCACTTGGGGTATTTCTCTATCAGTTTTGCACATCGAGAGACTGAAATTCTTGCCCATTCTTCCTTGGAAAACAGCTGGAGCTCAGTGAGGTTGGATGGAGAGCGTTTGTGAACAGCAGTTTTCAGCTCTTTCCACAGATTCTCGATTGGATTCAGGTCTGGACTTTGACTTGGCCATTCTAACACCTGGATACGTTTATTTGTGAACCATTCCATTGTAGATTTTGCTTTATGTTTGGGATCATTGTCTTGTTGGAAGATAAATCTCCGTCCCAGTCTCAGGTCTTTTGCAGACTCCAACATGTTTTCTTCCAGAATGGTCCTGTATTTGGCTCCATCCATCTTCCCATCAATTTTAACCATCTTCCCTGTCCCTGCTGAAGAAAAGCAGGCCCAAACCATGATGCTGCCACCACCATGTGTGACAGTGGGGATGGTGTGTTCAGGGTGATGAGCTGTGTTGCTTTTACGCCAAACATATCGTTTTGCATTGTGGCCAAAAAGTTTGATCTTGGTTTCATCTGACCAGAGCACCTTCTTCCACATGTTTGGTGTCTCCCAGGAGGCTTGTGGCAAACTTTAAACGAGACTTTTTATGGATATCTTTGAGAAATGGCTTTCTTCTTGCCACTCTTCCATAAAGGCCAGATTTGTGCAGTGTACGACTGATTGTTGTCCTATGGACAGACTCTCTCACCTCAGCTGTAGATCTCTGCAGTTCATCCAGAGTGATCATGGGCCTCTTGGCTGCATCTCTGATCAGTCTTCTCCTTGTTTGAGATGAAAGTTTAGAGGGACGGCCGGGTCTTGGTAGATTTGCAGTGGTCTGATACTCCTTCCATTTCAATATGATCGCTTGCACAGTGCTCCTTGGGATGTTTAAAGTTTGGGAAATCTTTTTGTATCCAAATCCAGCTTTAAACTTCTCTACAACAGTATCACGGACCTGCCTGGTGTGTTCCTTGGTCTTCATGATGCTCTCTGCGCTTTAAACAGAACCCTGAGACTATCACAGAGCAGGTGCATTTATACGGAGACTTGATTACACACAGGTGGATTATATTTATCATCATCAGTCATTTAGGACAACATTGGATCATTCAGAGATCCTCACTGAACTTCTGGACTGAGTTTGCTGCACTGAAAGTAAAGGGGCCGAATAATATTGCACGCCCCACTTTTCAGTTTTTTATTTTTTACAAAAGTTTAAAATAACCAATAAATTTCGTTCCACTTCACAATTGTGTCCCACTTGTTGTTGATTCTTCACCAAAAAATTAAAATTTTTTATCCTTATGTTTGAAGCCTGAAATGTGGCAAAAGGTTGAAAAGTTCAAGGGGGTCTATATATATATATATATATATATATATATATATATAGTTACAGCACCAATATAGTGACAAGAGAAAGAATCAAGAAATAGAAAAACTGAACAGCAGTGGGAGCAGAATATAATTCATGAAAATATGCTATAAATTATCTAACATTCATATAGAAATGTGTTTAGAATAAAATATATAATGGTACAAGGGTGTAGCTTGGGGATGCTGGTGGGGCATATTCCCCAAGTGCTAAAGGCCTGGCAGAGCTGCCCTATTTAGATACAGAAGTAAGAAAGAAAAAAATAATCTTTTCTTGAGGGTAAGAAAGCCTAGTCACAGATCAGAATGAAGAATCAAATAGATGATGAACAGAAGAAAGAAAGAAAGAAAGAAAGAAAGAAAGAAAGAAAGAAAGAAAGAAAGAAAGAAAGAAAGAAAGAAAGAAAATAGCTGGTTAATTAGTATAATTATTTTATTTTTTATTATTTATTTTATTTTATTATTATTCATTCTTCTTCTTCTTCTTCTTCTTCTTATTATTATTATTATTATTATTATTTTTATTATTATTATATATTTATTAGGTAAAAAAATCAAAATGGATCCTGTTTATAACCTGACCTTACCTAATACAACTGTAAATGCTGACAACTGGTAAGTTTTGATTATTTATTACTTATAATTTAAAATAATTCTGGTTGGGCTTTATTCACATCTGCATCTGAATCGGTCTGTGGCAAGCTGGTTTCGTTATGAATTTTTGGGGTTCACCATCCACACCATCCACAGACTGCTGTTATACTATGGGGTGTCTTCAGGCTCCAGCCTATAACAATCAGAGACCCAGGGGAGGTGAGTAAACATGACAACCAACGTAATTCACCTCTCCTAGGCTCTGTTGCAGCGTCTGGTGCGGGTCCCTGTCCTTCTCCTTCCAGAATGACACCAGCAGCTTTTATGCACCACATCTGCACTACTGTAAATGTACAAGAGAAGGTTTAAGCTTCTGCAATGTAGAAGAAGGATGATGGGTGTCTTACTGTCGGAGAAAACTCAAAAAGACCAAGTGCCTTCTGAAGCCGCTCTCTGCCTGTCAGTCAGTTCCTTCAGACGTGCTCTCTGACACACTGGCGACAGGTGTTGCAGTGGTCGCAGCTGTGACCGGGTTGTGCCATAGGTCAAACTCACCACACTAAGGGTTGGATTAACTTCTTTGATCTCCTTTCTGATTTCCTTTGATGATTGGCAGTCTGGGCGTCAAAAATGTATGACTTCTGCCCTCTGGTGCACTGGTGTATGTATGATACCTTGCCTTCTACTGTCAGAAAGGAGAAAATGAACCTTTTCATGGCAAAAATAATTGGTCAGCAGAATATAGTCAAGGAGGGATTCTGTGCAGGAGGCTGTAGTAAAAAATAGATGCGCAATTACTATGTGGGGGCCAATGAGAGGGGAACGAGAGGCTTGTGTGCACAGACATGTTCTAAGAAAGCTTTCATAGTGGTCTGGGCCCAGATAGAGAAGTAAAGGGAAATGTAAATGATGCTAAAATGTATGGATGCACCACCCCCATGAGTCTCCCAGTCTCCTGTCTTCCCCTGAATGACCATGAGAGCCTGACTAAAAAAAAAAGTTGATCAGCATTTAACCAAAATTGGCTTTAGATGACCGTTGTGAAGGAAACAGAAGATGCTGGAGCTGTCGGAGAGCCTGTCTCATGTATTTGGCTTGTTACGTGTTTTCATACAGAGGTGTGGACTATAACCTTATGGTTGTGACTGCCCACACCTTAGCTTGGATATGATTAGGACTCCAAATTGTTATTAAACCAATACAATACAAAATTGGGTGAAATCGGGTGAGCCAATTTTGTTTTGTTTTGGTCCAAACTGGAAATACTATTATAATACACTGGGATCTCTTCAGACCCCAAGGTGAGAGTGAGTATTTGTTATGTCTCTGCTCTGTATTTGTGTTTCTGCTTATTTGACACCCACAAATTACTATAATTCTCCAGGATCTCTTCAGGCCCCAAAGTATATTAGTGATTTGTGGGTGGTGAAGCCCAAAGATTCCAAGTTCAAAACAAACTTGGCAGGTAGTAAATTGTTTCAGTCATATCTGATTGTGACATACCTGCAAAATCCTTTCCAAAGGGCAAAGGTCACAACAAATATTGATGAGATTTGCATGTCTCTTTTCTTCATTCACTTCAATATGTTAATTGTAAAAAACAAACAGAAAACACTCCTAACACTCCTATTTTTGAAAGTATTCTTAGATTGCAGAATATTTCCACATCTGACTAAAGCGTTTGCACAGTACTGCACATACTTACAGTCTCTTAGATTATTTAGGAGAATATAGGGATAATTCCACTGCCCCCTACAGCAAGTAGATAATAATAATAATAATAATAATAATAACTTTATTTATATAGCGCCAACATATTCCGCAGCACTTTACAAATCAGAGGACACATGAACAGACAATATGAGACATTACGATGTGACAAAGAAATAAACACAAACTAACACTAGGAGTGAGGGAACTGCTCACAAGAGCTTACATTCTATGAGGAGATAGGGGGACACAAGAGGTCAGAGGGCTTGTTTGCTACCATGGTCTAGCCATCTATTAATAGAAAAGGTTGTGTAACTGAAGCTGTATGAATCTGTCACCTGCCGGTATCTGTGAATAAACATATACTAAGTGCAAGAAGTACAGTGTAACTTCTAGATGGAGGGGCCAGGATCAAAGGAACAGAGGAGGAAGGATAAAAGGTGTTATTGTTCTCCACCTCCACACACTACACTGTGATGAGGTCACGTGATAAGACTGACCATACAGATGTGATTTTAGGGCAGTTTTGAAGCTGCTGTAGTTGGGGATTAATCGGATTGTCCAGGGTAAAGTGTTCCAGAGCACCGGTGCAGCTCGAGAAAAGTCTTGGGGAGTGGGATGATCGGATAACAGAGGATACAAGTCTAAGGTCATTGGCAGAACGGAGAGGACGGTTAGGGCGGTAGACAGTGACGAGGGAGGAGATATAGGGGGGCGCAGCGCTATGGATGGATGAGTGTGATAATTTTATATTGTATTCTGTGATGGATGGGCAACCAATACAGTGACTGACACAAGGTAGATGTGTTTGTGTACCGGTCTGACAGAAAGATGAGTCTGGCGGCCGCATTCAGGACAGATTGTAGTGGGGAGAGTTTAGTAAGAGGAAGCCCAATTAGAAGAGAATTGCAATAGTGAAGACGAGAGAAAATCAGAGCGACAATGAGGGGTTTGATGTTTTCACAGTGAGAAAAGGGTGAATTCTAGAGATGTTTTTAAGGTGCAGGTGACAAGAGAGTGCAAGTGTCTGAATATGTGGGGTAAAGGTGAGATCTGAGTCAAATACAACCCCCAGACAGCGGACATGCCGCCTCGGGGTAATAGGCCACAGACAGAAATGCAGATATCGGGGTTAGGTCGGATACTAGATGGAGGGAACACAAGAAGTTCAGTTTTTGAAAGATTCCATTTCAGATAAAGAGAAGACCTGATGTTAGAGACAGCAGAGAGACAGTCACTGGTGTTCTGTAGTAGTGCAGGGGTGATGTCACGGGATGAGGTATATAGTTGGGTATCATCTGCATAAAGATGGTATTGAAAGCCAAATTTGTGAATGGTTTGTCCAATTGGGGCTGTGTACAGAGAGAAGAGGAGGGGACCTAGGACCGAGCCTTGAGGAACTCCAACTGCAAGGGGCAGAGGAGAAGAAATAGCACCAGCGAATGATATACTAAATGAGCAGTCAGAGAGATAGGAAGAAAACCAAGAGAGAGCATTACACCTG
The DNA here is from genome assembly GCA_947044405.1 of Leptodactylus fallax. Classification (NCBI taxonomy): domain Eukaryota; kingdom Metazoa; phylum Chordata; class Amphibia; order Anura; family Leptodactylidae; genus Leptodactylus; species Leptodactylus fallax. The sequence goes on along the minus strand of CAMRHE010000853.1, from coordinate 163,897 downwards.
AGGCCAATGGAATGGAGCATAGTGAGGAGAAGTTGGTGGTCTACAGTGTCAAATGCTGCTGAGAGATCCAGAAGAATAACTAGTGAATAGTTCCCTTTAGATTTAGCAGTGCACGAAAACCTTACTGTAAGTACTGTCTCTAGCTGCCCATGTGATGCATCATTGTCTGGAAAAAAGAGCAAAGAAAAATTGGAAAGCCAAGTCTTGCCATAAACTGAGGAGATGATGGAATGTGGGATATGAGGGCAATATATGTGAAAGAATCCTGGAGGGTGTCAGACAGTAAGTTGAGGGGTGCAGGGATAGAAAAAAGGTTTTTTGTTGGACTTCATTATGTTTCTGCAGCTCTTTTAATAAAGTAATCCTACATTGATCCTGATCTTTCCCTAACTAACTTCAGATTGTGCTTTCCCTACCCTTCTGCTCTTGTGTTTAATTTTGTAAAGTGATGGAAGCCAACCCTTCCAGACAATGGTTTTAGATGGGCATTCTTCATGGGATTAACATCTTCTAACGTCTTATTTCTTCTAAGGTCACTTCACAAAGAATACGATGCAGGAGGCAAGGATTATCACATCTATGATCAGAGCATCTTACAGAAGATATCAGTTGCAATATACAGCCTCATTTTTGTCCTTGGGATTATCGGTAATGGATTAGTCATCTGGATTGCCGGATTCAGGATGAAGAAGACAATCAGTGCCATGTGGTTCCTCAACCTGGCCATAGCGGACTTCTTATGCTGCGCTTCTCTTCCTCTGCTCATTGCACTTAATCTGCACATTCTTCCAGAAATACCAAATGTAAATCTTTTCTGTATATTGATCATTATTCTGTTCACTATAAACATGAGCGCCAGCGTTTTTCTCTTGACAGCCATGAGTATTGACCGCTGTGTATCGGTCATGTGGCCATTTTGGGCTAAAGTTCACAGGACACGTAGACTAGTGAGGATCACTGCAGGAGTCATCTGGGGTTTGAGTTTGCTCGGAGCTGGTTTGGTGTTGTACTCAAACAGATGGTGTCAAATATCAAGGAATGAAGATGAGGACGTACATAAACAACAGCTAAAACACAACATCCAGCTGGTTGGGTTAGTTATGATGTTTGTGATCCCTTTTCTCATCATCTTGACCAGTTATGTGATCATTTTCCTTAAAATTAAAAAAAGTAAGAGACCGCAGAGATCTCAGAGACCCTACAGGATCATCACCGCTGTTATATTGTGTTTCTTTATCTGCTGGTTTCCTATTTACATCTGGCCAGTAATACCCAGCGGTGATTTAAGGTACATTCAGCGGACTACAATAGATATTATCGTTACCATCCTGGCTTACCTTAATAGTTGTATGAATCCAATCATTTATGTTTTTATGGGGCAAAATTTTAGAAATAATTTCCTGAGATCTATCCCCGCCAGGCTTAAAAAAGCATTAAGTGAACATCCTGAGGACCTGAGCAGAGAACCAGAGGATTTGGAACTACAGTAAATTGCACTACAGATGCAAAAAGAATTTTTTTTTTCCATGTGGAACTTTTTTGAAGATTACGCTTTGCAGAAAAGTAGATTTTTTCTAGCCAAATCCAAGAGTGGCTTCAAAACAAATGAGAAATATAAATGAAAGGTCTTATACTGCTCCCTTCTGCAGAATTCAATCCTGGCTTTGCCTAAAAAAAAAAAAAAAAAAAAAAAGCTGCAAAAATTACAAAAAATATATAAAAAAAACAAAAAAAAACACAACTTTTCCGCAACGAGTATCCCCAGCCTCAAGGAGATTTTTAGGATTTACAGTAAAAAGATAAATTGTTATCTAATATTGGTTTTCTATCTGATTATTCATATAAGCAAAATATACTGAATAATTCCAGTTTGTATGCTGATCAAAGGAGCACTGATCAAAGGTTGGAAAAGTTAACAAAGTCATATCATTATCTTTAAAGAAAGTCTGCGACCATGAACTGCGACATCTAACCAGTCCCAATGCATTGTAAGGAACATTAGTATTGTAAGGAAAACCCGAGGCTCTGGCTCTCCCCACCGCACATAAGCCTATACTCATAAAACATGGCTTTTTTGATTATTATTGATGTCCCTGTAGCATTCCATTAATATAAAATATGTAATTATTGGCGTTTCTTCAGGCACGGCAGTCTTTTATAGTTATCTATTCATTAGATATTCTGAGTCATGTGAGCATGTCAGATGTAGCAGAGTTGTGATTACTATTCAGCGCGCCGCATAGTGATATGATGGGTTATCACAATGTATAGACAATGCAGCCCTGTACTATATAAATGCATCTATAATAGATACAAAACACACATAGGCAGGGCCCCACATTGCAAAAAATGCTGCGTTTTATATTACCTGCAAAGTGGATAGGACTCTGGCTAATCCCATTCACACATTGCAGAAAAAAAAATTGCTGCATGTCAATTATATCTACGGAAATGCTGGCGTTTTCTGTATAGGTATAATAGAGGCAGAAAGTCCGAGGAGGAAAACTCAGACTTTCTGTGAAAAGCGCTGTGGGAAAAACTGTCATGTGTTTTCACCATGGCAAGCCATTGTGTCTTTTGGCTGTCGCTTGCTACGTGGGGCCTTAACTTTATATAACATTTATATGCTAAAGTAAAATCTAAAAGAATTGATGCTGGATTAAAATCTCAAAAATATAATTCAATCCTGTAATCTATCTAATGTATCTATCTCATATCTATCTATCTATCTATCTATCTATCTATCTATCTATCTATCTCATATCTATCTATCTCATATCTATCTATCTATTTATCTATCTATCTATCTATCTCATATCTATCTATCTATCTATCTATCTATCTATCTCATATCTATCTCCTATCTATCTCATATCTATCTCCTATCTATCTATCTATCTATCTATCTATCTATCTATCTATCTATCTCATATCTATCTATCTATCTATCTATCTATCTCATATCTATCTCCTATCTATCTCATATCTATCTCCTATCTATCTATCTATCTATCTATCTATCTATCTATCTATCTATCTATCTACTATATCTATCTATCTATCTAGCTATCTATCCATCTATCCATCTATCTATCTATCTATCTATCTATCTATCTATCTCATATCTATCTATCTCATATCTATCTATCTATTTATCTATCTATCTCATATCTATCTATCCATCTATCTATCCATCTATCTCATACCTATATATATATATATATATATATATATATATATCTTATATCTATCTATCTAAATGTTTTATTGTTAGCATGATTTTACCATTTTAGCTACTAATATTAAAAAAAAACAAGATTTTTAAAATCTGTATGAACAAATATTTTAGGAGTATTTCTCTATATAATTTGGAACATGTTTTATTAATAAATAGATAATAAATAAGAACAATTATTATATAGCGTTTTAATTGTATGCATTATTTTATTAGGCCAAACAACACGACATATCAGCCAACACGGGGGCCCTTGTCAAGTGCAAAGAACACATCCACCCTCCAGATATTTAATAGGAAGGGAACCAGTCAATGTGCATGATACAATAACTAATCAATATACATGACAAACATGGGCATACTTATACATTATTGTATAATATAAAAAGTAACCAAAGTTGAAGGTTTCCTTTACACCCCTCTGAATATCCATTTACTCTCCACTGGAGATGAGCGAACTTCTGAAGATTTGTTTCATTTCAGATGGTTTGTCTCAGATTTGTTTCAGGCCAAACTTGTCCGGATAGAACCAGAAGTGAAATTATTATACTCTGGGGTCTCAGTTATATCTTCCATCACCTCCTATGGGCCTCCTCGCAGTGTCCAGTTCTGGCCTCTTACGGCCTTCTGAGTGATGTCATACGCTCCATGAGTATAATAATCGGAGGCCCAAGGTTGGTGCTGAAAAATAACCAATACCTTTCAAAGTTCACCGCTGAGGCCCAATCATACACCAGAGTGGTGACCAGGAGTTTGTTATTTTTCCACACCTTCCCTGGGCCTCCAATTATTATACTCTGGGGGTCTGAAGAGACCCCCAGAGTATAACAATGATTTGTAGGTGGCTGATCCCAAAAAATTTGAGTTCAACCAAACTTGAATTTTTTTTTTACATTCATAACAAACCCAGCATGCTCATCTCTACTGCAAATGCTGCATTTTGAGTGCTTTGGAAAAAAAAAAGTAGAATAAATAAATGCAGTATTTTTCTTAAGTGGATGAAAGTTTAACCACTTCCGTACCGCCCATAGAGTATATACGTCCAATGGGTGGTTGTCTAGTTCTGCAAGGGTGTACCGGTATGTCCAAGAAGAACTCAGTAGCTGCACAAAATCGGGAGCCGGCTGTAACTTCAGCCGGAGCTCCCAGAGAGAAGGCAGGGAAGGTTTATTACCTTCCCTGACTTCCTGATCGCTGTGTATACAGCACTCAATAAGCGCTGTATACAGCGCTATGGGGCGCCGCCATTTTGCGGCCGCCCTCTGACCCGTCGGTTTCCCGGGTGCAGCGTCTGCAAGAGATGCTGGGTCCTACAGGATCCAAATCAGCTGTATAAGTCCTATAGTTATTCACAGTAGGCTGTATTCCTCCTACAACTGGGCTAAATGTACCAGCCCCAGTTATAGGGGAAATCAGCCTCCCCACAAAAAAAAGGGATCAGATGTCCCCAAAGGTCTATTATGACCTTATGGGGACACAGTGTAAAAAAAAAAAAGAAAAAATTAATAGAAAAGTAAAAAAAAAAAAAAAAAAAAAAAAAAAAAAAATAAATAAAATAATTAAAAAAAAGAAATAAAATAACACGCCAATAAAATGCCCTTATTAAAGGTTATAGCCCCAACCCTGATGACACCATAAAAAATAAAAAATTACCGTAACAGAGAGGAAAAACTATTTTATAAAGTATTTTAGTAGCACTTTGTGTTATTAAATAAAAAAAAAATGAAAAGTGAAAAACAGACACATTTTCCCTCCTCTTTTGTTTATATTTTCCCAGTTATAAAAAAAAAAATTAAAACACGTGCAAAAATAAAAACAACATAAAAATAAAGCCCTATGTGTCACCAAAAAAAGACGCAGAAATTAGTTAAATAACGCAAATGATAAAAATGTTACAGCCCTCAAAACCGCACATACAAAAAAAAACGAAAATGTATCTGGTCCTGGACCAGAAATTTGCCCGGAACTGAAGTGGTTAAGAAACCTTGGGAACATTGCTGAAAAAAAATCTGTAGTGGAAAACACTGCGGCGCATTTATAAAACTGCAACATTTTACTGAAGATTGTGGAAACAATGCTTTTTCTTTTACTAATATGAGGAACATAGCGTCAGCAAGAAGAGCCGAAAGTGATTTGTATAGATTTCACTGTGGAAATATTGTCAATTGCAGAGTAAAAATGCAGAAAAAAAATTTCAGATTCAAAGTTTCCAAAAATTCAGAGCAAAAAAACTAGAAATAAGAGCATCTTGATAAAACAAAGCAAACATTTGGTGCAATTTATCCTTTGTTTTTACACTGCATTGTTCCGTAGTATTTCAGTCCGGTGTGTCCTTACCATAATAGTGTATTCTAGATCAGATAGACAACTTTAAAACTAAGGCCCACATTGCAGAAATGCATAAAAAAAAATTTTTGTTGCAGATTTTGCTGCGTTTGCCAGGATTCAAGTCAGGAGTGGCTACAAAAGGAATGGGAAATATATAGGAAGTTCTTATACTTATATTCAATTGACTCCTGGCTTTAGCTCAAAAAAGCCACAGCAAAATCTGCAATAAATAAAGCTGCATTTCCGCAATGTGGGGCCTCAGCCTAAAACAACATCATCCCCCTCTAGAGCTTGCACATTTTCACAACCATCTATTTCAGATACCCCTCAGATTTATCATTGCACCACACCATGACCAGTCCACTGCGTTGCGACATTCTAGATATTTTCTAGTATCCTTGGAGAGACAATATTTTGACTGCTTTTACTTATGAGAAATATGAACAAATTCTATGTAGTCATACGATATACTGTAATCTCTGCATATAGAATAAGGAACTGAACAGAAAGGAGAAGTCTGTGAGAATGATAAGGATTTGGTCTACCGGACTCAAGGACAGACAGAGAAGAGACGGGAGTCGGTGAGTATCACACTGGGAGATGGGAGACAATTATTATATACTCTAATGATCGTATTATTAATATTCTATACAGAAATATAATGAGAAGAGCCTCAAAAATCCCAACTGCTACCTCTGCACACCTATATATACACCCTATAAGATTATATATTGCACAAGTGTTATAGGACTGTTATTATAGTACTATTATACAGAATGTATATCATCACCCCTATAGATATACCCCAGAATATCATACATCACACAAGTGTTATAGGGATGTTATTATAGTATTATTATACAGAATGTATATAATCACCACTATACATACATCCCAGAATATCATACATCACACATGTGTTATGGGACTGTTATTATAGTAATATTATACAGTATGTATATCATGGTTTATTAGTATAAAATAAGTGATCTAGATCCTGACTAATGTGAAATAAAATAGCCAAACCAAAATAGAGCAACAAAGCAAAAAAAGACTAAAAGCATGTAAAAAATATCCATTTTATTGTATGATTATTTTACATACTATTCATACAGAAGGATATAAAAGATAAGTAAAGGGTCAAAAGGAAATCTATAATGTGCTAGATCACCTATAACCCAAGTAACCCTATAAACACCACAGGGGGTGCACAGATAGAAAATCTAACAAAAAGTCCTATACAATAACATAATATAATGAATGGCAGTATAATAGCAGATATTATCTAGACTGTCATGTACAGTCATGGCCAAAAGTTTTGAGAATGACACAAATATTATATTTTCACATGATCTGCTGCCCTCTGGTTTTTATGTGTGTTTGTCAGATGTTTTTATCACATACAGAAATAGAATTGCATTCATATTTTGAGTAACAGAAGCTTATATTGACAGTTAGAATGAGTTAATGCAGCAAGTCAATATTTGCAGTGTTGACCCTTCTTCTTCAGGACCTCTGCAATTCTCCCTGGCATGCTCTCAATCAACTTCTGGACCAAATCCTGACTGATAGCAGTCCATTCTTGCAGAATCAATGCTTTCATTTTGTCTGAATTTGTTGGTTTTTGTTTGTCCACCCGTCTCTTGATGATTGACCACAAGTTCTCAATGGGATTAAGATCTGGGGAGTTTCCAGGCCATGGACCCAAAATCTCTACGTTTTGTTCCCTGAGCCATTTAGTTATCACCTTTGCTTTATGGCAAGGTGCTCCATCATGCTGGAAAAGGCATTGTTGAGCGCCAAACTGCTCTTGGACGGTTGGGAGAAGTTGCTCTTGGAGGACATTCTGGTACCATTCTTTATTCATGGCAAGACTGTGAGAGAGCCGATTCCCTTGGCTGAGAAGCAACCCCACACATGAATGGTTTCAGGATGCTTTACAGTTGGCATGAGACAAGACTGGTGGTAGCGCTCACCTCTTCTTCTCCGAATAAGCTGTTTTCCAGATGTTCCAAACAATCGAAAAGGGGATTCATCAGAGAAAATGACTTTCCCCCAGTCCTCAGCAGTCCACTCCCTGTACCTTTTGCAGAATATCAGTCTGTCCCTGATGTTTTTTCTGGAGAGAAGTGGCTTCTTTGCTGCCCTCCTTGAGACCAGGCCTTGCTCCAAGAGTCTCCGCCTCACAGTGCGTGCAGATGCACTCACACCTGCCTGCTGCCATTCCTCAGCAAGCTCTGCACTGCTGGTAGCCCGATCCCGCAGCTGAAACACTTTTAAGAGACGGTCCTGCCGCTTGCTGGTCTTTCTTGGGCGCCCTGGAGCCTTTTTGGCACCAATGGAACCTCTTTCCTTGAAGTTCTTGATGATGCGATAGATTGTTGCCTGAGGTGCAATCTTTCTAGCTGCAATACTCTTCCCAGTTAGGCCATTTTTGTGCAGTGCAATGATGACTGCACGTGTTTCTTTAGAGATAACCATGGTTAACAGAAGAGAAACAATGATGGCAAGCACCAGCCTCCTTTTAAAGTGTCCAGTGGTGTCATTCTTACTTAATCATGACAGATTGATCTCCAGCCCTGTCCTCATCAACACCCACACCTGTGTTAATGGAGCAATCACTGAAACAATGTTAGGTGGTCCTTTTAAGGCAGGGCTGCAATGATGTTGAAATGTGTTTTGGGGGATAAAGTTCATTTTCTAGGCAAATATTGACTTTGCAAGTAATTGCTGTTAAGCTGATCACTCTTTATAACATTCTGGAGTATATGCAAATTGCCATTAGAAAAACTGAAGCAGTAGACTTTGTAAAGATTAATATTTGTATAATTCTCAAAACTTTTGGCCATGACTGTACACCCCCAAATCTATAGAAATAGCGCTGTAATATATAATACAAAGGATACAAAATGGGGAAGTGACCCAGTAATGAATCAGATTTCCTGTATCACTGTATAGATCACCCACATACCATAAATGAACTCTCTCCTAGTTTTGCTTTTTATTATGGTTTGTGGCTTGAAATTTGCATTCATTTTGTTTTATGCTGATATCACATCCACCAAAACTAGATGATAGAGAGTGATCAGAATACATAGGAGCGTTATAAGAGAAGGGGCAGGTTATAATATCCATTCTCTGTATTCTATAGTGGACTATTGGAGAAGAAGCAAAAAAGGAAATTGTGAATCCCTTGAAAACATAAGAAACAAGAAAATTTACGGTAATGTCAATGAAATTCAAAATTTCTAAATTAATTAAGGGAGATTTCCAGGGGGATCAGAGGTGTAGTGAGATGATAAAAGAAGCAATACTTATCTACCCCTGGTTGTCTATTTGGGCAGTGCATCCCCGATTCTTTCTGGTCTTAGCACAGGCACAGGTGACCACTGCCAATCACTTACCTCAGGAGGTCACATGTTGGGTACCGGTGATGTCACATGTTGGGTACCGGTGATGTCACTGCTAACACTTCACTGGTATCCAACATGTGAGAGGAATCCTGGGAAACCTTTACAAGCTAAATATGGAAATTTCACTGGTAAGACAACTGTATTACTGACACCCATACTGTACGTTGGTTGGTTTCCAACTTCCAGCACCTCTTTTTGATTTTGTTTTTTTTATTTTTTTTTTTTTTAATGTAAGGATTTTTCTTCTTCTTTTTTTTTTATTGTCACTTCTTTAAAATTTGGGTTGAAATTTTGGTAGATTTGGAATCCATTATTGGCTTACATTAAGTTATGGTCTGAGGTTACAATGGTCTCATGTACAGTATTAGGCAAACATTTTAGAATGTTTTAAGAAATAGAAGGGTTAACAGTCTATTGTTGTTAATTAAAAAAGAAGTGAATGAAGAAAAGAGAAATGTAAATCCCATCAAGATTTCGTTTCTTGATGAAATCTGTTATTCTGTCTTCAAAAGAGACTTTCTTTCACACTTTACTGCCATCTATTGACAAAACTGTGAATTAAAATGGTTGTCTAGCTAGTGCAATTCGCTAAATAATACTTATTATTATTATTAGTAGTAGTAGTAGTAGTGATAATAATAATAATATCACTACTACTTCTACTACTACTACTACTACTACTACTAATATTATTATTATTATTAGTAGTAGTAGTAGTAGTAGTGATATTATTATTATTATTATTAGTAGTAGTAGTAGTGATATTATTATTATTATTATTATTAGTAGTAGTAGTAGTAGTAGTAGTAGAAATATTGTTCTTATTATTATTATTAGAAATATTATTATTATTATTATTATTATTATTATTATTATTAGTAGTAGTAGTAGTAGTTTTGGTAGTGTAGTGTAGGATTATTATTATTATTATTATTATTATTATTATTATTATTATTATTATTATTAATTAGTATTATTATTATTAGTAGTAGTAGTAGTAGTAGTAGTAGTAGTAGTAGTAGTGATATTATTATTATTATTATTATTATTATTAGTAGTAGTAGTAGTGATATTATTAGTATTATTATTAGTATTAGTAGTAGTAGTAGTAGTAGTAGTAGTAGTAGTGATATTATTATTATTATTATTATTATTATTATTATTATTAGTAGTAGTAGTAGTAGTGTAGGATTATTATTATTATTATTAATTATTATTATTATTATTATTATTATTAGTGATATTATTATTATTAATTATTATTATTATTATTATTATTATTATTATTATTATTAGTAGTAGTAGTAGTATTATTATTATTATTATTATTATTATTATTATTATATTTCTTTGTAGGTAAAAAGACAGAATGGATTCTGCTTATTTTAATGTGACCAACAACCGGTATGATTATATTTCTCATTTTTTATTATTTAAGAGACATTCTGGCTCCATTCACATTTGTATCTGAACCTTCTAGATTCACTCACATTAAATTTAAAAATAGCACAGAAAGCAGAAATGTACAATATTTCCCACTGACATGACGGAATACTGGTGATAAACTAAAGATATAAATCCCTGTTATAAATCAGTGTAATCTTCAGATGCCAGTTTTGTCTGTTGTGCAATGGATTCGACATTTTGCTGAGGTTTATGTTTGTAACTTTTAATTTAAATACCGTTATATTTGTGGGAAACATCTTTAAATATACTTTTCACTGTATTAACATTTTGGAAAGTCAATTGGATTTGCTATAAACATATCCTATAGATAATTTTCGTGTTCCTGACCTTCATCTATAAACTAGAATATAGCAATGATCAAGAGTTTCTCTCTAGAGGAAACTTCTCCAGGTTTTCACATAGCGGCCAACATTTTAGCTCCCTCATCTCTAATGTCAATATATATCTCCATATAAATTTCCTAAACCTATCTTTACCATATATAATAATACATTCACTCATATTTAGTTTATTGCCCCCAATTTTCAAGCGTGCATAAAATCTTAAGTGTTTGCTGCAATGTATTAATGCAGGTAAGGGCTGACACTCTTGACTCTTGGCTGGTAACATGGATTGCCTAGACTTTATCTAATGTATTAAATTCTCAGCTATCTGGGATTTTAGATCTCCATAGGTTTCCTTGCATTCATAAATGTTCTTTGTTGATAACTTAAAAATGATGAGAAATTAGTAATTTATTAAACCATTTATGGCAATTTGTGGCCTAAAATGTTGCAAATTACGGTGCAGGGTGGGTGGTGCAAAATGTGACAAAAATCTACACCTGAAATCTTCAATAAATTTGCTGCAATTTATTCCATAATACAGCTGTTGTATTAAATTTGCCCCATAATCTATAAGAACATTCTAGAATGTTTCAAAAAAAGAATTTACATCCCTTAGACACAGTGTGACTGGAGAGATGGGCCCGTCTCAGGTGGCTGGAGAGATGGGCCCGTCTCTGGTTGGCTCCATTATCATTTCTGTTGGGCAGAGTCAACTCGTAAGAGAAGAGAATAAACTGTTTTAGGAGAATCGTGGAATAACCGAGGATCACAATGTTTCAATGTTTTTTTTCACCCCTGGCCTATGTATACACCAGTGTACAAAGTAGATATTTACAGTGTATGGAGCTAAATATTCTTCATGGGACTAACTTCTACCTTATTATTTCTTCCAAGAACATTTTACAGAGAATTTGATGCAGGAAGCAGGGACTATTACATCTATGATCAGAGCATTTTACAGAAGATATCAGTTACCTTATATAGCATCATTTTTGTTCTTGGGATTATCGGTAATGGATTAGTCATCTGGATTGCCGGATTCAAGATGAAGAAGACAATCAGTGCCGTGTGGTTCCTCAACCTGGCCATAGCGGACTTCTTATGCTGCGCTTCTCTTCCTCTAATCATTGCACTTAATCTGCGCATTCTCCCATATATACCAAATGTAAATCTTTTCTGTATATTGATCATTACTTTGTTCACTACAAACATGTGCACCAGTGTTCTTACCTTGACAGCCATGAGTATTGACCGCTGTGTATCAGTCTTGTGGCCATTTTGGGCTAAAGTTCACAGGACACGTAGACTAGTGAGGATCACTGCAGGAGTCATCTGGATATTGAGTTTGCTCGCAGCGAGTTTGGTGTGGTACTCAAATAGTTGGTGTATATTCTCTAGGAATGAAGATGAGTACAAGCATAAACAAAAACTGATGAAGAACATTCATGTGGTTGGGGTAGTTATGATGTTTGTGATGCCTTTTCTCATCATCTTGACCAGTTATATAATTATTTTCATCAAACTTAGAAAATGTAAGAGACCCCAGAGATCTCAGAGACCCTACAGGATCATCACCGCTATTATATTGTGTTTCTTCATCTGCTGGTGTCCATTTTACGCCTGGCCACTACTACCTTGGAATGATTTTACCTCCATTCAGGTTTATACACTACATATCATTATTACCATCCTGGCTTACCTTAACAGTTGCATGAATCCAATGATTTATGTTTTTATGGGACAAGATTTCAGACATGGATTCTTGAGATCTATCCCCGCCAGGCTTAAAAGAGCATTTGGTGAACATCCTAATGACGAGTGCGGAGAACAAGAGGATTTGGAAATACAGTAACTCTTCCCACAGGTCAAAAATATATTCCTTTTATCAATGTGGAAACTTTTTAAGGCTAAGGCCACACATTGCAGAAAAGCTGTGTTTTGTTGCAGATCTTGCTGCATTTTTTTTTTTTTTAGCCAAAAACAATAGTAGCTTCAATGGAATGGAAAATGTTAAAGAATTTTTCCACTCTTGGCTTTAGCTAAAAATAAAAATACAGCTTTTCCTCAACGTGTAGCCTAAGCCTCAAGGAGTTTTCTGTTATTTGCAGTAAAATGATGCATTATAGCTGTATCCCATGTGATTATTATCTATTAGGGAAAGCGACAAAAAAGGTCTAGATTCTCATGACAAGAACATAGTTATGCCTCTGTGCATATCACTAGTACGGTCACACATAGACTATTGTGACCAATTTTGTGTTCCAGTATACAAGGAGGACATAACTGAACTAGCGAGAGTGCAGAGAAGGGCGACCTACATAATTAGGGGAATGGGAGGAATGAAGGACAGAGACAGATTTACAAACTTGAGGTTATTCAGTTTAGAAAAAAATGAGGAATTTTGAGCCTGAGATCATGTCATCTTTCACCCATGTGTCAAAAAAGTGAGGACATAGAAAAAAATGAGGAGATCTAATAACAATGTAGAAATACATGAAGAGAGGGCACACAGAAATTTCTGATGATCTTTTTACACCTAGGCCAGTGATAGTAACAAGGGGACATTCTCTATGCCTAGAGGAGAGATCATTTCATCAGCATCATAGACAGGGATTCTTTACTGTAAAAGCAGTGAGACTTTGGTGATGGTGGTTTCATTGTGCAATTTCAGAAAGGGCCTGGATGCCTTTCTTAAAAGGAAAAATATTACAGGTTACAGGTTTTAGATTTTTGGTAAAGACAAGTTGATTCAGGGTTTTATACTGGGAGTCAAAATGTAATTTTTCCCCTGATATGCAGCAGTTGGCATAAACCTCATGAGATTTTTTTTGCCTTCCTCTACAGCAACACTAATGGGTTATAAGTTGGACTTGATGGAGCTGTGTCTTCATCCAACCTCATCTGCTGTGTTACTATGTTACTATAAATGCACATTTATATAATGTTCATAATCTGTAATTGCCTAAAGAACAACATTACAATCTAAAAAAAAAATAAATCTATCTATCTATCTATTTAAATGTTTTATCGGTTGCATGATTTTACCCTTTAAGGCTGAGGCCCCACGTTGCGGAAACACAGTTTTTTTTTGTTGCAGATTTTGCTGAGATTTTTCAAGCCAAAGCCAAGAATAGCTACAAAGGAATGGGGAATATAAAGGAAGTTCTTATACTTCTACCTTCTGCTCAATCCACTCCTGGCTTTGGCTAAAAAAAAAAAAAAAACTGCAAAATCTGCAACAAAAAAAAAGCTGTGTTTCCGCAATGTGGGGCCTTATACTAAAGGAGTTTTGTCATTGAAGACACTTATCCCCAATTTACAAAATATGTTCCATCAGCCGCACACACAGTGATCAGGAAAACGTTGGTGCAAAAGTCCTCCATGCCTTCTCTATGTGAATGAAGGACCAGTTTGCGTGTCTGGTGCATTTAGTTCTATGGGGTTTTGCAGAGAGTGTGGTCCTGGAAGCTCCATAGAAGTGAACTGAGCACCAGTCATGAAACTTGCTTGCGTTTCCAACATATGAAAGAAGCATGGAGTGCTTTTGAGTTCCAATTCTCCTAATTGCTGAGGGCCCAGCAATTTCTATCAAAAGAAAATTTTTACAAATCTATAGAAACAATATTTAAGGATTATTTATCTATATAATTTTCAAGATGATTAATGACTAATAAATAATAAATCAAAACAATTATTCTGTACTGTGATAATTTTATGCATTTTGTTGTCAGATGTATTGGATCAGAGGCAGATACCTAGATAGCAGCTATCTATTTATATATCTATCTAAAACTTAAATTCCAAAAAACTTGGGATGCTTTGTAAAATGTAAAAGAAAACAAGAATGCAATGATTTGGAAATCTCATATAACCATATTTTATCCACAGTAGAGCATAGAATACATATCAGAAGGCAAAAGCTACACAATAGAACTTAGAACACATACAGTGGGGAAAAAAAGTATTTAGTCAGCCACCAATTGTGCAAGTTCTCCCACTTATAAAGATGAGGCCGGCCTGTAATTGTCATCATAGGTAGACCTCAACTATGAGCGACAAAATGAGAAAACTAATCCAGAAAATCACATTGTCTGATTTTTAAAGAATTTATTTGCAAATTATGGTGGAAAATAAGTATTTGGTCAATAACAAAAGTTCATCTCAATACTTTGTTATACATCCTTTGTTAGCAATGACATAGGTCAAGTGTTTAATGTAAGTCTTCACAAGGTTGGCACACACTGTTGCTGGTATGTTGGCCCATTCCTCCATGCAGAGCTCCTCTAGAGCAGGGATGTTTTGGGGCTGTCGCTGGGCAACACAAACTTTCAACTCCCTCCAAAGGTTTTCTATGGGGTTGAGATCTGGAGACTGGCTAGGCCACTCCAGGACCTTGAAATGCTTCTTACGAAGCCGCTCCTTCGTTGCCCTGGCGGTGTGCTTGGGATCATTGTCATGCTGAAAGACCCAGCCATGTTTCATCTTCAGTGCCCTTGCTGATGGAAGGAGGTTTGCACTCAAAATCTCACGATACATGGCCCCATTCATTCTTTCATGTACATGGATCAGTCGTCCTGGTCCCTTTGCAGAGAAACAGCCCCATACATGATGTTGCCCCCCCCATGCATCACAGTAGGTATGGTGTTCTTTGGATACAACTCAGCATTCACTCTCCTCCAAACACCACGAGTTGTGTTTCTACCAAACAGTTCTACTTTGGATTCATCTGACCATATGACATTCTCCCAATACTCTTCTGGAACATCCAAATGCTCTCTAGCAAACTTCAGACAGGCCCGGATATGTACTGGCTTAAGCAGGGGGACACGTCTGGCACTGCAGGATCTGAGTCCCTGGCGGCGTAGTGTGTTACTGACGGTAGCCTTTGTTATGTTAGTCCCAGATTTCTTCAGGTCATTCACTAGGTCCCCCGTGTGGTTCTGGGATTTTTGCTCACCGTTCTTGTGATCATTTTGACCCCACGGGGTGAGATCTTGCGTGGAGCCCCTGATGGAGGGAGATTATCAGTGGTCTTGTATGTCTTCCATTTTCTAATTATTGCTCCCACAGGTGATTTCTTCACACCAAGCTGCTTGCCTATTGCAGATTCAGTCTTCCCAGCCTGGTGCAGAACTACAATTTTGTTTCTGGTGTCTTTCCACAGCTCTTTGGTCTTCACCATAGTGGAGTTTGGAGTGTGACTGTTTGAGGTTGTGGACAGGTGTCTTTTATACTGATAACAATGTCCACCATAATTTGCAAATAAATTCTATATCTTATAACCAACTATACAACAACATCCTCCTCTCTCTATTGTGTGTACATTTGCAGAACCAAATATCTTGGGGATATTTCTGAGGTTTATCACTGCATGCGATTGTGCTTGCTGGCCTCATTGAATGAGTGGGTGGAGCACAAATGACATCCATGTGCCACTCGTGCCGTTCAGTCATGGCCGGCGATAGGCGTCGTGTGCATGTCACCTTAGTCATTGGTTTCCAGACAGTCATGGTCTCCGGTTACAATGTTTTCACTGGTCTCATATACTTTCCTGCTCTCATTTGAATACTTATAGTTTTATTGTCTTGTTTAGTATATATTACATGTATTACATACTGCACATCTATATACTGTATGTAAGTTATATTTATTATTATTATTAGACAAAAAGTCACAATGGGTCCTGTTGATTATGACCTGACATCACTTAATACAACTCAAGATGACAACAACCGGTAAGTTTATATTCCTGATCCTTTATTATTTAATAGATATTCTGGTTCAGCTCTATTCACATCTGTATCTGACCCTCCCAGATTCTCTGTAGTTTGATTTAAAAATAGACCAGCAAGCAGCGCTATACAGTATTTCCTGTTGAAATGAAGCAAACCCGGAGTCAGTGAGATCTTTAGGTGCCAGTGGTGTCTGTTGTACAATGGATCAGGCAATGCATTTTGGTTTATATTTATAACTATAACTCAGATGTGAACAGAGCCTTAAGGCCGGGGCCCCATGATGCAAACACACAGTGATTTGGCCGTGGTGGAAACTCTGTGGCAAAAAAATCTGCAGTAGAAATGTCGAGATGTCAAAACGCGTGCGTTTTTGCAAATCACAGCACGACAATTATACCTACGGAAACACTGCCGTTTTCCGTGAAGGTATAATAAAAGCAGAAAGTCTGAAAAGGAAAACTCTGTAGAATTTCTGTGAAAAATGCTGCAAAAAAAAAAAAAAAAAAAAACAAGATGAGTTTCCGCCATTGTCTTTTACACAAGATTTTTGGCCTTAGCCTAAAGGGATTTGCCTAAACACTTAGATATATTTAAATTTGTAAACAATTAAAAGTTAAAAAGTTTTTGTATATATTTTATATAAATAAGTAAAAAATGGCAGAGTTTTAGTGATTTTAGTGATTTC
The DNA here is from genome assembly GCA_947044405.1 of Leptodactylus fallax. Taxonomy (NCBI): domain Eukaryota; kingdom Metazoa; phylum Chordata; class Amphibia; order Anura; family Leptodactylidae; genus Leptodactylus; species Leptodactylus fallax. The sequence continues at coordinate 146,708 of CAMRHE010000853.1, read as the reverse complement.
ATCTCAGTGATGACATCCGTTATCTTAATCCGTGTCAATGGATAATATCATGAAGGCAGGAACTTTTTATGATCTGGAACTTAACTGAAACTCAGTTATGATTTCCTTATTGTGTACAAGTTATCAGGAGGGACACTACATGTATGAGAAGATAACCTGACCACAATAAGGACATCATGGCTGGTTATCAGGAGGACACTACATGTATGAGAAGATAACCTGACCACAATAAGGACATCATGGCTGGTTATCAGGAGGGGACACTACATGTATGAGAAGATAACCCGACCACAATAAGGACATCATGGCTGGTTATCAGGAGGGACACTACATGTATGAGAAGATAACATGACCACAATAAGGACATCATGGCTGGTTATCAGGAGGACACTACATGTATGAGAAGATAACCTGACTACAATAAGCACATCATGGCTGGTTATCAGGAGAGAAACTACATGTATGAGAAGATAACCTGACCACAATAAGGACATCATGGCTGGTTATCAGGAGGACACTACATGTATGAAAAGATAACCCGGCCACAATAAGGACATCATGGTTGGTTATCAGGAGGACACTCGTTGTATGAGAAGATAACCTGACCACAATAAGGACATCATGGCTGGTTATCAGGAGAGACACTACATGTATGAGAAGATAACCCAACCACAATAAGGACATCATGGCTGATTATCAGGAGGACACTACATGTATGAGAAGCTAACCTGACCACAATAAGGACATCATGGCTGGTTATCAGGAGGACACTACATGTATGAGAACATAACCTGACCACAATAAGGACATCATGGCTGGTTATCAGGAGAGACACTACATGTATGAGAAGATAACCCAACCACAATAAGGACATCATGGCTGGTTATCATGAGGACACTACATGTATGAGAAGATAACCCGGCCACAATAAGGACATCATGGTTGGTTATCAGGAGGACACTCGTTGTATGAGAAGATAACCTGACCACAATAAGGACATCATGGCTGGTTATCAGGAGGGACACTACATGTATGAGAAGATAACCTGACCACAATAAGGACATCATGGCTGATTATCAGGGGGGCACTACATGTATGAGAAGATAACCCGACCACAATAAGGACATCATGGCTGGTTATCAGGAGGGACACTACATGTATGAGAAGATAACCTGACCACAATAAGGACATCATGGCTGGTTATCAGGAGGGGACACTACAGGTATAAGATAACCCGACCACAATAAGGACGTCATAGCTGGTTATCAGGAGGGACACTACATGCATGATAAGATAACCTGACCATAGTAAGGACATCATGGCTGGTTATCAGGAAGGGACACTACATGTATGAGAAGATAACCCGACCACAATAAGGACATCATGGCTGGTTATCAAGAGGGGACACTACATGTATGAGAAGATAACCTGACCATAATAAGGACATCATGGCTGGTTATCAGGAGGGACACTACATGTATGAGAAGATAACCCGACCACAATAAGGACATCATAGCTGGTTATCAGGAGGGACACTACATGTATGACAAGATAACCTGACCACAATAAGGACATCATGGCTGGTTATCAGGAGGACACTACATGTATGAGAAGATAACCTGACCATAATAAGGACATCATGGATGGTTATCAGGAGGACACTACATGTATGAGAATATAACCTGACCACAATAAAGACATCATGGCTGGTTATCAGGAGGGACATATCATGTATGAGAAGATAACCCGACCACAATAAGGACCTCATGGCTGGGTTATCAGGAGGGACACTACATGTATGAGAAGATAACCTGACCACAATAAGGACATCATGGCTAGTTATCAGGAGGGACACTACATGTATGAGAATATAACCTGACCACAATAAAGACATCATGGCTGGTTATCAGGAGGGAAACTACATGTATGAGAAGATAACCTGACCACAATAAGGACCTCATGGCTGGGTTATCAGGAGGGACACTACATGTATGAGAAGATATCCTGACCATAATAAGGACATCATATATGGTTATCAGGAGGGACACTACATGTATGAGAAGATAACCTGACCATAATAAGGACATCATAGCTGGTTATCAGGAGGACACTACGTGTATCAGAACATAACCTGACCGCAATAAGGACATCATGGCTGGTTGTCAGGAGGGACACGATATGTATGAGAAGATAACCTGACCACAATAAGGACATCATGGCTGGTTATCAGGAGGACACTACATGTATGAGAAGATAACCTGACCACAATAAGGACAGCATAGCTGGTTATTAGGAGGGACACTACATGTATGAGAAGATAACCTGACCACAATAAGGACATCATGGCTGGTTATCAGGAGGGACACTACATGTATGAGAAGATAACCTGACCACAATAAGGACATCATGGCCAAGTTGTCAGGAGGGACACTACATGTATGAGGAAATAACCATCACATAAAAGACATCATGGCTGAGTTTCTGGTTACCAGACTATAGAAAATTCCTGCATTCATTGCCATATCCTTCGGTAACTGTTCAAAACAAAAAAAAATTTAGATATTTACAGTGTATGAAGCTACACATATTCCTTAAAAACCTAACCTCTACCCCATTATGTCTTCTAAGGTTATCTAACACAGATATGAGTGACATATCGGTCATGTGGCCATTTTGGGCTAAAGTTCATAGGACATGTAGACTAGTGAGGATCACTGCAGGAGTCATCTGGGTGTTGAGTTTGTTCATGGCTGGTTTGGTGTGGTATTTAAGAAGATGGTGTCTAATCTATTGGGATTACAATGAATACATGTATAAACATAAGCTAATAAAGAACATTCAGCTGGTCGGGTTAGTTATCATGTTTGTGATCCCTTTTCTCATCATCTTTACCAGTTATGTTATTATTTTCATTAAACTTAGAAAAAGTAAGAGATCCCAGAGATCTCAGAGACCCTACAGGATCATCACCGCTATTATATTGTGTTTCTTCATCTGTTGGGTTCCATTCTACATCTGGCCACTAACACCGAAAAAATGTTTCAGGTCTGTTCAGGGTCACACAATACACATCATTGTTACCAACCTGGCTTTCCTTAATAGTTGTATGAATCCAATTATTTACGTCTTTATGGGTCAAGATTTTAGATATATTTTCTTGAGATCTATCCCCGCCAGGCTTGAAAATGCATTAACAGAACTGCCTGAGGACCTGAATAGAGAAACAGAGGATTTAGAACTAAAGTAACTCTCACTACAGATCCAAAAATATATTTAACCTCTTTTTCCCTTTTACTCATGCGGCAACTTTTTGAATGTTAAGGCCACATGTTGCAGAAAAGCTGCATTTTATGCTAAATTTTTTTCTTAACTAAATCCGTGAAAAGGACTGAGAATAAATCCTCTCTTGACTTTTGCTAAAAAAAAATCACAGCAAAATTTGCAGCAAAATTCGCAGTTTTTCTGTAAATGATGTAATATTAGCTGATATTATTCATATAAACAAAATATCCTGAAATATTCCATTTTGCACATGGATAAAACAGACACATCATAGGCTGGCACTTCTGTTTTTTTGGTATCTCACTTTTCAGTTTTCCTGTGTAGATTGGGAAAGTCGGCAGAGTCATCTCATCATCTTTAGAGGACAAGGTTTGCATCAGAGTTTTATCAATATAAAATTGTCAATATAAATGTGTTCATGACCAATTTTTTCTTTCAATATTTAATCTGTAATTTACTGTAGTTTTTGCAATTTTCTGCAGTCTTTTATATCTGTTCATTAGATATTCTGAGTCCTGTGAGTTTGTCAGATGTAGCAGAGCTGTGAATAATATCTAGCACACCTCAGAGTGATATGCCGGGCTTATACTGATGGGTTATCACAATGTATAGAATATACAGCCTTATAGTATATACATTCATAGCAGAGAATGGCCGCTGTGTCTGTGGGTCATACACACAGCGTTGTCTGCAATGCTTAGAGCACTGAGTAATATCCACCTCTCCTACTTCACAGGACATTCTATTAATGCTTCAATGTCCAGAAAACAGAATCTCTTGGTTACAGTATAAGGTGCTGCTCCTTTCTCAGCCTTATCCTGACATACTCTCACTCACTTGTATTATTACATGGCACCTTCCTAAATAATGATACAAAGCGCAGACAACCTCAGTTATACAGTACATAGTAATAAGAATCTGTTACATGAATGTAAAGCTTCTGTACACGGCTTCCAATACCCCAACACTTGTCAGAATTAGTGTTTTACCCCTTACCCTACCAGCTAGTATACACTGGGTGTCAGAATAGCACTGGGTGTCCTATAATGTACTGTATACAGCCCAACCTTTAGACTTATGACGTGTACTCATAAATGAATTACATTGACCCTTTCACTTCCATTGTCCACTAAACAAGTTTTAATAGGTAAGAAATATTTTTTTTTTCATTTCCGTTGTCTAAACCTGGGTGTCAGGTGTGTCTTATAGCCTAAAAATACAGTATATACCTATTCTATTCTATTCAGTATATCTGACTAATGAAAAACATTACATTTACAAAATATTATTAAAATCTATAAAATGTACCTAAATGTTTTACTAGTTGCATGATTTTAAAATTTTATGTATTTTTACAAAAAGCAAGCTGTTAAAAATCTCTAAAAAGACAAATATTTTAGGATTATTTTTCTATATAATGTGGACAATGTTTTTTTAATGATGAAATAAACAATAAATAAGAACAATTATTCTGTACTGTGATAACTGTGTAGAAGGGTCTGATGGATTGGGTCAGAAAGGAATATCTATCTATCTATCTATCTATCTGCTGTATCTATCTATCTCATATCTATCATATCTATTATTTATCTATCTAACTATCTCATATCTATCTCATATCTATCTCATATACTATTACTATCAATTACTACTATCACTACTACTATTACAACTACTACTATCAATATTATTATAACTACTATTACTACTATCACTATTACTAATACTACTACTACTACTAATACTACTACTACTACTACTAATAATAATAATATCACTACTTGTAAAATAATATATGCTTGAGTGAATTCTTACTCACGTGTTGACCCATAAGGTAACATTATTGGAGGACTCGACTTCTTATAAAAACATCAAACTTTATTAGAGTGTTCATGGAAAAATAGATACAGGAAAATCTTCCAGAATAACAGAAATATCAGTCAATGTCTTATTAGCTTACATCATGGGAGAAGTTCATAGTTAGGTTTCTTCAAGCTAGTTCTTTTGTATTCCATCTTGGTTCATGCTTATTCATCCATGTGTGTTGGTCTTCTCCAGGTGTCAGAGGCAGTAAGACATACCTCGCCATGTGTGTCTGTCAATCATTTATATTCATGAGGGGGAGTTCCCCAGTATCCTTATACATGTTACCACTGTATTTGGACAACACTAAAATAGTGTACTGTAACCACAACCATGTACCAAGAGTGTTGTCAGCAGACTACAATTAACCCTTACACGTCATGAATATTGAAATCTAATAATATTTAACATTTCCCCCTCTTGAGGGTGATATACATCCCTTTGAACCCTCAAGCTACATATCATTAGACGATATTCATAGAACATAATAAGACTATATCTTCTTCCTTCTTTTTGAATACTGGAATTAAATTTTTGAAGAGAACATGATTAAAGAAAAGCTAAAAAAGAACATTCATCTGGTTGCATTAGTTATAATGTTTGTGATTCATTTTCTCATCATCTTGATCAGTTATGTTATTATTTTCCTCAAACTTAGAAAAAGTAAGAGACCCCAGAGATCTCACAGACCCTACAGGATCATCACCGCTGTTATATTTTCTTTATGTAGCGGCAATCCCAGTGTCAAACACTAGGGGGAAGTCAGTCAATGATGTTGTGATGGTGGAATAACAAATCCACCCAAAATATTGTGGCACCCAGCAAAATACCCAATTGTGGGTGGGTCAAGCACTTTATTTATAGGGTTGTAATAGGGCGTAACATCACAATACCAGAGTATCATTGATTAACACCTCTCCAGTTTCTTATTCTAATTGGTTACATTTGTAATTTTTAATTTGTCAATTTTAATTTGTAATTACATTTGTAATTTCTAATTGGTTACATAATGATTTACATTACTCATAATGGCTTGTTTAACAACTGTCACCATGAGCTCTGCTTATCTGACTGTAACATAAAGCTTCTAGCTTCATATTGGAAAGCGTCCATCACCATCTCCTAATGGGTTATGCCAAGTCATCATCCTCTTTAATCGCCATTGTAAGACTATTTATTGCAAACTTAGAAATTTCAAACACAATATTAATTTTTACTTATTGATTCTGCTGCTCAGTCCAAAAATAATGGGATTTTCTCCACATTTTCCCTGCTTTTGTTTAAATTTCTGAATGTGCCATAGATGAAACTGGTCCTTGGCCAAACTGAGTTTCCAGCCGGAGTTCTTCATTTTTGCATTTCTTGCTTATCTTGCTGAAATCCTGCCTTCCCAGAAATGGCCTTCTAACCAGCCAGTACTTCCTGGAGTATACAGGTAAGCCATATAAACCGAGGGATGCTCGGTTATCTATCTATCTCATATCTATCTATCTATCTATCTATCTATCTATCTATCTATCTATCTGTTAATAGCAGCCATAAATGCAACCCAGCAAGCTAGCTCATATGGCTATTATGGCTCATATGAAATAATTTATCAGTTTCTGTCTCAATAGAACATCTTTCTTTCATCTACTGAGGTCCAAATATGGAACCCCCTTTTCAGAGATGATGTCCTCCACCCATCTCTCAAACAGCTGAGGGGTCTTTAGGAGAGGCAGGCAGTCCAGCTGGGCTTTCATCCATCTTAAAGATTTCTATAATGAGCACAAAACACTCCATCTGAGTTGCAGTTTTCCTATAAGCTAACCACACATTATCACATTCATGGTATATAGTAATATATTATATATCATCAAACTATTACTCCTCTTCTACTTTTAGTTTTCTTACAAATGTTCTTAGTCATTTTTGGCACACAGAACATTATCATCTCAACAAACAGATAAATGCAAATTAAATCTAATAACATTTTCCCCAAGAAATATAATATTCCTACCAACCACCCCAGACTTCTTTAAACTATGTCTTTGGATTCAGAAATGAGAATGTATCTTTCCACCACACATCTGGCACCGATTGATTTTTGAAGGGTCTCCCTTATTTATCCCTCCTCTTGTATTTGCTGGTTAACTTGGAATATTTCTTGAGGGTCAATGCAATGACAACAGGTAGGATCTATTATATGACATTCACCTCCATGAACAGCTGCAAGGAAATCGAGAGCTATTTCTTGATGATTCACTACAGCTGCTATATGTGCCTCAATGGCATTGGTTTTGTTTTCTATACCCAATATGCGGAAAATTTGTCCATCTAAATAATCTGTTACTTCTAATAGTTTATCCCACATTTGCATGATTATTGGATATATCAGAAATGTGCTTATTGTTTTATTGAATTTCCCCATAGACACTACATGTGGTTGCATGTGGTTGACCATCCGGTCTTGGGCGATTGTCTGTGGCCCTTTTGTGCTTTCCTGCAGCAGTTTTAGAATAAAAGTGGCAGGAGTCAATTTAGCTAATGTGCATCCTCCTTCTCCTGAAAAATGAGCACCCCTATCACTCTCTATTACTTCTGGATCCCCGGACCCACAGACTATTTTTTACTTTATTTTCTTGGCAGTGTTTTTGACTGTGGCTGCAGTCACTGGTCAGGTTTCTGGCCATCCAGAATAGACATCAATAGCAACAAGGACATACTGATATGTGCCCACCTTGGGATATTGTATGTAATCCTGCAGTCTCTAAAATAGGTACAATAGGGGTTTTAATACTCCATCAGGGTAAGACAACCCTGAACAAACATTGCAAACAGGGTCTGAATTCCAGGTGCAAACCCATGTTTAAAGAGCAAAACAGTCATTGCTCCTTTAGATACATGAGTTGGTCCATGTGCCAAACTGGCCATCATTAGATATACACACGTGGACAAAATTGTTGGCATCCCTCGTTTAATGAAAGAAAAACCCACAATGGTCACAGAAATAACTTGAATCTGACAAAAGTAATAATATATAAAAATTCTATGAAAATGAACAAATGAAAGTCAGACATTGCTTTCCAACCAGGCTTCAACAGAATTTTTAAAAAAAGAAAACTCATGAAACAGGCCTGGACAGAAATGATGGTTCCCTTAACTTAATATTTTGTTGCACAACCTTTTGAGGCAATCCCTGCAATCAAACGATTCCTGTAACTGTCAATGAGACTTCTGCACCTCTCAGCAGGGATTTTGGCCACTCCTCATGAGCAAACTGCTCCAGTTGTCTCGGGTGTGAAGGGTGCCTCCTCCAGACGCATGTTTCAGCTCCTTCCAAAGATGCTCAATAGGATTTAGGTCAGGGCTCATAGAAGGCCACTTCAGAATAGTCCAATGTTTTCCTCTTAGCCATTCTTGGGTGTTTTTAGCTGTGTGTTTTGGGTCATTATCCTGTTGCAAGACCCATGACCTGTGACTGAGACCAAGCTTTCTGACACTGGGCAGCACATTTCTCTCTAGAATCCCTTGAGATTTCATTGTACCCTGCACAGATTCAAGACACTCTGTGCCAGATACAGCAAAGCAGCCCCAGAACATAACAAAGCCTCCTCCATGTGTCACAGTAGGAACAGTGTTCTTTTCAAGATATGCTTCATTTTTCCGTCTGTGAACATAGAGCTGATGTGCCTTGCCAAAAATTTCAATTTTTGTCTCATCTGTCCATAGAACATTCTCCCAGAAGCTTTGTGGCTTGTCAACATGTAATTACTTTTGTCAGATTCAAGTTATTTTTTTGACCATTGTGGGTTTTTCTTTCATTAAACGAGGGGTACCAACAATTTTGTCCACATCTGTATAAGCTCCTTGGCAGACAGGTTTTGCCATTTACATGCCAGAGTCCCCCTACCTCATTGTCTCCTGTCTCCATCCATACCTTTTTGTCTTAAGCCACTAACTGAGCCTATAAATCTGGTTCCGTTGGCAGAGTCAAAGTCATTAGCGGCAGACTAGCTGTGTGATCTGCTTGAGCATTTTCCACAGCCTGTGGGTTATCTTCTTTCACATGAGATGGCACTATGACTATGGCTACCTCTACTGGCAGCTCTAGGGCCTTAACCACTTCAGTACTGGATCAATTTGTGGTTCAAGACACATTTTCAGTTTTTTTGTATGTGCAGTTTTGAGGGCTATAACATTTTTATCAATTAGTTATTCAACTAATTTCTGCGCCTTGTTTCAGTGACACATAGGGCTTTATTTTTATGTTGCTTTTATTTTTGCATGTGTTTTAATTTTTTTTTTTATATCCGGGAAAATATAATAAAAAGAGGAGGGAAAACGGGTCTGTTTTTCACTTTTCATTTTTTTCTTTCTATTTAATAGCACAAAGTGCTACTAAGAAAACTTTTTAAAATAGTTTTTACTCTCCGTTACGGTAATTTTTATTTTGTATGGTGTCGTCGGGGGTGGGGCTATAGCCTTAAATAAAGGCGTGTTATTGACATATTGTTTTATTTATTTTTTAAATTATTTTACTTACATTTTTTTTTTTTTTTTTACATTGCGTCCCCCATAAGGTTATAATAGACCTTTGGGGACATCTGATCACTTTTTTTTGGAAGGGGGGAGGCTGATTTCCCCTGTAACTGGGGCTGGTACACTTTACTATAGAGCTGATCTGGGTCCTCTAGGACCCAGTAGCTGTTACAGATGCTATACCGGTGGATCACATGACCATCGGGTCAGAGGCGAGCCACATCATGGAAGCGCCCATAGCTATGTATACAGCGCTCATTGAGCGCTGTATACACAGCGATTGGGAAGGCAGGGAAGGTAATAAACTTTCCCTGCCTTCTCTCTGGGAGCTCCAGCTGACGTTACAGCCGGCTCCCAGTTTCAGCAGCTGCACGATTTTGTGCAGCTGCTAAAATCTGTTCGTACGTACAGACACGTCCTTGCAGAACAAGACAACCACCTTCCGGATGTATATACCCAATGGGCAGTCCGGAAATGGTTAAGTAAATTCTGTACGGCCTCTGAATTTAATTGGTTTGCCTGAGGATGTCTGAAATCCTCTAGTCTTCCAGATAATTCCAAAGTCTTGTGCTACCCCAAAAGCATACCTGGAGTCTGTATAGCAGTTAATCCTCTTTCCCAATGTACATGCTTCAGTGAGTGCCTTAAACTCCACTCCCTGCACAGACTGACAGGCTGGGAGTGGCTTGGACTACGGCATACCCGGTGACAAGGTGGCCTCATTTCTTATTCCACCATCTGGACTCATCTACAAAATACTCACCATCAGGATTAGTTAGTAGCATTTCAGTGACATTTGGTAATCCCCTTGTTTCTGCAGCCATTAATTCATGATAATCATGATCTGAATCACCACCTTTGCTTTTTCCCTTTCACTTCCTTCTTCCTCCTTCTCTAAATACAGGCAACATAGTAGCTGGATTTTTAACAGTACAACGCTGTTATGTAATGTCTGGGATAAGTAACGTGAATTCATATTTGGTGATTCTAAGTCACAAAGGCTTGAGTCTGGTTGTATGAAGTAATTCTGAAATATCATGCAGAACCTGAACTGTGAGTGGATGCCAAAGCACCAAATCTTCAGTTTTAAGTCCAAGGTCTGATGCTGCTAATACTGCCCTGAAACATGCTGGCAGTGCTTGGACATTACTGTCTAGTTGAGTGGAGTAGTATGCCAAAGGACGCATACAGTCTCCATGTTGCTGCAAGAGAAAACCTGAGGCAAATCCTTCTTGTTCATGACCATACAATGTAAATGACTGTGTAGTCAGGAATGCCTAGTGCTGGTGCTGTGGTGAGAGTTTGCTTCAATATATGAAATGAATCTATAGCCTCTCTAGTCAACTCAAATATTTCAGCTTTGAGACAATCATATAATGGCTGTAGAGTTTGTGAATCATTTTTAATTCATTGGGCTTTATTTCTTGGTTTCCATTTTACATCTGTCCACTAACACCCTGGGGTGATACAAGTTACATTTAGGACTACACATAGTTGTGTCAATTTTAGGTATATTTTCTTGAGATCTATCCCCGCCAGGCTTGAAAATGCATTAACAGAACATCCTGAGGACCCAAACGGAGAACCAGAGATTTTAGAACTACAGTAACTCTCACTACAGATCCAAAAATATATTTGACCTCTTTTTCCATTTTAACAATGTGGAAACTTTTTAAGGCTAAGGCCACATGATGCAGATTTTGTAGCTTTTTATTTTCCTAGCCAAATCCATCAAAGGGATACTTTTCCCTTCTGCTCAATCCACTCCTGGCTTTGGCTCAAAAAACTGCAGCAAAACATACAAAGTGCGGACTCAGCGCAAGAAGTTTTTTAAAATTTACAGTAAAATGATGAATTATTGGCTGATATTTGTTTTCTATATGATTATTCATATAAAAGAAATATCCTGAAATATTCCAGTTTACACACAGATCAAAGGAGCACACAGAAGCCCCTATAGTTCCCAGCCCCTGGTGAATGATGTGACTTCCGAGTCAGATGAGAGCCACAACATGGTGGCTTTCATAGCTGTGGACACAGTGCTCAGTAAGTGCTGTGTGCACAACAATTGGGAATGCAGGAATGGGAGTAAACCGTCCCTGCTAGAGATGAGTGAATGGAAGCTGACGAAGTCGAATTCGATCCGAGTTTCAGGAAATCTTCGATTCGCATCAAATCCGGATTTCCTCTCTTCGATGTATTGAATCGCATTTTTTCCTAAAATAGCTGCTGTACATGTTAGGACAAGGGGCAAGGAACTCTGGGAACGCGGAATCACCCACAATGCCATGCGTGCAGGCAATCAGCAGCCAGCCCTGTGATGTCACAGCCTTATAAATACCCTCCACCATTTTAGACTCAGTCATTTTACAGTGTACTTAGTGCAAGGAGAGACGTCAGCAGACGCTAGGGAAAGTGGTAGAAAACACTTCAAAACTGATAGCTTGGTCAATCGTAGTTCAGGGAAAGAACATTAGAAATGTAGGGAAAGGATAGAGAGGAAATTATACAGAGTATTGAAGCAGAACCGGGTTCTTTTGGGGTGTTTGCAGCCTGGGTAATAGGAACAATTGTACTACACCTTGCTGCACTGACTGCCATTATACTGCTGCTCATTGCAGGTTTGCAATAGATCAGACCTGTGTGTTCAAGGGAGAAAATTACATGCCTTTTTGCTGTGCATTAGTGGCCAAAATAAAGGATTGTTATCCATTAATCTCTGCAGTTATCTGTAATAACGCCTTTTCTGGGGGATTATTAGTGGGGAAAAAAATAAGGGGCTTATTTGCCGTTGTCTTGAAGGTAGAAAATGACAAGCCTTTTTGCCATGTATTATTGGCAAAAAAAAAAAAAAAAAAAAAAAAAGGATTGTTATCAATTAATCTCCGCAGTCATTTATTATAACGCCTTTTGTGGGGGTCAATTAGTGGGGAAAAAATAAGGGGCTTATTCGCCGTTGTGTGTTGCAGGTAGAAAATTATAGGCCTTTTTGTCATGCAGTAGTGGCAAAAAAAATAATTCTTATCCATTAATCTATGCATTAATCTGTTATAACGCCTTTTCTGAGCGTTTATTAGTGGAGAAAAAATAAGGGGCTTATTCACCGTTATCTTGAAGGTAGAAAATTACAGATTTTTTTTCCCTGTATTATTTTCCTTTTCATTTACTTATTTGATGTAACAGTATGTCAGACAGAGAAGCGACAGGCCCCTCACAGGCCTAAATGTTTCTGGCGCAGGCACAGGTCGCAGCAGAGTAAGGGGGAGTGGCAGCAGGGGTCAGTTACAGAGGCCTGAGCTCCCAGTGTCAAGTAGCGGTTGTGTCTTGACCAGCAACCCCACGGTTGTAGAATAGTTGACTTGGTCATCCACTTTATCCCAAGTCACATCAGACACCCCCAGCCAAGAGTTGATGGGTTCGTCAGACACAACCCTTAGTTGGCATGGCCCGGGAGCAGGCCCTGTGCCCTCACCTGTCCTCAACCTGCCTCTGTCCTTTTTTGTTCCCTCAGCCAGAAAAGTACTCTATGCTGTGGGCTCAGATCCACTATTCAGTGAGGATGAGCTACTACAGGACAGTCAGCAGCTACTACCCAGCCAAGATCTGGAGGAGACATTCACCGCTTCCTCCAGTAGGCAGGTAAGTAGTGATGAGGAGAGTGGCGTGGGAGCTGGTGTTGCAAGCAGTCAGGCTCCTGGCTCAGAGAACGTTGAGGAGGACATCAATGACATGCAGACAGTACTCGATGATGATGTAGCCAATTGCAATTGGGAGCCAGGTGACGAAGGGGCTTCATCTTCATCGGGAGTAGAGGGTGGCAGCTTGCGCATGAGGCAACGGCGGAGCCAGCAAGTTGGTAGTGTGGCCGGGAGTCAGCAGTGTGGCAGCAATGGGAGGTCGTGAGCCAAACATGCCCGAGGTAGACCACCCACTTCGCAGGAGCCTACCTGCCTGGAAAGCAGTGGTGCAGGGATTCACAGAGGCAGTGGCGGTAGCAGTCAGTTAGTGCGGAGTATTGGGGGTAAAATCACCTACTCGGCGGTGTGGCTGTTTTTGTTAAGCTGCCGGGGGGAGTTGAACATGGCCATATGTCGAATCTGTGGGCAGAAGGTCAAGCGTGGCCAGGGTGCCAATGTTGGTACCACAGCCTTGTGTCAACATATGCAGCATCACCATAAAGTGGCCTGGGAGAACCGTGGCTCCAATGTGGTGGTCCAGCCTGCCGCAGCAACCGCTGCGTCACCTAGTGGCATGCACCCCATTTCAGACAGTTAAGGCTCCACTACCTCAGCTGAAGGAAGCTGTGTCCTTCCCATCAGCTGCTGGTCGTGATGCTCCTGATCCACTTCCTCCTAGTCAGTCATTGCGTCAGAAATCGATTACCGAAGCGATTTTGAAGAGACAACAGTATGCGTGCACTTATCCAACAGTGCAGAAGCTGAACATGCTCCTGTCCAAGTTGCTGGTGCTGCAGTCCCTCCTTTTCCACGTGGTGGATTCTGCACCTTTCAGAGAATTGATGGCTTGTGCCGAGTCGAGGTGGAGAGTCCAAAGCCGTCATTTATTTGCCAAAAAGGCAGTACCAGCCCTACACAAATATGTAGAACAGAAGGCGGGCCAGTCCTTGAGCCTGTCGGTGTCTGCCAAAGTGCACGGCAGTGCCAACGGGTGAAGCTGTAACTACGGTCAAGGACAATATATGTACTATATGGCCCACTGGGTGAATGTGATAACTGCCCAGACACACCAGCAACTTGGATCAAATATTGTGTAGAAAAAACTTCAAAAAGATGATGGGTCCGCGCTTGTCCGGTTTTTTCTCCACAATATTTGATACATTGTTTGTCGTCCGGATCCCTGTCCTGGGGCGAGTTGATGTCCAGCTGCCTGATCGGTGCTAGTGCCTATTCATTCATGCTGCTTTAGTGGTTGTGACTTATCACAACCATAGAAGGTTAGAGTACATCTTGACCACTTCAGAACCTTTTTAGTGCGAGTGTTTCTTACATCCTACTACTTTTTTCTTTCACTCTGAACTTCCATCTCCTTTGCTAAAATATAGCAATCCTTTCCAACAGTATTACGCTATGTGCCGCTCGGCTTTTTGTTTTTTGCATTTGTAGAAACACCAGCAACTTGGCCAGGTGACGCCGCTTCCGCTCCCAAGTTCTCACACCATTGGTCCTGCAATAATGTCCACCTCATCCTCCACTGTCTCCTCAGCCTCCACTGCAGGGACAATTCACAGTGCTCCTTCAGCATACCACATGTGCATGGCATGGCGGTGTCACGCTGTTCTACACTTCGTTTGTCTGAGCTAAAGGAGTCACACAGGGGAGGAACTGCTCCATGTCCTTCACCAAGAAATCGAATCCTGGCTTTCTCCGCAACAACTCAAAATCTGAATTATGGTGACCGACAATGGGAAAAACATGGTGTCGGTGCTGCGTCAAAGAGAGCTGAGCCATGCGCCCTGCATGGCACACGTGTTCAATCTGATTGTCAAGCGTTTCCTTAAGTCTTCCACCCATCTGCAAGACATCCTAAACATGGCCAGGAAACTTTGCATGCACTTCAGCCACTTGTACACTACCAAGCACACCCTGCTTGAGCTGCAGCGGCAGAACGGCGTTCCCCAACATAGGCTGATATGCGACGTTTCCACCCGTTGGAATTCCACCCTCCATAGGTTGGACCGACTGTACGAACAGAAAATGGTCATAAACGATTTCTTGATGATCCAAGTGGACAGAGGTACTCCCCTGTGTAATTTCGATGTTAGCCAGTGGCAGCTCATGCATGACACCTGCCTTTTGCTCATACCCTTTGAGGAGGCCACTTTATTTGTCAGTCGCCAGGACTACGGGATGAACAATGTCATTCCACTGATTCATATCCTGGAAAAGATGCTGGTAAATCTGGCTGGTCATGGGACTGGAAACGTGGCGCCTACATCTCATGGCCACATGAGCCCTGTTGGGGCTGAACTGGAGGAGGAGGAGGAGGACATTGGAGCATAAGCAATTTGTAGTGAATGGGTTGTTTTTCTACACAGGTGACAGGAGAGGAGGAGCAAGAGCAGCCAGAAGAGCAAGAGGATGATAAGGAAAATGAGGCAGATGACCCAGACACACCATGGCAGCATGCAGTGGAGATGGATGCAAGGAGTTTCTCCGAGTCACTTGCACAAATGGCCCGATGCATGCTCACTTGCTTGCGTAGTGACAGCCAAATTATCACCATTCAGCAGAGGGATGACTATTGGCTCTCCATCATGTTAGACCCTCGCTACAGGTCAAAAATGGGGGCCTTTTTTACACCCGCTGAGAGGAAGGACAAACTGAACTAGTACAGAGACATCCTATGTAGTCAGTTGGCCGCTGCCTATCTGCGCCATCGTCCATCCTCTCGCAGGGCCCTGGGTGCTCACCTTGCACTGCCATCGCTGCTGTGGGGGGGGGGGGAAGAAGGCGCAGTACCAGATCCATCAGCAGCAGCTTGAGCCTAGAGTCGCTGATAAGCAGCTTTCTTCACCTGCAGAAACCGCTCATCAGCAGCTAGACACAGAACAGAACCCGAACCAGCATTTAGGGAATTTGGGACTATCAATATAGCTATACATGCTAGACTCTGCCTCAGTAACATATGCATTATCCTCAGAAGGTGATTGCTGAGGAATAGTTTACTAGCTGGCAATTGTCCTCTATTTCTCTTGTAGCTAGTCATACAAATAGCCTATTTACTCTGCAGTAGGCGATCATTTTAGATTCACAATATTTGCTATGTTGGTTTTTATACCAAAACATTAAACATTATGTTTTAGTCAGCTATTTCCTATTTATTATTTGTTGTAAGTTTCGGACGATACATCCAATTAGCCCAATTCTATGTATAAACTCATACAAAACAAATATGCTTAAAAAAAACCCTGAATTTCTTAATAATTCAGGTGTATTTTGCGCCAGCAGAGAAATTAACTAAGATTGGGATACAAAATGGTAGTCTTAATAAATTCCCCATTGTCTAAATAGGATCTAGTACGCTGTATTAGAATAAAGGCACCACAAGTCTCAGTATATACAGTTGATGTGATTTTAAGAAACAATACTGAGAAATTCCGCAGTGGAAAATGCGCTGTAATTCACCATAGACTAACACGAGGAGCAAGAAAACCACTGCAAGAAATCCTGGCAGTGATTTGTACTGTGGTTTCCTGTGGTAACATCGTCAATTCTCCGAATTTCAGGAAATCTTCGATCTGCATCGATTCCGGATTTCCTCATGCTTCGATGTTTTGAATCGCACAGCTCCGATCGGGGATTTTAACCCCTTGGTTAAAGCATGACCGCCACATCCAAGGGTTTCCACCATGCTACCTGTCCCCCTCGGAACCCCCCGCTGTGATTAAAAATAAAAAAAAATACTGATACTCACCTGTCTTGTGCTCAGCATTAACTCCGGAGCCGGTGACTGAGGTCCCACTCCCCAGGCTTCACTGCTGGGGCCTGTGATTGGCCCAATCTCAGGTCCCAGCAGTGATGTCTGGGGAGCAGGACTTCAGTCACAAGGAAGAAGAGGAGCGAGGAGGACACTCAGACAGCCGGATTCCCCAGGAGAGGTGAGGTTAAGGTGAGAATAAGTGTTTGTTATTTTTAATCACTTTCTCTGGGCCTCTGATTATTATACTTTGGGGTCTGAGGATACTTGGGGGGGAAGTCTTTTTTTTTTTTTTTACATTTCTTCTTTTTGTCCCCATAGTGGATTGAAGCATATTCTGATCATTGCTGCTTCAATAGGTATAAGCTGCAATACACGTGTAGTTCAGCGAATAGGAGGCTGTCAGCCCGTGCAGACACATAGGCTGACAGTCTCCATTCAAGGCAGGATCAACAGGATCAACCAGGTATGCGGAGGGACAGCGATCGGGCAGACCCAGGGTCACTGGTCAGACCCTGGCTGCCGAATAGAAGCAGCGGCATCCTCCGAAAACGTTGCTGGGGGGCGATCGGGACCCCAATATAAAATAAAACCCCTGAGATACCGCGGCATCTCAGGGGTTAACACCCACGATCGGGGCTCAGCTCCGACCAGGGGTGTTAGAGGACAGTGTTAGCTGTTACATATGGCTGACACCCGCAAAGCAGGGTGCGCACACAGTTTCTGTGTGCGCACCATGCTTCCGCCGTGGTTTGCGGTAAGTCCTTCTCAGCAGTGCCTTACTATTAGGATGGATGTCGGAAAGGGGTTAATGCAATTCGCTGCAAATTAATTTGGATCGAATCGAATTGTTTTGGAAACTTCAGAGAATCGGTCGAATAAAATTTTTGAAAAATTCGTTCATCTCTAATTATTATTATTATAGTATATTCTATGTTGTATAACCAACTGTGTAACAACGTCCTCCTCTCTCTATAGTGTGCACATTTACAGAACCAAATATTTCAGATGACAATGAGTGATCCGCTGACAGCACATCCAGCATGTACAGCAGGTATGTCATATTCTAGATAAATTAAAGTTTCCTCTGAAAACATCATTTTAACAAATTTAGCCAAGATGAATTTACATATTTACATGGAAATATAATTCTTAATATATAGAATAGGGAACTAAAAGAAAGGAGACGTCAGTGAGAGTAATAAGGATTTGCATATTATATCCTCTACTTATAATATTATTAACCATGAATACACATGATGAATGATGAGAGGAGTCTTTGGGAACGTCAAAAACCAGGATACAGGTACAACTACTAACTCTGCATCTCCTATAGATACATCCCAGAATATTATACACTACACAGGTGGTATGGACTGTAAAACACTTGTATTACTAACACGCCTGCACTTCCAGCAGCTCTAAGATTTGTGTTATGTGTATTAGACGTGTAATATTTTGATATAACTGGAATTAATTCTTGGTTTCCATACAGTCACGGTCTCAGGTTAATGATCTCATCTGAATAGTTATAGCTTTTTTGTTTTGTTTAGTTTAGCATATATTACATGTATTACATACTGGACATCTTGGACATCTATATACTGTATGTATGTTATATGTATTATTATTATTATTATTATTAGGCAAAAAGTCACAATGGATCCTGCTGATTATAACCAGACCTTACTTAATACAACTCAAGATGACAACAACCAGTAAGTTTATATTCCTGATCCTTTATTATTTAATAGATATTCTGGTTCGGCTCTATTCACATCTGTATCTGAACCTCCCAGATTCTCTGTAGTTTGATTTAAAAATAGACCAGCAAGCAGCGCTATACAGTATTTCCTGTTGAAATGAAGCAAACCCGGAGTCAGTGAGATCTTTAGGTGCCAGTGGTGTCAATGGATCAGGCAATGCATTGTGGTTTATATTTATAATCATAACACAGATGTGAACAGAGCCTTAAAGGGGTTTCCCACAATCTTAGCCATATTTATATTTGTAGACAATTAAAAGTTAAACAGTTTTGTATATGCAAAATGCAGTTATATGACAAGAATCTGCAGAACTAATCATATGCTAAATAGTTGCAAGTCACATTTCTGTATGAGATAGCCAAGATTATTGTCTATAAAATGATGGTAGTCTCACGTTCCAAGCTGTAGTGGATGGTGAGATATGGAGCCTGAAAGTCAAAAGTTCAAAACATTGTTACACTTTTGCTCGTCAGTGTATTTTCCTGGAAAAACCCCTTTAAAAATACTTTCTTACTTCATTATTATTAACATATTGGAAAGTCGATTGGATTTGATTTAAATATATCTGGTAGAAAATTGCTAATTGTTCTCTTTGGAGGACTCGGGACAAGAGGAAAAGACCTCAGTGATTTATAATTGCCTTCTGCTGCTCCTGTGTATTATAATACATTGCAAGCTGCTCTCTGCCTTTCAGTCAATTCCTTCAGACAGGCTCTCTGACAGCTCAGTCTCCAAAACCTCCTGCAATCTCCTGAATGGCCATGCAAGACTAATAAATACAAAACACAATGAAAATCTTCTTTATAGGACCATTGAGGAGTAGGCAGGAGATGTTGGAGCTGTCAGACCAGAGAGACACTTGCTATGTATTCTCACACAGGGGTGTTTACTCCTACAGTACAGATGTGACCACCTTCACCTTATCTTGACTCCAATTGAAACCAATTCAATACAATATTGTTACTACAGATGGGTGAACCTAGGAATATTTGCCCACCAGTTTCCTTTCAGACTGAACTTTCCTGGCCTGAAGTGGAAGTTCTATTGTTATACCCTGGGGGGTTCTTCAGACTCCAGAGAATACTAAGCAGAGGCCCAGGGGACGGTAGAAACATAATAAACACTGATATTCACCTTCCCTGAGCCTTGTGTGATCCAATCATCTCCCAACCTCTTCTGGTCTCCTGGGTGATGTCACAGTCCTAGGGGACCACTAAGTCTTACAGTTGCCACTTCTAATGCCAATCACAGGACTCTTCAGTCCCCCAAGGTTGTGACATCATCCAGAAGACATCAGATGGCCAAAATTTGACTGAAGAAGACTGCAAGGGAACCCAGGAGACAAGAGGGAGGGTGACAATCAGTGTTTATTATATTTATGCCCCGGCCCTGGACCTCTGCTTATTAAACTTTTGTTCAGAGTATTGTAGTGATTTGGGGCTGCCAAACCCCAAATATTTCAGGTTCGAAACAAACCTGCCTCGATATGAACTGGTTCACTCATATTCAGTTATGATGTGCCTGCAAAATCCTTGCAATTAATAACACATAAAGAAACATAGAGGATAGACAGCAGAAATACACCCCGGGGCAATCGAGTCTAGTTATTTTATTTTTATTTTTACTTTAGGATAGACAAGTGTCACTGAATGTGAATTTTACAATCACATCTACTAAAAGTTTGTTTTAGAGAAGCACGCTAGAGATTTTTTTGTTCATTCATTATGTACTTATTTACCCCATATGCATAATTTAGTGTTTTTGTTTCTTATTCAGTTGTTCCTTTCTATAAGAACTCTTCTCTTCAGTAAGGTCTTGTTACTCTGACTTTGACAAGATAAAACATAAAGGAGTTAATAGACAGCTTCTGACATCCTGTTTGGTGGACTGTATCACACAGTCTATCCACAGGGAAGGTAGAAACTTCCATCATTAGCTACTGATCAGCAGACAGTTCCTGCCACACAGTTATAATGAAGGAGCTCACAGCTCAGCCTCCCTAACTACAGGACTGCACAAAAGTTTCTGCAAAGAATGATTTCAAAATAGAAGTTTTTTATTTTTTTTATTTTTCTAATTAAATAAAAAAGTGAATCAATGAAAGAGAAATCTAAACCCAAGTTTGGTTTGACTTTTGCCCTTTGCCTTCCATCAGTTCTTCTCGGTACTTGCAGATTGTTTTTAGCAGAACTGGGCAGGGAGGTTGTTCCCGCCATCTTGGAGAACTAAGCACAGATCTTCTGTGGATGTTGCTTGCTACAATCCTTCTGTGTCTTCCTTTCATCCCAGACAGACTGGATGATGATGAGATCAGGGCTATATCTGTGGGGGCTGGATCATTACTTCCAGGACTCCTCCAAAGGGTAAAGGTCACACCAAATATTGATGGGATCTTTTGTTTATTCGCTTTATTTTCTTAATAAAAATAAATTAATAACTTTTCTATCTTTGAAAGCATTTTTACCTTGCAGCATTGTTTCCACTCATGCCTAAAATTTTGCACTGCACTGTATATAATTATGATCTTTTAACACTAGAAGTCCCAGAAATTTCGAGCTCCCCCTTGAAGTCCTGAAAGAGGGTCAAATGACCCTTAGTCCAAACAGACAACTCTGATGGCTCCAATTAGCATCCTTTCATTTGTAAATGTGGCCATTGTCTGAGGAATCTGCAGGGGGCAATTGTGTTGATCCACCTCAGGTCTTGTAAGAGAGTGTAAACAAAAGAATGTAAGATGTTCTTGAGTGTGTCTGCCCATCCCCCAGCTGCATTGTTGTGCTGGGAATATGCATAAGTTTGCTAACACCTTAGCAAATTTGCATGCAGCCTTTTGTGCTGTGGGGGATGTGAAGGGACTGCTTCACCTATTTTGTTCACAAGAAACAAAATGCAGAGAAGGCACACCATTCAACAGGCATTGGAACTGATCCTGAGCAACACCAACCCTTCTGACTCAGATGGAGAAGACATAGTCCTTCAACTGGATTCGGACTCTGAGCTGTCTTCAGGTTAGATTTTTTTCAAATTACCGATTTTTATTTCCTGACTATCTTTTTTATTTAGAACCAAAACAAAATGTTAATTTTAAATTATTTATCTTGCAGATGAGGAGACTCCTCCTCTACCAAAAAAGAGAGAGCTCGGTTGGTGAGTGAGCCGACAGAGACCGCAAAAGATGGCACAGTGTGGCGGGAAGTAGAAGTGGGGAAACGTCTCCATTTCACCCCAATAGAACCGTACCCTACAGATGGAGAGCCAAGTGCTAAGGCCAGACGAAGTGTCCGGAGTCGCCTTCAGAGCTTCCTCTGTTTTATCACTCTTGACATGCTTCGTAGCATTCAAGAATGGACTACTCAACATGCACGTCACACGGAGCAGGTGGATTGGTTCATGGGTCTCCCGGAACTAATGGCATTTATTTCAGTCATTATCTTGCGGGGGGGTGACCAAGGTTCCATCACTACATGACAGCTGGTCAGCAAACCTAGCAAACCCAAGGATCATTGCAACTATGACCCGAAACCGCTTCCAAGACATCATGCAACACCTAAGCTTTGATGACATGTTCACACGCAGTGAGCGAGTGGAGACCGATAAGTTTGCTGCAATCTCCGATGTGTGGAGATCGTTTGTCACCAACTGCATCGTATCCTACAACCCTGGTCGACACATCACTATTGATGAACAGCTTTTCCCGTCAAAGACTCGCTGCTGTTTTCTGCAATACATTGCAACAAAACCAGACAAGTTTGGCATCAAGTTTTGGGTGGCTTGCGACTTGAAATCAAAGTACATCTGTAATGTCCTCCCATATCTTGGCAAGGACCCCAGTCGTCCCAGCGGGGAGAGACTGTCCGAAACTGTAGTGATGAGGCTGATGGAACCATTCATGGACAAGGGCAGAACTGTAACCACGGACAATTTCTTTACATCATTGTCACTTGCACAACGACTGCTTAGCCGGAAAACCACTATCCTCGGCACAGTCAACAAGAGTCGCCGGGAAATTCCTCAATCCGCTAGACAGATGGACCGCACTGAATTCACCACTCAGGTGTTTTCAACCACTGGTGCCACACTGACAGTGTATGCACCCAAACGAAAGAAGGCCGTCTACATTCTCAGCAGCATGCACAGCGTGGTTGAGACTGAGGATACCAACAAAAGGAAGCCAAACACGGTCACACAATACAACCACACAAAGTGCGGTGTGGATGTAATGGACCAAATGGTGCGGGAGTACAGCCTGCATGCAGGAACACGGAGATGGCCATTCGCCGTGTTCTACAACATGATTGACATGGCAGCACTGAATGCTCATGTTCTTTATCAGGCATGCACTGGGGTGCAGGAGAGACGGGTGGACTTCCTGGTTGAGCTTGCAAAAGAGTTAGGTGGCTCTCATGTGACTGAAAAGAAGGCATGCAAGGAGAAACTCCTTCGGCAATAACCTTTCACACCCAGCCCTGGCAAAAGGGCGAAGTGTCAGGTCAACCATCGATGCACGAACAATTGTGCAACTGAGAGATGTGTTGACTGCTACAAATACACGTGTGGCAAATGTACCAGGGACATACCCAGGCAGTGCCAGGTATGTTCCGACAGTGCAGACAGACTGCTAAGTGCTGAAATGCTAGTCACACAAGAAGGACATGCCACTCACACACACACACGCAGCCCCCCACAGCAAGCCTATTGTAAATATGTGTGGAATTCTTTTATTCCTTGTATTTTTTTATTATTTTCATAACAAAAATAAAAAGCATGGAAACAAATAACAGTTGTTCTTTTGTATATTTACATTTTTGTATATTTAGATTCAAGTCAATGGGTGCAGAAAAAAAAAAAAAAAAAATCGCAAAAAAATCGCAGTTACTGAGTGAGTCACACAAGAAGGACATGCCACTCACACACACACACACACACACACACACACACACACACACACACACACGCAGCCCCCCACAGCAGCCTATTGTAAATCCTGTGGTGTGACAGTAATGGCCTTAATTACAGAACAAAAGCGGTGATTATAGGTTGTTTGCTTAAATCCTTCAGGTCATTCGACCCGTCTCTGGGTTCCAAAGGTAGAAATGTTAAATGACCCCTCTCTGGGACTTCTAGTGTTAAGCAATTTAGATTATTATTATCTATAGAGATTACTGTTATCTAGTGGGTGAAGGATAATTACACTGCCCCCAGCAGGTAGATATAGCACTGTCTCTAGCTGCTCATGTGATGCATCATAGGATTGATAGAGCAATGAGAAACAGAAATAGAAAAGCCAAGATGGTGTGTGGTCAGGAGCTGAGGAGAAGCTGGATTAGTATTAGTATTAGTATATAGGAAAGAAGCCTGGAGGGTACAGACAGTCAGGTGAGGGGCGCAGGGATAGAAAAAAAGAGTTTCTGTAGGACTTCTTTATGTAGATGATTACAATGTATGAAGCATTCTTCACATATTCTTCAGGAGCCTAAACTCTACCCTATTATATCTTCTAAGGTCATTTTACAGAATATGACCCAAGTGACACAACCTATTACAGATATTATATGAACATCTTACAGAAGATATCACTTACATTAAATATCATCATTTTTGTTCTTGGGATTATCGGTAATGGATTAGTCATCTGGATTGCCGGATTCAGGATGAAGAAGACAATCAGTGCTGTGTGGTTCCTCAACCTGGCCATAGCGGACTTCCTATGCTGTGCTGGTATTTTTATGCGCATTGCACTAGATCTGTGCTTTTTCCCACATATACCAAATGTACATCTTTTCTGTTTATTGAACATTATTATGTTCACACTAAATGTTAGCGCCAGTATTTTTCTCTTGACAGCCATGAGTATTGATCGCTGTGTATCCGTCATGTGGCCATTTTGGGCTAAAGTTCATAGGACATGTAAACTAGTGAGGATCACTGTAGGAGTTATTTGGGTTGGGAGTTTGTTCTCAGCTGGTTTGGTGTGGTACTCAAATGGATGGTGTCTAATTTCTGGGAATTTCAATGACTACATATATAAACAAAACCTAAGGAAGAACATTCAGCTGGTTGCCTTAGTTATGATGTTTGTGATCCCTTTTCTCATCATCTTGACCAGTTATGTGATTATTTACATCAAACTTAGAAAAAGTAAGAGATCCCAGAGATCTCAGAGGTCCTACAGGATCATCACCGCTGTTATATTGTGTTTCTTTATTTGTTGGTTTCCATTCTACATCTTTCCATTAATACCCTGGAGTCATATAAGTTACATTCATTATTCTACAATACTTATTGTTACCAGCCTGGCTTATCTTAATAGTTGTATGAATCCAATCATTTATGTTTTTATGGGCCAAGATTTTAGATATATTTTCTTGAGATCTATCCCTGCCAGGCTTGAAAATGCATTAACTGAACAGCCTGAAGATCTGAATGGAGAAAAAGATGATATAGAACTACAGTAACTCTCACTACAGATCCAAAAATATATTTGACCTCTTTTTTCGCTTTTGCCCATGCAGAAACATTTTTAAGGTTAAGGCCACAGAAAAGTTGCATTCTTTCTGATTCTGATAAATCCACTCCATAATTTTGCTCAAAAAATCATAGCAAAACGTTTAGCAAAATCCGCAGCTTTTTTTCCGCAAAGTGTGTCCAGTATATTTGTTTTCTATCTGATTATTCACATAAACAAAATATCCTGAAATATTCCAGTTTGCACACGGATCAAACACACACACACATCATAGGCTGGCACTTTTTTTTGGCATCTCACTTTTCAGTTTTCCTGTGTAGATTGGAAAAGTCCACAGAGTCATCTCATCATCTTTAGAGGAGAAGGTCAGCAGAGTCGTCTCATTATTGATGTCCCATCAGAGTTTCAAAAATATAAAATCTTAAATCTAAATTTGTTCACGGTCAATTTTTCTGTCAATATAAAATCTGTAATTTACTTGAGCTTTTGCCGTTTACTGCAGTCTTTTATAGTTATCTATTCATTAGATATTCAGAGTCATGTGAGTTTATCAGGTGTAGCAGTGCTGTAACTTACCCTTTATGGAAGACACCGTAGTTTGAATGTTAATGTTTGGAGATTTTTTTTAATATTTTCCCTAATCCAAATAATGATGCAACAACCACTACAACCAGACAACCACTATGATACAGTACCAAGGAAGTAGAAGGAAATGGTGCATCTATTGGACTATATATGTATGATGGCCCTCAGAGTAATGTCCCCTTCAATGTACTATGGCTGATTTGATACCCTGTTTCCTGGTCACTCCCTCTATAGGACAAAGACAGAAGAGTCATCTCATTATTATTAATGTCCCTGTAATGTGTCATCAATATAAAATACATACCGTATTTTTCAGACTATAAGACGCACCTAGGTTTTAGAGGAGGAAAAGAGGGAAAAAAAATTTTGAAGCAAAAAATGGGAAAATATTTAATATATGGGAGTTGTAGTTTTGCAACAGCTGCAAGGTCACATTGACAGGTGGCCCTGCGGCTATACGGGGAGGCATAGGGCATCTTTTTTGCGGGACCAGGTATACTTTTTAGTTATACAATTTTGGGGAATGTCTATTGCTTAGATCACTTTTTATTCAAATCAAAGGTGAAACAGTGAAAAAAAAGGCGGTTTGGCACTTTTGATTTTTTTTTCCCGCTATGACGTTCACCATACAGGAAAAATATTTTTATATATTTGTAGACGTTTTCAGACACAGCGATATCTAATGTGTATGTGTTTCACATTCATTTTCTACTTTTATATGTATTCTAGGGAAAAGGGTGATTTAGAACTTTTATTTTTATATTTTTTTTAAACTTTTTTTTTTTTTTTTTTACTATTTTATTAGCCCCCCTACGGGGCTTGAACCTACAATCATTTGATTGCAAGTCCCATAGACTGCAATGCAACTGTATTGCAATCTATGGGAGATTCTGTACATTACTATGACAAGCCTGGAAACCTTCATAAGGCTCCCGGCTGTCAAAGGAACAGGACGGCTCCCACGATCTCGCCGCACAGGAGCCGGCCTGCAACTTTAAAGGTACAGGGCCGGTGGGGGCCAGCCCCGGGGACTAATTTTTCACTTTAGGGGGGGCTTCAAAGTAGTAATGCCTGCGATCAGAGTGGACTCTGATCACAGACATTATCTCCGGGCCTGCACTGTACATTACAGCGGGAGACCCGGTAGATATAGCAACCACTCTGCAGCCGAGCGGCCGCCATCATCTTTACAGACTGTAATAACACGGCGGATGCCGGGATGGGTTCACTGAGACACCCGCTCCTCCGATCCCAGGGCTAGCACATTGCCCCACTCCTGCCGCTGGAGAAAGCCCTGCTGCAGGAAGCCGGCGGCAGGAGTGGAGCGATGCTGCGACCCCACTCCTCCGACCCCCCCCCCAACACCCACATTCGAACTATAAGATGCACCCCCCATTTTCTTCCCAAATTTGGGGAAAAAAAGTGTGTCTTATAGTCCGAAAAATACGGTAATTACTGATATCTTTTTGTTTTATACATTATATTGATCTATTTATTAGAGTCGTGTGATTTCTCAGATATAGCAGAGCTGTGCTACCATTTAGCCCACTTCATAGTGACTGATACAAAAAAAAACATTAATTTATATTACTATTAAATTCAATTCTGTAATTTGCCTAAAGAAACAAATTACAATAAAAAAATAATTAAAATCTATTAAGCATCTAAATGTTTTATTGTTTGCATGATTTCACTATTTTAAGTTCTTGCATAAACAATATTTTTAAAATCTGCATAAACACAAATATTTTAGGAGTATATTTCTATATAATTTGCAGGATGATGTATAAATGGCTTAATAAAAAGTAAAACCAATTATTCTGTACTGTGGTAATTGTATGTACTTAGCAGAAGTGTCAGATTGAGTCAGAGAAGAATATATAGAAAGTATCTATCTATCTATCTATCTATCTATCTATCTATCTACCTATCTATTATTTATCTATCTATCTCATATCTATCTATCTATCTATCTATCTATCTATTATTTATCTATCTATCTCATATCTATCTATCTATCTACCTATCTCATATCTATCTATCTATCTATCTCTTATCTATCTATTATTTATTTATCTATCTATCTCCTATCTATCTATTATCTATCTATCTATCTATTTATCTATCTATCGCATATCTATCTATCTCATATCTATCTATCTCATATCTATCTCCTATCTATCTATCTCATATCTATCTATCTCCTATCTATCTCCACTACTATCTATCTATCTATCTATCTATCTATCTATCTATCTATCTCATACTATCTATCTCCTATCTATCTCATATCTAGCTATCTATCTATCTTGTATCTATCTATCTATCTATCTATCTATCTATCCATCTATCCAATCCAATTTAAATAAACAAGGGATCTGAGAGTTGGACAAACCTTGCGAGGTACATTTCATTAATATTCATAACGTCCGGCCACTAGTTTCATTTAGGACTAAAGTTACATAGTTAGCAACGTTTGAAAAAGACATATGTCCATCAAATTCAACTAGGGGATGTGAAACATCATGACAGTCTATACATTTCCATAACTACCATGCTATTTTGCTCTAAAAAGGTATCTAATCCTTTTCTAAAGTGGTCAGCTGTAACCAATTCCTGTGGAAAGCTATTCCAAAAATTCACAATCCTTATAGTATACAACCAGCTCCTGGGGTAGGCTATTCCACAGATTCACAGTCCTTACAGTATAGAACCAGCTCCTGAGGTAGGCTATTCCACAGATAAACAGTCCTTGCAGTATAGAACCAGCTCCTGGGTTAGGCTATTCCACAGATTCACAGTCCTTACAGTATAGAACCAGCTCCTGGGGTAGGCTAGTCCACAGATTCACAGTCCTTACAGTATAGAACCAGCTCCTGGGGTAGGCTATTCCACAGATAAACAGTCCTTGCAGTATAGAACCAGCTCCTGGGGTAGGCTAATCCATAAATTCATAATCTTTACAGTATAGAACCAGCTCCTGGGTTAGGCTATTCCTCAGTTTCACAGTCCTTACAATATAGAACCAGCTCCTGGGGTAGGCTATTCCACAGACTCACAGTCTTTACAGTGAAGAAACCTTGTTGGCTCGTGAGATAAAACTTTTTTTTCTCCAGAAGGAGGTAATCCCCTTGGCACAATGTTGTACTTAAGGAGGTTTTTCAAGGAATTTGATCTCTCACCAGCACCTTGAATAGTCCTTATAAAGCCTGGTTAGATTCTTAAATGTGTATTTCTTAGAGGTTGAGCTAACCCAGAGGCAGTGGGTAGCTTTCCTTCAGAAAAGACACTTTGTGCCTCATTTAGCAGCTATCAGTATTCACAGCAGAAAATGAATCCTGCCATTACCAATGACTCTGATATACAATGATATACAATGAGAGGCTATAAAAACCTAAAACTAATCTTCACAGAAACAAATCAATTCGACAAGTCTCCAAAGTTAGGAATTATTAACATTATTAATAGTTTAAAGACACTGATAAAACATAACTTTTAAAAGGATAAACTAAAAAGTGTAATATGGGAATAACAAAACATATATGTTGTATAAAGCGGCTGCACACAGTAAGAATTATAGTGTAGCAGATCTTCCTGCCTCCCAAACTATCCTCTAGCCCAGGCGTAGGCAACCTTTCTTGTTCGGCGTGCCGATTTAAATTAAAAAAATCAAAAATGAAGTACTCGGAGTGCTGATCAATAATTGTAAGGCTGATGACCCCTAAACTAAAGTCATATACCACAAACCGTTACACAGAAGTGCTGCCACCAGATGCTTTAGGACACATGCGGCGTTTACTGCTATTTCCTGGGACGCTCCTGTATTTTCCTATTAGAAGCAATGAAAGTACATGTGAAGCCCCCAATTACTGGTAAATGTACGTGTCCAGGAGCACCGTATGGCGGCATCCTTATGATGGAAACACACTATGTATCTGGATGCAGCTATATTCTTAGGTCACTGGAACTTTTACTTCGATGTAAAACTGCATTCACATGGTGTGTTTTTGAAAAAAAAAAAAATAAGAATGCCTGTGTGTTCTGTGCAAAAATAAATCCTTAATACAGAAAACACACCGTTATACAGAATAATCTCAGATAGTGGCCCCTGCACACGGTATTATGTCTCATAGCGGCCCATGCACACGGTATTATGTCCCATAGTGGCCCAGCACATGGTATTATGTCCCATAGTGGCCCCTGCACATGGTATTATGTCCCATAGTTCCCCAGCGCATGGTATTGTGGCCCAGCACACAGTATTATGTCCCATGGCGGCCCCTGCACATGGTATTATGTCCCATGGTGGCCCAGCACACGGTATTATGTCCCATAGCGGCCCCTGTACATGATATTATGTTTCATAGCAGTCTCTGCACATGGTATTATGTCCCATAGCGGCCCCTGCAAACAGTATAATATTCCAACTTTTATAATATTCCAATTTTCGCCACTCACTAGCTATTATTATACTGTGGGGTCTCTTCAGACCTCAGAGTATAATAAGTGGAGCCCCAGGAGAGGTGACAAACATAAAAAACAATGTTACTCACCTTCTCTACGCTCTGTTCTCTTCAGCGCTTCTGCCTGAAGTCAGCACAGCTGATTGGGTCTCAGGGGTCACGTTGACGTCATTATGTGAAATGGCGCTGACGTGATCCCTGAGGCCCTATCAGAGCTGTCTTAGTTCAGGCAGAAGCGCCGAAGAGAACAGAGCTGCTCCAGAGCGCAGGAGAGGTGAGTAACATTATTTTTTATGTTTACTCACCTCCCCTGGGACTCTGCTTATTATACACTAGGGTCTGAAGAGACCCCACAGTATAATAATAGCAGTTTTGTTTCGGCCGTGTTTGGTCTGATCCAAACATCTAGATGAGGACTCGGGCCATGCCAGGGAAATAAGACTCACGTGTCACTCTTGGCATGCATGTTAGGGGTTGCCGACCCCTGCTCTAGGCATAAGAGGCTGATAACCTATATGGTAAACCCCCTCAAATGACTTAGTTTGCTCTAAATAGGCTAAACTCCCTACTTCCAATACAATTCAGAAGGAGTGGAATAGGAGGTGTTGCAAATAATAAATTGTATACAGCAAACCATGTAAATGTAAGCCTATGTAACCTATGTAAACAATTCACTTGCACAGAGAGGGAATTAATGGATGACGTCTCTACCAGATGTGTAACATTGTATCCCATGCTCTTTCACATATGAGAATCCCTGAGATACATACAGGATACATTCACCGGACAGTAATATCTAGAGAGAATTGTAAAAAATTTTGTAATTCCTTTCCTTCATTTGTGCGGTCATAGGTAACCTGTGTGATATGCACATCCTAAGCATCTCTTCTGTAGAAAATGTGGCATTCAGCTCCATTTCTCTGCATCACAAAATAACAGCAGCTGATACATTGTAGACAGAGGTCTCAGCAGTGCAAAAGAATGCAAAAACAATGGGTTAAACTGAGTGAGATCAGGAACAAAAGTGGCCCCGGAGAATGAGCTGTGAAGGAAAGATTTTAGTTGTCTATATTCCAGCCTAGACAGCCATGTTTCAGACTCTCTTGCAGGCTTTCGAGAACAAATTCCAACTCACTAATATATCATGAAGTTGCGGAGTTGAAGGCTCATCCCAAATCAAGAATATCTGGGTGGATCTTCCTGGTGTCAAACTCGGGTTCTAAAGCGATGGGGTCATCATATACCTTGGGCTATGCAATATTTTAAGCTTTCTCTCCCAGATGTCCCACACTGCCAGATTGTGCAGTACCAGAAAGGGCCACTAGGGATCCCCTGGCATAACTACAGGATGAGAATTTTAGTTCCACTTCTACCCAGAGTTTGCTTGTCTTGTGATTGTTATGTGACCATAGCCATCAAGCTTGCAGGATAGGAGCACTGCCCCATGATAGAGCTTAACATCTGGGAGATCTACAACCCCAGTAAAGTTTCAATTGGTCGAAGCTGCTTTCCCAATCTTGATGTACTGGTGCACTATATGAATCTATTGAGCTTCTTTTGCACTTGCCTTGAAATAGAGGGAGGACACCTGTACAGGAACTGTTCAAAACACAGAATAGAAATTTCAGTAGAATATCCATTTAACCATATTTATGTGCCCATAACAATATAGGCATTTAGCAAGGTACTGTTAGATATTATCAAGGGTCTTCCATTGCTGTGTTTGATCAACAATGGGGTAAAGAAGTGCAACTGAACCAGGATCTGGATGCCCAAATAAGTGATGGTCAGAAGCAAAATTACTCTATAAGGTCTGGACACCTGAGACAGGCAAGGACATGTTTAGGCTTCAGTTTTGGAGCAGTTGACTTAAAAATTGCTAAAATAGCCAAATCTATCAAATTCCCTCAAAATGGAATAGATGAGGAGAGGTTATATACAAGGGACTCATTAGTATATAGTGCCACCTTGTGGTGGCCTTTCATATGTTTTATGCCCTGCGCGTCAGTGCTACTGCCAAATCTACTACTACTAATACTAATACTAATACTAATAATAATCATATCAATACTACTACTACTACTACTACTACTACTACTACTACTACTACTACTAATAATAATAATAATAAAAATAATATCAATACTATTACTACTACTACTACTACTACTAATACTAATACTAATACTACTACTAATAATAATCATATCAATACTACTACTACTACTACTACTACTACTACTAATAATAATAATAATAATAATAATAATAAGAAAAATAATAATAATAATAATAATAATAATAATAATAATATCAATACTACTACTACTACTACTAATAATAATAATAATATCACTACTACTACTACTACTACTACTACTACTACTACTACTAATAATAATAATAATAATAATATCACTACTACTACTACTATTACTACTACTACTACTACTACTAATAATAATAATAATAAAAATAATATCAATACTACTATTACTACTACTACTACTACTACTACTACTACTAATAATAATAATAATAATAATAATAATATCACTACTACTACTACTACTACTAATAATAATAATAATAATAATAATAATAATAAATCACTACCACTACTAATAATAATAATATCACTACTACTACTACTAATAATAATAATAATAATAATAATAAAACACTAATAATAATAATAATATCACTACTACTACTAATAATAATACTAATAATATCACTACTACTACTACTACTACTACTACTAATAATAATAATAATAATAATAATAATATCACTACTATTACTACTACTACTACTACTACTACTACTACTAATAATAATAATAATAATAATAATAATAATATCACTACTACTACTACTACTACTACTACTAATAATAATAATAATAATAATATCACTACTACTACTACTACTAATAATAATAATATCAATACTACTATTACTACTACTACTACTACTACTACTAATAATAATAATAATAATATCAATACTACTATTACTACTACTACTACTACTACTACTACTAATAATAATAATAATAATCTCTACTACTACTACTACTACTACTACTACTACTACTACTACTACTAATAATAATAATAATAATATCACTACTACTACTACTACTACTACTAATAATAATAATAATAATAATAATAATAATAATAATATCACTACTACTACTACTACTACTACTAATAATAATAATAATATCACTACTACTACTACTACTACTACTACTACTACTACTAATAATAATAATAATAATAATAATAATAATATCACTACTACTACTACTATTACTACTACTACTACTACTACTAATAATAATAATAATAAAAATAATATCAATACTACTATTACTACTACTACTACTACTACTACTACTACTACTACTAATAATAATAATAATAATAATAATAATATCACTACTACTACTACTACTACTACTAATAATAATAATAATAATAATAATAATATCACTACCACTACTAATAATAATAATATCACTACTACTACTACTACTACTAATAATAATAATAATAATAATAACAACACTAATAATAATAATAATATCACTACTACTACTAATAATAATACTAATAATATCACTACTACTACTACTACTACTAATAATAATAATAATAATAATAATAATAATAATATCACTACTATTACTACTACTACTACTACTACTACTACTAATAATAATAATAATAATAATAATAATAATAATATCACTACTACTACTACTACTACTACTACTACTAATAATAATAATAATAATAATAATATCACTACTACTACTACTACTACTACTACTACTACTAATAATAATAATAATAATAATAATATCACTACTACTAATACTACTTCTACTACTACTACTACTACTACTAATAATAATAATAATAATAATAATATCACTACTACTAATACTACTTCTACTACTACTACTACTACTAATAATAATAATATCAATACTACTATTACTACTACTACTACTACTACTACTACTAATAATAATAATAATAATATCAATACTACTATTACTACTACTACTACTACTACTACTACTACTAATAATAATAATCTACTACTACTACTACTACTACTACTACTACTAATAATAATAATAATAATATCACTACTACTACTACTACTACTACTACTACTAATAATAATAATAATAATAATAATAATAATAATACTACTACTACTACTACTACTACTACTAATAATAATAATAATAATAATAATATCAATTATATGACTAATAATAATATCAATACTTCTACTAATTAATAATAATAATAATATTACTGCTACTATTTCTACCACCCCTATTACTACTGCTGCTACTACTACTACTACTAATAATAATAATAATAATAATAATAATAATAATAATACTACTACTACTAATACTAATAATAATAACAATACTAATAATAATATCAATTATATGACTAATGATAATATCAATACTACTACTACTACTACTACCACTACTACTAATAATAATAATAATAATAATAATAATAATAATAATAATATTACTACTACTATTTCTACCACCCCTATTACTACTACTACTACTACTACTACTACTACTACTACTAATAATAATAATAATAATAATAATAATAATAATAATAACAATAGTGATTCTACTACTACTATTCCTACTACTTTTATTATTAACATTACTACTTTGATTTACCTTTTTAGTCCATGATAATAATTGGTATTAAATAAAAATAAATAAATAATGAGATTATAAAACTACTAATAATAATATTATTACTTATAAAATAATAATAATAAGAGTGACTATACTACCATTACTACTACTCCTTTTACTACTAATACTCCTAATACTATCACTAATACAATTAATAATAATAATAATAATAATAATAATAATAATAATAATAATAATAATAATATATCAATGTTATTTTTTCTGTTATGAAGAAACAGTTGTGCTTTACCTTTTTAATCCATGATAATAATTGGTATTAGATAAAAATGCAAAACAAGCATGCTTTAAAAAAACAGAGTTTCTGAATAATTCAGGTGTATACAAAATGCCATTGTAAATAAATTCCCCCATGATCTATATAAGGTTTAGTAAACTGTATTAGAATAGAGGCATCACAAATTTCAGCATATACAGTGGATGTCATTTTAAAAAATGGTAAAAAATCTGCAGTGGGAAATGCACTGCAATTCACCATAGAATAAAATGAGAAAACCTCTGCAAGAAATGTTGGCAGTGATTTGTACTGTGGTTTCCTGTGGTAACATTGTCAATTCTGTGGTAGAAAAAAAGTTTCAAATTCACAATGTGCATAAGAACAGAAAGAACTTTGGTTGAATGATCAAAGATGTTGTGGAAACATTTTTCCACATTGTTTCAGTTCTTACTACAATAGTGTACACATTGATCTGTAAAGTGCTGCGGAATGTTGGAGTTATATAAATAAAAATAAAAATATGAATTATTATTATAATACTATATTATATATCTTATAACCAACTGTATAACAACGTCCTCCTCTCTCTATTGTGTGCACATTTACAGAACAAAATATCTCAGCTATTTCTCAGGTTTATCACTGCACGAGACAGTCTATGAGTTTTCTATTGACTAACCTACAGCATGTCTGTCACAACATTCTCGATAATTTTAAGTATCCGCTTAAAAACACTATTTTATCAAATTTTACTAATATGAACAGAATTTATGTGGAAATACATTACTCAATATATAGAATAGAGAACTAAAAGAAAGGAGAAGTCAGTGAGAATGATAAGGATTTGCTCTATAGGACTAAAGAACACAAGGAGAAGAGACGGGAGTCGGTGAGTATCATCTGATAGGAGATACTTATTATATCCGCTAGTCATAATATTATTAACCATAAATACACAGAGGATGATGACAGGAGTCTTTGGGACAGTCAAAAACCAGGATACAGGTACAACTACTACCTCTGCATCCCCTATAAATACATCCCAGAATATTATACACTACACAGGTGGTATGGACTGTAAAACACTTACTAACATGCCTGCACTTCCAGCAGCTCTAAGATTTGTGTTATCTGTATTAGGCATCTGATTATTACTATTTCTTTGTCACTTTTTTCTTTGTTTAAGATTTTGATAAAATTGGAATTAATTCTTGGTTTCCATACAGTCATGGTCTCCGGTTACAATGTTTTCACTGGTCTCATATACTTTCCTGCTCTCATTTGAATAGTTATAGTTTTATTGTTTTGTTTAGCATATATTACATGTATTATATACTGCACATCTATATACTGTATGTATGTTATATGTAGTATTATTATTATTATTATTATTATTATTATAGCAATAAATCATAATGAACCCTGCTGATTATGACCTGACATCACTTATTACAACTCAAGATGACAAAAAACGGTAAGTTTATATTCCTGATCCTTTATTATTTAGTAGAAATTCTGGTTCGGCTCCATTCACATCTGTATCTGACCCTCCCAGATTCTCTGTAGTTTGATTTAAAAACAGACCAGCAAGCAGCGCTATACAGTATTTCCTGTTGAAATTAGGCAAATCCGGAATCAGTGAGATCTTTAGGTGCCAGTGATGTCTGTTGTGCAATGGATCAGGCAATGCATTGTAGTTTATATTTTTAATCATAACACAAATGTGAACAGAGCCTTAAAGAGGATTTCCCACAAACCTAGCCATATTTATATTTATAGACAATTAAAAGTTAAACATTTTTGCATATGCAAAATGCAGTTATATGACAAGAATCTGCAGAACTAATCATATGCTAAATAGTTGCAAGTCACTTTTATGTAAGAGATAGCCAAAATGATTGTTTAGAAAATGATTATAGTCTCACGTTCCAAGCTGTAGTGAATGGTGAGATATGGAGCCTGAAAGTCAAAAGTTCAAAACATTGTTACCCTTTTGCTTGTCAGTGTATGTTCTTGGAAAAACTTCATTAAATATAATTTCTTACTACATTAACATTTTCCAAAGTCGATTGGATTTGCTTTAATTATATTTCTAATTGCTCTATTTGGAGGAATCAAGACAAGAGGAAAAGACCACAGTGGTTTATAATTGCCTTCTTCAGCTCCTGTGTATTATAATACATTGCAAGCTGCTCTCTGCCTTTCAGTGAATTCCTTCAGACAGGCTCTCTGACAGCTCAGTCTCCAAAACCATGCAAGCCCAATAAATAAAAAACACAATAACAATCTGCTTTCTAGGACCATTGAGGAGAAGGCAGGAGATGTTGGAGCTGTTAGACCAGAGAGATGCTTGCTATGTGTACTCATACAGGGGTGTTTACTCCTACAGTACAGATGTGACCACCCTCACCTTATCTTAACTTAAATTGACTCCAATTGAAACCAATTCAATACAATATTGTTATTACAGATGGGCGAACCTAGGAATATTTGCCCACCAGTTTGCTTTCAGAATGAAATTTCTTGACCCGAAATGGAAGTTCTATTGTTATACCCTGGGGGGTTCTTCAGACTCCAGAGAATACTAAGCAGAGGCCCAGGGGACAGCAGAAATATAATAAACACTGATACTCACATTCCCTGAGCTGCCTTGTGTCATTCAATCATCTTCCAACCTCTTCTGGCGTCCTGGGTGATGTAACAGTCCTAGGGGACTACTAAGTCCTACAGTCAGCGCCTCTCATGACTATCACTGGACTCTTCAGTCCCCCAAGGTTGTGACATCATCCAGAAGACATGAAAAGGCCGGAATTTGAATGAAGAAGATTGCAAGGGAACCCAGGAGAGGTGAGGAAGGGTGACAATTAGTGTTTATTATATTTATGCCCCGGCCCTGGGCCTCTGCTTATTACACTTTGGGGCCAGACTATTGTATTGATTTAGGGCTGCCAAACCTCCAATATTTCAGGTTCCAAACAAACCTTCCTTGATATGAACTGGTTCACTCATATTCAGTTATGATGTACCTGCAAAATCCTTGCAATTAATAACAGATGTAGAAACACAGAGGACATACAGCAGAAAAATACCCCAGGTATATCTAGTCTAGTTATTTTCTTTATATTTTTACTTTAGGATAGACAAGCGTCACTTAATGTGAATTTTTACAACCACATCTGCTAAAAGTTTGTTTTAGAGAAGCACGCTAGAGATTTTTTT
This sequence comes from Leptodactylus fallax, assembly GCA_947044405.1. NCBI lineage: Eukaryota > Metazoa > Chordata > Amphibia > Anura > Leptodactylidae > Leptodactylus > Leptodactylus fallax. The sequence goes on along the minus strand of CAMRHE010000853.1, from coordinate 108,106 downwards.
CTTTATTCATTATGTATTTATTTCCCCCATATATATAATTAGTGTTTTTGTTTCTTATTTAGTTGTTCCTTTCTATCAGAACTCTTCTCTTCAGTAAGGTCTTGTTACTCTGACTTTGACAAGATAAAACATAAAGGAGTTAAAAAGATAGTGACTAACATCCTGTTTGATGGACTGTACCACACAGGCTCTCTACAGGGGAGGCAGAAACTTCCATCATCAGCTACTGATCAGCAGACAGTTCCTGCCACACAGTTATAATGAAGGAGCTCACAGCTCAGCCTCCCAAGTTTTATGAAGGTGTGGAAAAAATTCTTCAAAGAATATTTTCAAAAATATAAGGTTTTATTTTTATTTAATAACAAAAGTGAATGAATAAAAGAGAAATCTAAACCCAATAAATGTTTGGTGTGACCTTTGCCCTTTGCCATCCATCAGTTTTTCTCGGTACTTGCAGACGGTTTTTAGCAGAACTGGGCAGGGAGGTTGCTCCCGCCGCCATCTTGGAGAACAAAGCACAGATCTTCTGTGGATGTAGGCTTGCTCCAATCCACGTGTGTCTTTCCTTCACCCCAGAAAGACTGGATGATGCTGAGATCAGTGCTATATCTGTGGGGGCCGGATCATCACTTCCAGGACTCCTCCTCCAAAGGGCAAAGGTCACACCAAATATTGATTGGATTTACATTTCTTTTTTCTTCACTCACTTCATTTTCTTGATAAAAATAAATGACTAACTCTTCTATCTTTGAAAACATTTTTACCTTTCAGCATTGTTTCCACTCATCCCTAAAACTTTTGCACTGCACTGTATATAATTATAGTCTCTTAGACTATTTAGATTATTATCTATAGAGATTACTGTTATCTAGTGGGTGAAGGATAATTACACTGCCCCCAGCAGGTAGATATAGCACTGTCTCTAGCTGCTCATGTGATGCATCATAGGATTTATAGCAGAACAATGAGAAACAGAAATAGAAAAGCCAAGATGGTGTGTGGTCAGGAGCTGAGGAGAAGCTGGATTACAGGGATATGAGGGCAGTATACAGTGGGGAAAAAAAAGTATTTAGTCAGCCACCAATTGTGCAAGTTCTCCCACTTAAAAAGATGAGGCCGGCCTGTAATAGACATCATAGGTAGACCTCAACTATGAGAGACAAAATGTGAAAACATATCTAGAAAATCACATTGTCTGATTTTTTAAGAATTTATTTACAAATTATGGTGGAAAATAAGTATTTGGTCACCTACAAACAAGCAAGATTTCTGTCTCTCACAGACCTTTAACTTCTTCTTTAAGAGGCTCCTCTGTCCTCCACTCATTACCTGTAGTAATGGCTCCTGTTTGACATTGTTATCAGTATAAAAGACACCTGTCCACAACCTCAGTGACACTCCAAACTCCACTATGGTGAAGACCAAAGAGCTGTGGAAGGACACCAGAAACAAAATAGTAGACCTGCACCAGGCTGGGAAGACTGAATCTGCAATAGGCAAGCAGCTTGGTGTGAAGAAATCAACTGTGGGGGCAATAATTAGAAAATGGAAGACATACAAGACCACTGATAATCTCCCTCCATCAGGGGCTCCACGCAAGATCTCACCCCGTGGGGTCAAAATGATCACAAGAACGGTGAGCAAAAATCCCAGAACCACATGGGGGACCTAGTGACTGACCTGCAGAAAGCTGGGACTAACGTAACAAAGGCTACCGTCAGTAACACACTACGCCGCCAGGAACTCAGATCCTGCAGTGCCAGACGTGTCCCCCTGCTTAAGCCAGTACATATCCGGGCCCATCTGAAGTTTGCTAGAGAGCATTTGGATGTTCTAGAAGAGTATTGGGAGAATATCATATGGGCAGATGAAACCAAAGTAGAACTGTTTGGTAGAAACACAACTCGTGGTGTTTGGAGGAGAGTGAATGCTGAGTTGCATCCAAAGAACATCATACCTAGTGTGAAGCATGGGGGGGGCAACATCATGCTTTGGGGCTGTTTCTCTGCAAAGGGACCAGGACAACTGATCCTTGTACATGAAATGGGGCCATGTATCGTGAGATTTTGAGTGCAAACGTCCTTCCATCAGCAAGGGCAAGATGAAACGTGGCTGGGTCTTTCAGCATGACAATGATCCCAAGCACACCGCCAGGGCAACGAAGGAGTGGCTTCGTAAGAAGCATTTCAAGGTCCTGGAGTGGCCTAGCCAGTCTCCAGATCTCAACCCCATAGAAAACCTTTGGAAGGAGTTGAAAGTCTGTGTTGCCCAGCGACAGCCCCAAAACATCCCTGCTCTAGAGGAGATCTGCATGGAGGAATGGGCCAACATACCAGCAACAGTGTGTGCCAACCTTGTGAAGACTTACAGGAAACGTGTGACCTCTGTCATTGCCAACAAAGGAGATAGAACAAAGTATTGAGATGAACTTTTGTTATTGACCAAATACTTATTTTCCACCAGAATTTGCAAATAAATTCTTAAAAAATCAGACAATGTGATTTTCTGGATTTGTTTTCTCATTTTGTCTCTCATAGTTGAGGTCTACCTATGATGACAATTACAGGCCGGCCTCATCTTTTTAAGTGGGAGAACTTGCACAATTGGTGGCTGACTAAATACTTTTTTTCCCCACTGTATATGAAAGCAGCCTGGAGGGTGACAGACAGTCAGGTGAGGGGTGCAGGGATAGAAACAAGAGCTTTTGCTGGACTTCTTCTTTATGTAGAGGATTACAATGTATGAAGCTGCACATATTCTTCAGGAGCCTAACCTCTACCCTATTATGTCTTCTAAGGTCATTTTACACAGAATATGAGACAAGTGACACAACCTATTACAGATATTATATGAACATCTTAGAGAAGATATCACTTACATTATACATCATAATTTTTGCTCTTGGGATTATCGGTAATGGATTAGTCATCTGGATTGCCGGATTCAGGATGAAGAAGACAATCAGTGCTGTGTGGTTCCTCAACCTGGCTATAGCGGACTTCTTATTCTGTGCTTCTCTTTCTCTGCTCATTCCACTTGATCTGAACATTTACTCACTCATACCAACTGTAACTCTTTTCTATTTATTGAGCATTATTATGGTCACACTAAAGATGAGCGCCAGTGTTTTTCTCTTGACAGCCATGAGTATTGACCGCTGTGTATCAGTCATGTGGTCAAGTTCACAGGACAATTAGACTAGTGAGGATCACTGCAGGGGTCATTTGGGTGTTGAGTTTGCTCATAACTGGTTTGATGTGTCACGTAAATAGATGGTGTATAATCGCTGGGGATTACGATGACTCCACGTATACACAAAATATAATGGAGAACATCGAGCTGGTCAGATTAGTTATGATGTTTGTTATTCCTTTTCTTATCATCTTGACCAGTTATGTTATTATTTTCCTCAAACTTAGAAAAAGTAAGAGATCCCAGAGATCTCAGAGACCCTACAGGATCATCACCGCTGTTATATTGTGTTTCTTCATCTGTTGGTTTCCATTCTACATCAATCCATTAATACCCTGGGGTGATACAAGTTACATTCATCATAATATATTAGGTATCATTGTTATCAGCCTGGCTTACCTTAATAGTTGTATAAATCCAATCATTTATGTTTTTATGGGCCAAGATTTTAGATATATTTTCTTGAGATCTATCCCTGGTAGGATTGAATGTGCATTAACAGAACATCCTGATGACCCGAAGAGAGAACCAGAGGATTTAGAACTACAGTAACTCTTACTATAAATCCAAAAATATATTTGACCTCTTTTTCCCTTTTACCCATGTGAAAACTTTTTAAAGGCTAAGGCCTCAGGTTGCAGAAAAACTGCAATTTTCTGCTAATTTTGTAACTTTTTTTTTTCTTTAGAGGAAAAGGTCGGCAGAGTCGTCTCATTATTATTGATGTCCCATCAGAGTTTCATCAATATAACATTTTTTCTGTCAATATAAAATCTGTAATTTGTGGAGTTTTTGCAGGTTACTGCAGTCTTTTATAGTTTAAAATTTATAACAGTAGATTCACCCCAGAAAATTATATCTAAAATAGACAATAGACATTCCCCATCAGGACTCAGTTACTTCACTTAAAGACATATTATATCTCATCCCTCCTATATAGCATTTCTCGCACATAGAAAATAGATGACAATCTTATGTCACAATCACTCTGAAAACATTACAGTAATATACACAGCTTATCTCCAGTAATAATGAATGGACATAGAAGTTGAATGATAAAAAGAGGCTTCCATCTATTTGCAAAGCTCATGTACACTTTATAGCATATTAGAATGCTTTATAGGAGCTACTTACTATCCCAGGTGGTAGCCCATTACAGAATAATTATTCTGTACTGTAATAATTGTATGTACTTAGTAATAGTGTCTATCTATCTATCTATCTATCTATCTATCTATCTATCTATCTATCTCATCTATCAACTATCTACTATCTGTATCCCTCATATCAATCTATCTATATATCTGTCTATCCATCTATCTCATCTATCTATCTATCTATCTATCTATCTATCTATCTATCTATCTATCTATCTATCATATCTATCATCTACCTATCAATTATCTATCTATCTATCTATCTATCTATCTATCCATCCATCCATCCATCTATCTATCTATCTATCTATCTATCTATCTATCTATCCATTATCTCATATCTATCTATCTATCTATCTATCTACTATCTATCTATCTATCTATCTATCTATCTATCTATCTACATATCTATCTATCTAATCTATCTATCTATCTATCACATCAATATCTATCTATATATCTATCTATCCATTATCTCATATCTATCTATCTATCTATCTATCTCAAATCTATCATCATCTATATATCAATTATCTATCTATCTATCTATCTATCTACTATCATTATCTCATATCTATCTATCACTCTATCTATCTATCATCTATCTATCTATCAATATCTATCTATCTATATATCTACATATCTATCCATTATCTCATATCTATCATATCTATCTATCTATCTATCTATCTATCTCTATATCTATATATCATATATCTATCAATTATCTATCTATCTATCTATCTATCTATCTATCTATCTATCTCATATCTATCTAGCTCATATCTATCTCTCAACAATATCTTATCTTATCTTCTCTTATCTTATCTATCTACAGTTGTGCTAAAAAGTTTACATAGCCCAGCAGATTTTTTGGTTTTTTTGGCCTTTTTTCAGGGAGTATGAATGATAACACAAAACCTTTTTCTCCACTCATGGTTAGTGGTTGGTTGAAGCCATTTATTGTCAAACTTCTGTGTTTTCTTTTTTTAAATCATAATGACAACCAAAAACATCAAAATGAGCCTGTTCAAAAGCTCCCATACCCCAGTTCTTAATAGCGTGTATTGCCCCCTCTAACATCAATGACAGCTTGAAGTCTTTTGTGGTAGTTGTGGATGAGACTCTTTATTTTCTCAGATGGTATAAACTGCCCATTCTTCTTGGCAAAAAGTCTCCAGTTCCTGTAAATTCCTGGGCTGGCTCAATGATATTGAGGTCAGGAGACTGAGATGGCCACTCCAGAACCTTCTCTTTCTTCTGCTGTAGCCAATGACAGGTCGACTTGGCCTTGTGTTTTGGATTGTTGTCATGTTGGACTGTCCAAGTACGTGTTGGAATGTCCAAGCTTCCTGGCTGATGAGTGCAAATTTGCCTCCAGTATTTGCTGATAACGTGCTGCATTCATCTTTCCTTCTACTTTGACCAAGTTTCCTGAGCCTTTGACGCTCACACATCCCCACATCATCAGTGATCCACCTCCGTGCTTTACAGTAGGAATGGTGTTCCTTTCATCATAGGCCTTGTTGACACCTCTCCAAATGTAACTTTTATGGTTGTGGCCAAAAAGTTCGATTTTTCTATCGTGACTCCAAATTACCTTGTTCCAGAAGTTTTGAGGCTTGTGTCTGTGCTATTTGGGATATTGAAGGCGAGATTCTTTGTGGCATTTGCGCAGTAATGGCTTTCTTCTGGCAACTCGACCATGCAGCCCATTTTTCTTCAAGTGCCTCTTTATTGTGCATCTTGAAACAGCCGCACCGATAGTTTTCAGAGAGTCCTGTATTTCAGCTGATGTTATGTGTGGGTTTTTCTTTGCATCCTGAACAATTTTCCAGGCAGTTGTGGCCGAAATTTTGGTTGGTCTACCTGACCGTGTTTGGTTTTTACAGAGCCCCTGAGTTTCCATTTGATAATCCTTGATTGTAATGTCAATCTGTATTCCCTTAGTCCAGACAGCAGCACAATATGGGGTATCTCTGCCCCTGTGTGTTGTTTAGGACAGGTGGAACCTTTAATTAGCACCAAAAAGGTGCCTCCTACTAGCCCTATAAGAGGGCACAAGAGACCTCCCTCCACTGTGTAAATTATAAAGTAACAGGAAACAAGCTTCTAGGGAGGGAAGCCTTGTGCTGCTGTCTGGACTAAGGGAATACAGATTGACATTACAATCAACGATTCCCCTTATGTCTGACAGCAGCACAATATGGGGAGATAGCAAGTAATTCCCCTAGGGAGGGTTTCCTCGCCTTACAACGTCAAGGACTGACTGACCAAAGGCAGTTGTCTGGAAACTGCGGATGTCCAATGATAATGTTTAACAAAAGGTCAACTGAGATGACTATGATGCAGCCGCACAAATCTGGTCCAATGGTAAGGACCGATGCTCAGCCAAAGAAGTCGACAACCCAGGTCAAGTGGCCGTAGAAAGACTGGAGGGAATAACTCCTGAATAAGAAAGGAAGACTTAATTGTCTCCTTGATCCATGTGGATAGAGTAGGCTTGGAAGCCTTGAGGCCTCTGTTTTTACACTGCATATCAATTAGTAGGCTTTCGGCCTTCTTAAGCGGTTGAGTGTGGAATAGGTAAAGCCACAGACACCTTACCACATCTAAGGTGTTGAGCTTTTCTTCCTCCTCAGAGGTTGGAGAGGGGAAAAACACAGGTAACGAAATTAGCTGATTGCTATTATAGTATGAGGGGACCTTAGGGATAAACCCAGGCAAACCTAAGGTGTACCCTATCTGCAAAAACAAAATGTACGGTTCTCTAGAAGAGAGGGCCTGGAGTACCCCTACTCTTTGGCAGATATACTAGCCAACAAAAAAGTGGTTTTGTAGGCTAAATATTGTATCTCCGTAGTCTCCAAGGGTCCAAATGGAGGACCGCACAGGCCTGTAATGACTACCGCAAGGTCCCACTGGGGATGATACTGATGGCTTTAGCCTCATTGCCCCTTTAAGGAACCTTGCAACCAGAGGATCCTGAGACAGACGTCTGTTCAAATAAGCGGAGAGGGCCGCAATCTGCACTTTCAAAGTGGCAGGGGCAAGGCCCTTATCCAAACCGTCCTGAAGAAAATTTTAAATATCAGCCGTTGAAGGTTCTAGATTATTAATACCCTTCTTGGAGCACCACTCCATGAAAATCTTGGCTGTCCTCTGGTAGTTCTTATTGGTAGATTCTGCTCTTGCAGAATAAAGGGTCTTCAGGACGGCCTCTGACAGTCCTCTATCCTGCTGTAGGGACTGCTCAACCTCCAGGCTGTCAGGTTGAATCTCCAGAGATCCTGGCACTTCAGAGATCCTTGGGAAACCAGGTTCTGGATGGGGGGAAGCCTCCAATATATCCCTCGACTCATCTCCATGAGTTGGGAAAAACCAAGCTCTTTTTGGCCAGAATGGAATGATGGCTATCACAGAGACTTGGTCCTGTCTGATTTTCATTAATACCTTTGGTATTATTGGAATTGGAGGGAAGATGTATGCCAGCCTGGACCTCCAAGGGATGGACAGGGCATCCACTGCCAAGGGATTGTCCTCCTGGTAAAGGGAACAGAACTTCTCCACCTTGGCGTTGAGTCGGGTTGCCATGAGGTTTATTTCTGGAAGACCCCTGTTCAGGGTAATCTGATGAAAGACTTCTGGATTGAGTGACCATTCTCCTGATACGGCATAAACCCGACTCAACCGATCCGCTACTATGTTCAGGGAGCCCTTGATGTGAACTGCGGATAAATGGGTTAGATTTTTCTCTGCCCATGTAAATATCAGATCTGCCTCCCTAAGGAGGGTTGGTGATCTGGTGCCTCCCTGTCTGTTCACGTACAGCACTGTGGTCATGTTGTCTGACCGGATTTTGACTGCTCTTCCCTGGGAAGAGGCAAGCAATAGAGTAAGGCACGATATACGGCTCTGAGCTCCTTCCAGTTGGACGAGGTCCTTTTTTCAGGAGCGCTCCAGACTCCCTTTATGGAGTTTTCATCCAATGGGCTCCCCATCCCGAGAGGGATGCATCTGTAGTCAACAGGGTCCAAGAAGGTTGGACCGTGGACCTTCCGTCTTTCAGGTGCAACCACCACTTGAGGGAAAAAGACGGGTCCTGGGGGAGAGTCGAATCTTCTTGCTGAATGTAAGAAGGGAGCGATCCAAAGCCTCTAGTAACTCCTTCTGGAGGGGACGTAAGTGCCACAAGGCCCATGGGACTGCCTCCACTGAGGAAGACATCAAGCCCAGGATCTTCATCAATGTTCTGATGGAGGCTATCGGCTTTTTGAAGAGGTGCCGGACTGCCGCAACCAGCTTCTCCTTCCTTGCTGGTGTCAAGGAGATTTGCAGGCGGACTCAATCTAGGAAGTAGTTTTCTCAGAGGAACTTCCTTCGAGTTGAAGGGATCGTTTTTGACTTCTCCCAATTTATAAGCCATCACAGACTCTGAAGGCTGTCTGTAGGTACTGGAGCAGAACAGACTCTGACTGGGCCTTTATCAACCAGTCATCTAGATAAGGCACCAAGAATATCCCCTGAAGCCTGAGGGCGGCCATTATGGGGGCCACTACCTTTGTAAAGGTGTGGGAAGCAGAGGAGATCCCGAAGGGTAGTGCTGTGAATTGAAAGTGCTTCCTGTGGCCGGAAACTACTACGGCAATCCTTAGAAAAAAACCTTCTGTGTGGAGGTAAATAGAAATATGCAAATAGGCGTCTTTTATATCCAAAGTCACAAAAAAAATCGCCTTAGAGGAGAAAGGTGGTGACAGACTTTATGGTTTTCCTATGGAAGCGCTTCTTTTTGATGAAGCGGTTGAGGTACCTTAAGTCTATGATCATTCTCCACTTGTCTGCCGGTTTTGGCATCAGGAAGACGGGAGAATAGACACTGGATCCTTCTTCTAGAGAAGGGACTTCCACCAGGGCTCCCTTGTGAATGTACTCTCGGATGAAGCATTCCAGGGAGGCTGCGCGTTAACACAAACCGATCCTGAGGAGGACGGAGGAACTTCATTGCATAACCTCTTTGGATTACCTACCGGACCCATGGGTCTCGAATTTTTTTCCTGCCCGCAGTTGAGAAAGTGGGAGACACGACCTCCGACAGGAATCTCGGCCACAGGAAAACTGCTTCTGATGTCAAAAGCTAGGCTTGACTTTTTTATCATCAGACTTCGGAATCTCCGGCCGGCGCCTCTAGAGGAATAACTAGAGCCTCTCTGGACTGCCTTCCACAACGAAGCGGATTGCCTCTACCACGGCCAGAGCCAGACCTACCTCTGAAGGCCTGGGGTAAAGTTTTACCCTTCTTGTCGGCCAAGCCCTCTAGGATCTCATCTAGGGCACAGCCAAAGACTCTACCCGGCTCAAAGGGTAATGCACACAAATTATACTTTGAGGGGAACACAGCTCTCCAAGGTTTTAACCATAGAGGTCTTCCTGCTTCAGTGTTCTTGGTAAGTGCCAGGAATTTGGCCGCCAGCCTTAATTGATGGTGGGAGGCTTCCGTTAAATATTCAGCTGCTAGGGAAACTGAGCCTAGAAACCCTAGCAGCTCGTCTCTGGAGACTCCAGAGTCGGTCACTTTCGAGGTGGACCAGGTCAGTACATAATTTGGCTGACACTTCACAGGACGCAACCGCCACAGCGGTCTTGGGCGAGGCAGCTGAATAAGCCTTCTTGAAGGTATTGTCGAAGCGCCTGCCATGGCGTCGTGCAGATTTGCTCTATCATCTGATGGTACCTTAGTGCGGCAGGACAGTTTAGCCACCGCCATATCCACCTTGGGAGGAGGACCCCATTGATCCCATTGAGCAACTGGGAATAAAGCGCTGAACCTCCTAGGAACCACAAGAGGTTTTTCAGGACTTCTCCACTCTGAGGACATTAATTTTTGTAATGTCTGGTCCACTTGGAAGACCCTAGGCCCTCTATAGGTGGACGCGGAGGCTTCCCCGTCAACATCACGATCCTTAGACCGGATGGACTTCAGCAGCCGGCTTAATTTTTTCGAGTGGAAGCACGGCCTGCTGGGATCTTCAGTGGAATCGTCAGATGAGAGTGTCTCGTCCACTATCTGATAATCTTCATCAGAGATCCGTAAGGAAGATTGTGTCTCAATCTGCGGTCTCTTGGCAATCTGGGCGATGGAAGAACGAATCTCCTTTAAGAGACTCCTCATATAGTCCTTTACCCAAGTAACAACCTCTTATAGAAGGTACTTCCGGCAGGGTCCGCGACACTGGTGACAGCGGGTAAAATCATAGCCATCAGGTAAAGGGGTATTGCAATCCAAACACATTAGGTGTTTCAAGTTTAGAGGAATTTTTCCTCCTAAGCGCATCGCCATTACGTGCTGCAGAAGATGACATCTGAAAGATCAAACAGCCACGTGACACTGAAACACGGAAGATCGCCAAGCATCGCATAAAAACCCAAGGGGTACCTCTTTGTTTTTTGTTTTTTTTTTTAATCGGTCACTTGAAGAGAGAAAAAAACCGTCAGAAAAAACCAGCCACCGCAACCCGCAGCAGAGGAGCTAGAAACCACTCACTCAACAAATAAAGGACTGCATTCAGACCTTTTAAATGTAATCCAGCAGCGAGGGGAGGAAGCCAACAAAGAAACATTTATACAGCACCAAAACAAGTCAAACGCCATACTGGAAAATAGAGGAGCATAAGCCTAAGCCAGAGGCTCAAAATACAAGCAGCAAAAATCAATTCTATATTTTGTCTTTAAATTTTAAATTTCAAAACTTACCGCACTTTTTCCGAGAAAACCGGAAGTAGGGCGCGGTGGTGCGCAAAGGCTTCCTTCCCCTGGGAACACGGGACCGGAGAAAAGTTCCGGCCGAGGAAGTTCCCTGCTTACTTCCGGGATCGCGCTGCCTGCAGATGGATGCCGGATAACGCTGCGCTGCGGTGCGAAGGCCCGAAGGACCGGAGGGTTTTTCTTTGGGACCGAGGTACCCCAAAAAGGTAAGCCAGGAGTAACTAAAACCCCTAGCAACGGGAGGTCACAAGAGACCTCCGTCCACCTGTTCCACACAGGACAGAAAAAAACACAGTGGAGGGAGGTCTCTTGTGCCCTCTTATAGGGCTAGTAGGAGGCACCTTTTTGGTGCTAATTAAAGGTTCCACCTGTCCTAAACAACACACAGGGGCAGAGATACCCCATATTGTGCTGCTGTCGGACGTAAGGGGAATCACAGTTTGAACACTGCTGACTGGCATTATCAATTCCTTGGATATCTTTTTGTATCCCTTTACTGTTTTATACAGTTCAACTACCTTTTCCCATAGATCCGAGGACAATTGTTTTGCTTTCCCCATGACTCACAATCCAGAAACGTCAGTGGCTGGAGGAAAGTTGCAACAGTCTGCCTGGATCCCAGAAACTCAGTCAGCTGAGGAGGTGAGGAGGTTACCTTTAGTAGCCATTCAAACCCCTTTGTGTCAACTTCTGGGCATCTGATCAGGCAAAATCACCAGGGTATGTGAACTTTTGAACAGGGTCATTTTGATGTTTTAGGTTGTCATTATGATTTAAAAAGAGAAAACACAGAAGTTTGACAATAAATGGCTTCAACCATCAAAACGTTTTTTTTTTGTGTTATCATTCATATTCTCTGAAAAAAAGGCCAGAAAAACAAAACATCTGCCGGGGTATGTAAACTTTTCAGCACAACTGTATCTATCTATCTATCTATCTATCTGATATCTATCTCATATCTATATATCCAATCAAATTTAAAGAAACAAGGGATCTTAGAGATGGACAAACCTTGTGAGATGCATTTCATTAATATTCATAAGGTCCGGCCACTAGTTTCATTTTGGACCAAAGTTACATACTTAGTATGGTATAGTATGGAAACATCATGACAATATATACATTTCCATAGCCACTAATGATATTTTGCTCTAAAAAGGCATCTAATCCTTTTTTGAAGCTGTCGGCTGTGACCAGTTCCTGAGGTAGGCTATTCCACAGATTCACAGTCCTTACAGTGAAGAAGCCTTGTTGATTAAACATTTTTGTCTCCAGATGGAGGGGGCACCCCCTTGTCTTTTGATGGGATTTTACATGAACAGATTTTCCCAATATTTGTTGTATGGGCCATTTATATATTATAAAGGTTTATCATATCATCACTTAAACGACTCTTCTAAAGACTAAACAGATTTAACTCCTTAAGGCTGAGGTCCCACGTTGCGGAAACACAGCTTTTTTTGTTGCAGATTTTGCTGCGTTTTTTTTAGCCAAAGTCAAGAATGGCTACAAAAGAAATGGGGAATATATAGGAAGTTCTTATACTCCTACCTTTTGCTGAATCTACTCCTGGCTTTGGCTCAAGAAACTGCAGCAAAATATGCAACAAAAAAAGCTGTGTTTCCGCAATGTGGGGCCTCAGCCTTAATCTCTCCTCATAACTGAGGTCCTCCGGGCCCCTTATCAGTTTTGTCATCCTCAGTTGAACCTTTCCCAACTCTAGGACATCTTTTCTATGAACTACTGCCCAGAACTGAACTACATAATCCAGATATGGCCGCACCAATGACTTATACAGTGGTGATATTACATCCATGTCCCATGAGTTCATACCCCTTATAATACATGACAATATCCTGCTGGCCTTAGAAGCAGCTGACTGGCATTATGCTGTTATACTGTATAACCTATGATCTACAAGTACACCCAGCTTCTTCTCCACCAGGGACTCTCCTAGCTGTACTCCCCCTAGGAAAAAGTTATTTGGTCCAAACCAGAAATGCTATTATTGTACTCTGAAGTCTCTCTCTGCAGACCATAGAGTATAATAGGTGAAAAATAAAAAAAATAATATTAAATTGTATTACCTATTAATTTTGATTACACTTTATTATTATTATTATTATTATTGCATTTTTGTACTCTGAATGTTACTTCACCAGTCTGTGTGATCTTCTATCACTATGTCATATTTTACTTTACTTTTTTAGATTTTTTTAATGCAGTTTTTCTTTGTGTGAGCTTTGTTATTGTTCCTTAATTGTGTCAAAGTGAAAAGATTAGAATGTTTTAGGTTTATATCAAAGAAGCTTTGCTGGCAGAACCAAATACAAATTCACACTGGTAAAACAGGTACAAAATAAGGGATTGTGAGATAGGATAAAGGATAGGGGTGTGATGATTCTGCTTGAATATGGCTATGGCTCAGAGATTCATTTTGATCTCTGGGTATAGTATCTCTCTAGTTCCATTTATTCATACTGTGCGCAGCTATAAGCCTAGGTGTATATTGGCAGTAGTAGCAGCAATGTAACAATAGGGCTTTGTATCAATCACAGCAGGGCTCCATTGTATTCTACACAGCCCTGAGTGATCAAACAAAAACATGCATTGTGCAGGGAGATTATGCTATGGAGATGATGCTATAGAGATTTTGCTATGGAGATTATGCTATGGAGTTGAGACAGACCATCACAGACTACAAGAGATTGGTGTTGGGATTACAAGCGAACACCATGAGGAGATTTTTGTGATGAGACTATTGGACTAATGCTGAGAGACTGTGATGCCACATGCTAGGAGTTAATGCCACATGCCAAGAAGCCTCCACTGGTGATCTCACACATACCAGAGCATGTGTGAGTGCTGGACTACAGAACCACATCAAGGACATGTGTGGTAAAGTAATTATTTCACCTTTATCCCTTTTATTTTATTTGTACTGTATCTTGTAACTAGTAACTGTTAATGCTTGCATATATCTGCATATCTGTTCTGAACTGCATGTGTTAGATGTAAATACCGACCCATTTAGAGGTTAATAAATATATAAAATTTAGAAAGCTTGTCTTGTATTTATCTGGTGAACCCGACATTCACTGGCGGTGAGTGTGGTTTTTATATGAAAGAGGACTCAGGTGTGAGCCAAAGCGGTTTGGCGCACTGAGGATCTTTCACAAGGGGTCATAGAAGTCCATGGCAAACCCTGACATATAGTATTGTGGTCGCTTTGTTTTCTTCTTCCTCCAGCAGGATGGGTGTTTTCTCTTCCTCCTCCATGGAGATGTGTTTCTCACTGCTGAGTATTTGGAACAAGAGAGGAGGAAGTGGGGCACATGGGGTGCAGAGGAGGACTCCAGAGCTGCAGCCAGCCCATGCATGGAGATATTTAAGAGTGTTGAAGCCCATTCTTCTCCCATTTATCTCTGTGCTCACTTTATATTGAGGATCTTGATGAGACTATGCAGTGTGTAGATGTAGTCCGTGGTGTGGTGGTTTGGCATGTACCCTGCTTGGCTTTTGCTGAGGATTGTGCTGGATGAGAAAGCTGAAGATACTCTTGTTTAGTATGATGTGGAACAGTTTCCCCCGGTTGCTGTTGACACATTTTCCTTGGTAGTTGGCTGGGTCATACCAGTCCCCACTCTTGTGTATGGGTGTTATAAGGCACTGATTCCAGGTCTGGAGGAAGTAGCTGAAACTCAGCACAAGGCTGAACACTTTTGCTATTTCCCCTTTTATTTCCTACATACCATTTTATCAGCTGTTGTAGGATGCTATCTGGGTCACCAGATTTTTGTGTGGAATCTGTTTTTCTTAATATTGTAATGTATATAGACAACAGGACAGGAAACATCCACACTGGTCAAATGTATCACAGTGATAACAAAGTGCAATAATTGGCATACACACGTGGACAAAATTGTTGGTACCCCTCGTTTAATGAAAGAAAAACCCACAATGGTCAGAGAAATAACTTGAATCTGACAGGCTGGAATTTGCCAAACTACATGTTGACAAGCCACAAAGCTTCTGGGAGAATGTCCTATGGACAGATGAGACAAAAATCAAAATTTTTGGCAAGGCACATCAGCTCTATTTTCACAGATGGAAAAATGAAGCATATCTTGAAAAGAACACTGTCCCTACTGTGAAACATGGAGGAGGCTCTGTTATGTTCTGGGGCTGCTTTGCCGCATCTGGCACAGGGTGTCTTGAATCTGTGCAGGGTACAATGAAATCTCAAGACTATCAAGGGATTCTAGAGAGAAATGTGCTGCCCAGTGTCAGAAAGCTTGGTCTCAGTCGCAGGTCATGGGTCTTGCAACAGGATAATGACCCAAAACACAGAGCTAAAAACACCCAAGAATGGCTAAGAGGAAAACATTGGACTATTCTGAAGTGGCCTTCTATGAGCCCTGACCTAAATCCTATTGAGCATCTTTGGATGGAGCTGAAACATGCCGTCTGGAAAAGGCACCCTTCAAACCCGAGACAACTGGAGCAGTTTGCTCATGAGGAGTGGCCAAAATACCTGTTGAGAGGTGCAGAAGTCTCATTGACAGTTACAGGAATCGTCTGATTGCAGGGATTGCCTCAAAAGGTTGTGCAACTAAATATTAAGTTAAGGGAACCATCATTTCTGTCCAGGCCTGTTTCATGAGTTTTCTTTTTTTTTTAAATTCTGTTGAAGCCTGGTTGGAAAGCAATGTCTGACTTTCATTTGTTCATTTTCATAGAATTTTTATAAATTATTACTTTTGTCAGATTCAAGTTATTTCTGTGACCATTGTGGGTTTCTTTCATTAAATGAGGGAGGGGGACCAACAATTTTGTCCACGTGTGTATATAGAAGGTCATGTCTATTAACACGGGTGCTAATATCAAAGCAGCTATCGGCACATCTTGTCACATCAAAATACATAAATGGTTGCCTGAAAAATTGAAGAAAGAGAAAAAGCAGAAGGATAGTTGAAAATAGAGAGAAAACAAAAAGGGGGAAGGAAAGGAAATAGCACAGAGGGGTCAAATGAATGAGGCTGAGGGGAGTGGATGAGGCCTCTCCCTTCTATTGCCTGTCAGACCTCCCCAGAATAAGAGGAGATCATCATAGAAAAGAGGTCGAAGCAGCATCCAACACTCTAACCAATGCCAGAAACTCATCCATGAAAGTCTTCAAGGGTACCATCATGTGACATATACTGAGGTGCAGTCGTGTTCCTCTGCTAGTGACGCTTTCATTCTTTAGATACATTGCAATTCAAAAATCCACTCACACAGAGAGGGGATTAATGGGTGACGTCCCCACCAGATGTGTAACATTGTATCCCATGCTCTTTCACATAGCCAGTAAATATGAGAAATCCTGAGATACATACAGGATACATTCACTGGACAGTAGTATCATCTAAAGAGACTTGTATACGTTTTTGTAATTCCTTTCCTTCATTTGTGCGGTCATAGATGACCTGTGTGATATGCTCATCCGAAGCATCTCTTCTGTAGAAAATGTGGCATTCAGCTCCATTTCTCTGCATCACAAAATAACAGCAGCTGATACATTGTAGACAGAGGTCTCAACAGTGCAATCTAATGCAAAAACAACAAATTAAACTGAGTGAGAGCGGGAACAAAAGTAGCCCCGGAGAATGAGCTGTGAATGAAAGATTTTAGTTGTCTATATTCCAGCCAAGACAGCCATGTTTCAGACTTGCTCTCTTGCAGGCTTTCAATAGAGAAAAAATTCCCGCTCACTAATATATGATGAAGTTACGGAGTTGAAGGCTCATCCCAGGTCAAGAATATCTGGGTAGATCTTTCTGATGGGAAACTCTGGTTCTTAACTATGGGGTCATAGTCTTTTGGCTATACAATATTTTTAGTATTCTCTCCCAGATGTCCCACATTTCCAGATTGTGCAGTACCAAAAAGAGCCACTAAGGAACCCCTTGTCAATTACCCAGATCCAAGGATGAGAATTTTAGTTCCACTTCTACCCAGAGTAGTCATTAGTGTATAGTGCCTTTGTGGTGGCCTTTCATAAATTGGTGCCCTGCTCGTCAGTGCTACTGCCAAATCTCCATCATAATTTAAGTTAGAGATTGTATCCTGGATTTGTGTTATCTCTGAGCGCCAGATTATTTAGTGATCATGGAATCTGGAGTTTAAGGGGCAAGATGTCAATTAAAATGTCCAAACCAAAGCAGAAGGCATTATGGGAAAGGAGCTGGGGAGCTCATGCGCCCTCTGTTGGATGTAACAGATCCTCAATTTGCTTTTGACTCACCGAGTCTTGAGACAGCAAATGGGATTTTAGCCAAGCCAGTTTCACTTATCTGCATACAGCGCCATTTCGGGATTTTTGTCCCTCATCAGTGCAGAGCAAAGTGGACTGGCTGGCTTTGTGGGAGGCAATGAGTGGCTTAGGGACAAGAATCTCTCACATTGAGGAGAGCACCAGTGAAGGTGTGTAGAGTTTGAATTGCCTTTTGCCCTCTCCTAAGCATCTACATATCACAAGGCATTATGGGAAAGGAGCTGGGGAGCTCATGCACCCTCCGTTGGATGTAACAGATCCTCAATTTGCTTTTGACTCACTGAGTCTTAAGACACTCATTGCCTCTCACAAAGCCAGCCAATTCACTTTGCGCTGCACTGATGAGGGACAAAAATCCCGAAACGGCGCTGTATGCAGATAAGTGAAACTGTCTTGGCTAAAATCCCATTTGCTGTCTCAAGACTCGGTGAGTCAAAAGCAAATTGAGGATCTGTGACAATCAACAGAGGGCGCATGAGCTCCCCAGCTCCTTTCCCATAATGCCTTGTGATATGTAGATGCTTAGTAGAGGGCGAAAGGCAACTCAAAACTCTACACACCTTCACTGGTGCCCTCCTCAAGGAGAGATGTCCCTGTCCACAAACCAAAGCAGGATAGCAAAGCTAAAAAGACTAAAAGAATGCATACAAAAATGTAAATTGTATTACACATGTCATCCACATGCAAAAAGCTATAAAAACTCAGGTATATACCCTAGACACAGAACAACCCTAAAAACACCACAGGGGACGTATTCATGTAAATTCTTATATAAATTCACATAAAATAACATAATCTAAATAGCACAATAATATACATTACTTTGTATCCTGGTATCATTTAGACCTTCTAAATCTTTATAAACATCAGTATAATAAATATAATACAAAGGATAAAATATCGGGCAGTAAACCAATAATAAATCATAAGTTCTGTACAGGGCCGGCGTCAGCACCCGGTGTATCTGGGCAAGTGCTAGGGCCCCAAGCTCCTGAGGGGCCCACTTGGCAGTGGTGTAGCGTACAGGACCCGCGGCCAGCTGGAAATGGCCGGAGCCCCGGACCACCAGTAGCAGTCGGGGAAAGCCTGGTTCCCCAACCGCTATACATACTGCTAATGGAGAGGGGATCTGGTGATCGCAGGGCCCATTTCCATTAGATGCCAGCCCAGGGAAGGTGATTAAAAATTAAAAAATACTTATACTCAACTGTCCTAGGCTCAACATCCACTCCGGAGCTCTTCCGGCCGGAAACTGAAGACCTGCGCTCCAAGCCTCACTGCTGGGGCCTGTGATTGGGCCACGGCGCTCACATGGAGCGCACTGGCGTAATGACAAGCCAATCACAGGCCCCAGCAATGACATACGGGGAGCAGGACCTCAGTCGCAAGGAAGAAGAGGAGTGAGGATTCCCAGGAAAGATAAGGCAAGGTGACTATAAGTGTTTGTTAGTCTTCCCCTGGGCCTCTGATTATTATACTCTGGGGTCTGAGGAGACCCCAGAGTATAATGTTGTACCGTGTTAGCCATAGAAAGTAGTGGAAGAGTGAAGAAATCAGGCGATACCTTAATTTGGACTTAATAGTCATGCCAGTTTCATGTCACACTATGTATGAACTGTGAGGGTCACAAATCACCACCTGATAACAAACAGATAACAGCAAGAATTACTGATCCCTTCGTCACACCCCACAAGTTTCCAGATTGTTTATTTCTTGACGTGTTGTAAATAATTTCTTTACTTATATAGCGTTTTGCTATTTTTAAAGATTCTAAGATCCTTTGAAGGTCCATGTCTTTTGTGTATAAAAACTCTGTGAATTTTCAGTTTCTGAAGAAGAGAGCTAGTACTCTTGAAAGCTTATCTTCAAATATACTCAGTTAGCCTCTAAAAGGTATCGTCTGATTTCTTCCCTCTTCCGAGACCCCAGAGTATAATAATAGCACCAACTCTGGGGGGGGGGGGGATGTCGCATATAATACTGTGTGGGGGCCATTTTGGATCATATAATACTGTGTGGGGGCCACTTTGCATCATATAATACTGTGTGGGGGCCATTGCGGAGCATATAATGCTGTGTGGGGGCCACTGCGGAGCATATAATGCTGTGTGGGAGCCACTGAGGGCATATAATGCTGTGTGTGGGGCCACTGTGGAGTGGTACTATTAACAGTATCAGGCCCCGTTCGCACAGTGAAATCTGACATTGATTTTGCAGTGGATTTTGCACCTAAATCAGCAGCAGATTCCTCCCTCATTCTGCCTCCTATCGAAACTAATTGGAGCAGGAAGCTGGAAAGAAAAGTGTCCTGCTGGATCTTGCAGCAGATTCTGCAGCTGATTCGGAGGCCGCGGCTTGAGACTCCGCACTGATTAGACTCATTCATTTGGGCCTAATCAGTGGAGGAAAACTGCAACAGAATGCTAATGGTCTGTACCGTGAGCTGGGAGAAGAAAATAAAGAAGAATCCGAGGCAGATGTCCGCCTAAAATTCCTCTTTACTTTCTGATGTCCGAACAGGCTGTATCTACTTCTACTGGAGTGGGCTGTAATACAGTCCATTCCATACATCTCATGCAGCAAAAAACACCCAATTTCGATGAGTTACTCCAAAACGAGCTCACTGGGTCTCTGTCGCCCAAGGGCCCATACAAACCTGGAGCCGGCCCAGGTCCTGTATTATATATCACCCATATACTATGAATGATAACCTCCTGGTTATGCTGTGATAGTTTATTCTCGTCTGTGGCTTTAAATCTACAATAATGTTAACTTATCTGACATCTAAACCGACAACTAGAACTAACTACACATGACAGACTGTGAGAAGTATACAGAAGAATACAGCCCAGGAGAACATTATAGCAGAACGAGCAGATCAGAATCATTTCTCTGTTATTCTGTAGACGACAATTGTAGAAGAAGCAACAAAACTGTGAAACCCTTCTCCGAAACTGAAGAATTATTGAGGTAACATATCAAATAAATCCTAAATTAAATTATCTATGTATCTATGTATCTATCTATCTATCTACCTACCTATCTCATATCTATCTATCTATTATACAGCCTGTTTGACGCTTTAGCTGGCCGTGTACATTGTCATAATTGGCCATTTTGACTAACCATTGTCTGGTTATGTAGATGTCGTAAATGTTAATTCGTTTTCCTCATTTTACTGATAATGTTAATCATGGGATGGTTCTTACGACCAATCCCATCAACAATCAAAGGGTCAAGACGTGACGATTGTCTGAAATCTTATGTCTATGGTCTATTATATTCACAAAGATTTTGTTTTCCTGTTCACATGCCAAGATCTATAGTTTTTCCTCTTCTCCATCATTGTAGCTGTAGGAACTCTTGCTTACATATATTACATACATATATAATATACATATTTCAGTAATCTTAATTTTGTGGGGACAACACAAATAAAACAGCAATCTTGCTATTGATTTTCGTGATTTTATGTACAGGTCACTAGAAATGCAGCAATACCAAATTATACATCTCATTTTTCAGTACTTTTGCAGAACATAAACCCATTCGTAGTAATTCCCCGGGTGGCAGCTAAGGGGGAAAACTTTTTTCAATTCTTTGTAATGTCACTTCACTTATATGTGTATTTTTGCCTGCACATTTACCAGTATGTCATATTGCTTGATAAAGTTTGTGTTGTTCTAGACATATTTTTTCAATTTGCCAACTAAAGCAAAAATTTTTACTTAACACCAAACCCTATGATAATAATTTACTTTTTTTCATATATTTTAAAGGCATTCCATATCTTATGGATAAACAAGACCATATAATAACCCAGATACCCTACTTGCTGTCTATGTCTACTGCAATACAATTATGAGACAGAAAAGAACAAATATGGCGCAGATTCTCTTGTACAAAGTATAACAAGTTAAAAATGCTGTAAACTTATGAATTTACGCCAATTTACTTTGTGCACCAAATATTCATCTCCTCAATACGCGAAAGATGTTTGGTGCCTGCTTGTAGAGTTTTTGATGTTCGCCTAAATATTTGTTTCTTACAGTCTGTGAGTTACGTTTTTTTGCATCTAAAATTTATATATATTTGTCTCATGGTGAAGCTCGACACTTTTAGTCGGATGGTATTTGAGTCAGAATTTTGGAGCTTCTAGAAACTTTACATATTTATGAAGGTCCATATGACAGATTCATACATATGTCTAAAACTACGAACAGGATTCGTGCCCCAATTTGTACAGTGGCACTAAACGTGTATAATAATAATAATACAGCACCCTCTACTGGGCTGGCATAATGGTTATATTACTACTTATTTGTTTTTGTTCAGTTTTCTTAATAATTTTTTATTAATATTATTTGCATTTATTTCTGTATTAGGTAAAAGTCATGATAGATCCGGCTGATTATAACCCGACCTTACCGAGTACAGCTCTGGATGACAACAACTGGTATGTCCATAGTCATCATTCTTTACTAAATAAAACAAATCCAGGTTAGGAGTAAAGATGGGTGACCCTTGGGAACCTTTTTTTCTTGAATATCTGCAAGGTTCACCAACAAGTCTCTTTTTCGATTGGACTTTTTTGGTTGGAAGCAGAAGAGCAATTATTATATTCTGGAGTCTCTTCAGAGTAGAGATCCTGGGAAGGTGCAAACAAAATAAAAAAACACCAATGGGCTAAGGCCCCACGCTGTGGGGTTAACATGCCTGAATCTGGATTACTCTGGTGTCATGATGTTGGCGTGTCCCCTGTGACAAGAGGCCACAAGCGCCTGCAGGTGAAAACTGGATGACGAAAAAAGAAGACCAGGTGAGGTGATAAAAGGTGAGTATGGCCAAGGCCCCACTTTAGGCAGGGGCCCCAGGTGGCGTAAACCGCAGCAGAAATGCCATGTCTAAAACCACAGCGTTCTTGTGATCATTTTGACCCCACGGGGTGAGATCTTGCGTGGAGCCCCTGATGGAGGGAGATTATCAGTGGTCTTGTATGTCTTCCATTTTCTAATTATTGCTCCCACAGTTGATTTCTTCACACCAAGCTGCTTGCCTATTGCAGATTCAGTCTTCCCAGCCTGGTGCAGGGCTACCATTTTGTTTCTGGTGTCCTTCCACAGCTCTTTGGTCTTCACCATAGTGGAGTTTGGAGTGTGACTGTTTGAGGTTGTGGACAGGTGCACCCCCCCCCCCCCCCCCCGCCGCAGGGGGGGCCGCGCCCCCCCCGCCGGGCCGCCGGGCGCCCCCGGGGCGCGGTGGCGGGCGCCCCCTTCCCCTCCCCTTTTTTTTTTTTTATTTTTAATTTTGTTTTTGTTTTGTTTTTTTTTTTTCTTCTTCTCGCGGGGGGCCGGGCGCCCGGGGGCGCCCGCCCCCCCCCCCCCCCGGCGGGGGGCGCGCCGGGGGGGGGCGGCCCCCCCCCCCCCCCCCCCCCGGGGGGGGTTGGGGGGGTTTTTGGGCCTTTTCTGCTTTTCTTTTTTTTTTTTTTTTTTTGTTTTTTTTTTTTTTTTTTTTTCTCCTCCCCCCCCCCCCCGGGCCCCGCCCGGGGTGGGGGGGGTTGTTTTTGCCCGGGGCCCGGGTTTTTTGACGCCGGGGGTTCCGGCGGCTTTTTTTTTTTGTTTTTTTTTTTTTTTTGCTTGCGTTTTTTTTTTTTTTTTTTCTTTTTTCTTTTAAGGGGGAGGGGCCTTTTTTTTTTTTTTTTTTTTCTTTCCCCTCCTCCTTTTTTTTTTTTTTTTTTGTGGTGGGGGTTTTGGGTTGGGGTTTGCCTGGGCCGGGGGCCGGCGGCGGGGGGGGGTCGGGGGGGGGGCCCCCCCCCCCCCCCCCCCCCCCCCCCCTCTCCTCCTTCTCTTTTCGTTGGGTTGTTTTTTTTCCCACTTTTTTTTTTTTTTGTTTTTTTTTTTTTTCTCTTACCCCCCCCCCCCCCTCCGTCCTCTCCCGCCCCGGCCGGGGGGCCCGCCCGCTCGGGCGCGGGGCCGGTTTTGGTTTTGGGTCCTCGGGCCCCGCGCGGCGGGCGGGGCCGCCCGCCGGCGGGGGGGGGGGGGGGGTTCCCCCGGGCGGGGTTTTGGGTTAAGGCGGGGGCCCCCGGTTTTATTTTTTTTTTTTTAATAAATAAGGGGGGGTTGTGTTTTTTATTTTTTTGCCCCTTCTCTCTCTGGTTTGTTTTTTGTTAGGCCCCGAGATCTCAGAGACCCTACAGGATCATCACCGCTGTTATATTGTGTTTCTTCATCTGCTGGTGTCCATTTCATATCTGGTCACTAACACGTATATATTATGAACCCGAATACATTCTAACCTTTACAATGTATATTATTATCATCATCTTGGCTTGTCTTAACAGTTGTATCAATCCAATCATTTATGTTTTTATGGGCCAAGATTTTAGACAAGGTTTCTTGAGATCTATCCCTGTCAGAATTAAAAGAGCCTTAGTTGACCAGCCTGATGACCTGTGCAGAGAATGAGAGGATTGTCGACATACTCCCATTACGGACTAGTATAATATATTCCACATGAAAACCTCTTAAAACTATGGTGACACGTGTTGGGTCCGCTGATGGATCTCTGCGATGGACATCCCATGGTGGACCCACTCATGACAAAATTCGATTCCCATGTGGCTAGGCCAGCTTTCATCCTTTGCATTGCAATGGTTTAAAATTGAGGCCAAAGGTGCAGAAATAATTGGCGTCCAGGACATATTACACAGTAAAAATATTCTGTAATGTGTGGATGGGATTCATAGAAATCCAGTTCAGTACACTGGTACTGTATATCACAGGGGGTTATACACCAGTGTCTTTTCAGCGACCTCCTTTTAATACGCCACATGTGTACCTGTCCTGTAAATCGTTTCTAGGATTTTAAAGGATAAATCATTAGCTTATGCTTAAATATTTAATAAACAAAATTACTAAAATAAATAAAAAATATATATCTATTTATTTATCTATCTAATGACAGAAAGTCAAAAGCAGCACAGAGACAGGATGCAAATTCCCAGAACCCAGCTATGAATATGTTTTTTTGTTTTTTTTAAAGCAGGATCCTTTCAAAAAGAAATAATTGTTTTCGATCTATGAATGTAATACATTTAAACCAAATGGTATGAATGCAGACCGTAATTGGAAAATATATTAATGGTGTTTGTGAGCTATATAGAACTGAATTGGCAATACTCACTTACATGAAAAAGGTTCACATTGAACTGAAACATCACTGTTCATGGAATAAATTTTCCATCACTTCTTGGAGTGCTGCCCATTTGTGTACTCTATCTATCTATCTATCTATCTATCTATCTATCTATCTATCTATCTATCTATCTATCTATCTCATATCTATCTATCTATCCCATATCTATCTATCTATCATATATCTATCTATCTATCTCATATCTATCTATCTATCTATCTATCTATCTATCTCATATCTATCTCATATCTATCTATCTATCTATCTATCTCAAAGTATTGAGATGAACTTTTGTTATTGACCAAATACTTATTTTCCACCATAATCTGCAAATAAATTCTTTAAAAATCAGACAATGTGATTTTCTGGATTTGTTTTCTCATTTTGTCTCTCATAGTTGAGGTCTACCTATGATGACAATTACAGGCCGGCCTCATCTTTATAAGTGGGAGAACTTGCACAATTGGTGGCTGACTAAATACTTTATTCCCCACTGTAGGGATAGATTGTTTTAATGTGGGCTTTTTTTTTTTGGCCTATCATATCTCATATCTATCTATCTCATATCTATCTATCTATCTCATATCTATCTATCTATCTATCTATCTA
Source organism: Leptodactylus fallax (assembly GCA_947044405.1). Classification (NCBI taxonomy): domain Eukaryota; kingdom Metazoa; phylum Chordata; class Amphibia; order Anura; family Leptodactylidae; genus Leptodactylus; species Leptodactylus fallax. The sequence goes on along the minus strand of CAMRHE010000853.1, from coordinate 82,876 downwards.
TCTCATATCTATCTATCTATCTATCTCTCTTCTCTTTTTTCTATCTCTCCATATCTATCCACATCTCTATTTCAATTAACTATCTAGCCATATCTCTCTATCTATCTCTCTATCTATCTATCTATTTAGACCTGTACCTCCACGTGTGGAAGCTGTTTGGGATTTACCTTGATTTACCTCAGTAAAAAGTGGGATCCACAAATCCTGTCTCCTGAGTCTCAGTCTGCCACATACCATCATGGGCACTCCAGCCACCATTAGGCTCAGGGAGGCTTACTTGTACTAGGATGTGCCCCGTGGAAACATTACCACCATCTGATACCCTGCAGGTCTCCTCAGACTTACTTACAGACTTACAGCTTGCCCCTAAGGTGGTAGTTAATATGAATTGTAGAACAGATAGTAGGTGTCCTAAATGTGCTATCATACATTACTGAACTTTTTTTACAATATTCTAATTTTCTTAGATTTGGGTTTTCATTACCTGTAATCCATAATCAACATTTACAGAAGTAAAACACTTGAAATAGAAGACTCTGTATGTATAGAATCTAGAAAATATAGGAGGTCACTTTTTTAATTTAATTATTGAAAGAAAGAAATGTTTCAAATATATTCTAATTTATTGAGATGCCCCTGTAGTTTGTTATAAACAATCTTTTTTAATATACGATATATCCAGAAAGTACTTTGTGCATTGTAGATGTCTCCAATATTCTTAAACCTCCAAGTAGACATTAAGAACAGATACAAAAATCACTCTATATGGTTAGGAAACTCCTTGCAAAATGTTGGTTTTCTGCAAAAACACTGACACGGGCCCAGTGGTCCAACTACAGGTTTACTATATTAATATATGAAACAAGAGAGCTGGAAAAATGGGGAAAAATTTAAATGATTCTGTAAAACCAACAACTATGGTTCGTGGATCTTCCTGTTGATATCATTTGTATATTTTTTTATCTTTAAAGGGGTTGTCACGGATAAGTCGGGCAAGGAAGTCGGGGGAAGGTGAAAAAAAAAAAAATACTCACCTTTCTCCTAATCTCCACGGTCTTGTTTTGGCATGTGGCCAATCAGTGGCCTCAGCGGCCTAAGGAAAGGACACGGGACATCACAGGTGGTATGCGAGCGTCGTCCCTGTTACTTTACTTAGGCCACTGATTGGCCTCAGCAGTCACATGCAGTGGGAACTTCCTCGAAAACAGGATCCAAGAGCAGCAGGCCCTGGGGACTGGTGAGTATTTTTTTTCTATTATTTTTCACCTTCCCTTGCCAAAAGCGGGTTATCCTAGACAACTCCTTTAATGAGGTTATAATTATTATTATTATTTTTTTTTTTTTATCAATAAGATCCTGAATTGAGGCAGAGTTGAAGTATGGAGGAGGTGTCTGAGTAGCCATATAGGGGTGACTTTTTATGGAATTCTCTGATTTTGACTTTATATGATATTGATTTATTTATGAGAAAATGAAGAAAGATAATTAAAAAAAAAACATTGTTTTCTCCCTTATCTGTGATTTATGTATTTGCTACAAATAACAAAAAAAGAAGGGGTTATTTACCCCTTTTTCAAATGGGATATGGCATCAGAGCGGAACCTTAGTTATGAAAAAAGAAAGGTTCAATTCATACATAGTCCACATAATACTCATTTCACAGATATCACATAAAAAAAAAATAATGTTTCTACAGTGTAAAGCAATAAATATAAAAACATAATATGTAGAATCAACATTATTTACAATATACAAAAAGACTGGGGCTATCTTGTCACTAAAAAGGTGAAGTCAGAACACCACATAGTTGAATCTGCACCCACCCTAATGAAGAGCAGTGGCGAACCTCTAATGAGGCGAAGTGAGGCGGCCGCCTCAGGCGGCACTATCCGTCACTGTTTGGCAGGGCGGCATTTTTACTATTTATTTAACGTAAACCAGCCCAGGACAGGCCGCTTTAGATGGCTTACGAGACGTCTGCATCTTTGCGCAGGCGGCGATACCATGACGTCATCGCGCCTCCTGCGCTAAGTCGCAGGCGTCCTATGCGTGGGTCAAAAGAGGAGGCAGCAGCTCCATCAAGGGACTGCAGGTAGGTGAGGATTACGTTTTTTTTAATTATAAATAGGCCATTACATGGAGTAACCCCAACAGGTAAAAGCCTATTTACTTACTTATCCTCGCTCCTGCTCATGGCCGCCTCTGCTTCCCCTTCTGCTATGGGACACAGAAGGGGGGAGCAGAAGCGTCTGTGAGCAGGAGCGAGGATCGGAAAATGAGGCCGCGGGCCTCAAATACTAGTATTATTATACTCTGGGGTCTTTCAGGGGCCCACGGGAAGTAAGGGAGCATAAAAACCATTGTTACTCACCTCTCCTGCGATCCGGTATTACTCTCAGCAGCAGACTTCTGCCCTCTTTGGCGACATCATCAGGTCGCGATGCCGGCCTGGCCCTTGTGACGTCTGTGCGCAATTAAACAGGGCCGAAAGCTACAGGGAGCGCACCACAGCCCAGGATAGGTAAGTAACACTGTTTTTTATGTTTTTCACCACCTAGGTCTCCGATCATTATACTCCGGGGTCAGAAAAGATATAATATATAGTATAATAATAGTTCATGGGTGGTCAACTATGGGGCATAATACTTTGTGCAGGGGCAACTATGGAGCATAATACCGTGTGCAGGGGCCACTGCGGAGCATAATACTGGGTGTAGTGGCCGCTTCGGAGCATAATACCATGTGAGATCGGGGAAAGTAATTTAAAAAAAAAAAACCTTACTCACCCATTCTTTGAGCTCCGATGTCTCCCACCGCAGTCTGGTTCTGCTGCTCTGGTGTTTTCTTCTGGCGGAAGTCCCCGCCGCACATAACCACTGAGGTCGCTGACATGGAACGTCACTTTGCTCTGTAGAAGAAAACACCAGAGCAGCAGGACTGAAACGTGCTGGGAGACACTGGAGCACCTTTCCCAGCCTCACATTAAAAAAAGTAGTTATCCTGGACAACCCCTTTAAGGTGGTACTTGGGTTTATTTTTATTGATGATCTATTCTTAGGACAGATTATCAATAAGAGATCAGTGGACCCCCCAGATCATCTGTATGAGGGGGCTATGGCGCCTGTTTATATTACTCGCTGTCTATTTATAGTGTCCATGTGATGTAATTCCAGCCTTGTCACATAGACTTGTATAGGACGAGGCTGTAGTTACATTACATGACCACCATGAGATGAATTACATTATGTAAACAGAGAAGGGGTCACGGCGCTTACACAGATACCACAGTTCATTCAAACAGCTGATCAGTGGGGGTTCTGGGTTTTTAAACTGATTAGTTTATTAATGACCTGGAAACCTTTTAATTAGTTAACACCTGGGACATTATTAATAAGGGCTACTATTTATATAGTTTTCACATCCACTTTGCAGTGCCTGTAAAATGCCTTGGTTTTTGGTTTGTTTTTTACATTTGCATCAGATATTTAGCAGACTTATTATTGTACCACGCAAGCTTCCTGTTGACTGATGTACAGGATGTATGTTGCAACATTATAGATACATTTCAAGTATTTGAGGAGAAAAAATATTTTGACTGATTTTACTTATATGAGGTGTGAATAGAATCTGTGCGTTAATACAGTTCTTCATACATACTGTATAATATGGAACTAACAGAAAGGAGAAGTTGATAAGAATAATAAAGATTTGGTCTACTGGACTAAAGACCAGAACGAGAAGAGACCGGAGTCGGTGAGTATCATCTGATAGGAGATACTTATTGTATTGCTTATTTTTTTGTATTATTCACAGCAATATAAAGAGCAGAGCCTGGGTGCAACTGCACTCCCTTCATTCTCTATAGATACCCCTGAATACTATATATAACAGAGATATTATGGGGTTATTATTAAATAACGGCTTGTTGCACAATATGTCATGCTTTAGTAGTATCTCTTAACTGATCTAGTCTTCAACCAAAGCAAAAGACCACTATAGTCAAGTATAGGTACAGTCTATTTATGGCTGTGTTGTTATGGAAACCTGGTAAATTAAATGTGAACTTATATTGGCTGATACACGTGATATGACTGAATATTTAAGGACCTGCGAACTGCTATTGACTAATACAGGTCATAAATAGCTTGGTTGCTATGGAAACCTGGTGTAAAGCTGTGTGCTTGTGGAGACTCTTGTGCCGTTACACATTTTTGGTGGGTCAAGGTTCCAAAACAAAATTATTGTGGCTCCTATTTTTAAAGTGAGTTTATGTGGTGGCATTCCAGGAGGCTCCAAAGAAATCAGGAACTCCAATGGATGCATTACGGCTTATTCACCCTCCATGACTGAATCAATGGACTTGTATGTGGTCGCTAGACAAGGCAGCCTTCCCTGAATTAGTAGATTTATGGAGCTGGCACTATCATTTATAGGCGCTAGGATTGCACATTCACAAAGCCACTGATGCTTGTTAAAATTGTTACAAATATCAGGGAAAACTTGGTCAATAAGTTCCATTAACGAAGATGTCATTTCACAAAAATCTTCCGGAAAGGAAATGAGACCAGTAGTGGAATCAGTAGAGAACCTGTCATTTCCAAATATAGTACAGGGGTCGGCAACCCCCAGCACGCGTGCCAAGAGTGGCACGCGAGGCTTATTTCCCTGGCACGGCAGCGGTGTCCTCACCCAGCAGCTTCGATCGGACCAAACATGGCCGAAACAAAACTGCTATTATTATACTGTGGGGTCTCTTCAGACTCCCTAATAAGCGGAGACTTAGGAGAAGTGATGAAACATAAAAAACAATGATACTCACCTTGCTCCCTGCGCTCCGCGGCGGCTGTGCGATCTGCCGGCACTTCTGACAGCTGACAGGGCTTCAGGGGTCACGTCCGGCGTCATTACGCATAATGACGCGACGTGACCCCAGAGACCCAATCAGCGGTCGCTGACTACAGGCAGAAGCGCCGAAGAGAACAGAGCGGCTGCGGAGCGCAAAAAAGGTGAGTATCATTGTTTTTTATGTTTGTCACCTCTCTTGGACTTATTATACTCGGGGGTCTGAAGAGAGCTATGGAACATAATACCGTGTGCAGGGGCCGCTATGGGACCTAATACCGTGTGCAGGGGCCACTATGGGACCTAATACCGTGTGCAGGGGCCGCTATGGGACCTAATACCGTGTGCAGGGCCCGCTATGGGACCTAATACCGTGTGCAGGGGCCGCTATGGGACCTAATACCGTGTGCAGGGACCGCTATAGGACATAATACCGTGTGCAGAGGCCACTTTGTGACATAATATGGTGTGCAGGGGTCACTATGTGACATAATACCGAGTGCTCAAAAAATTTGAGTTTCCATGCCACTAGCTTCACACACTGTTATCGTCGCACAATATACACAATACACAAAGTTATAAAACAGTTTTTAAAGAATGCTTCTTCCTGTATTACTTCAGTATCAGATCAACAACAGATGAGTACTGGACTTCGGGTATCTTTGGCACTCCCATTGAAGTGAATGAGAGCCACGCGGGTTCGTCCATCCACCAAGTGACACCCCTATATATATGGCTGCGGTCAGTCTGAATTCCCACCCAGTGGGGGGAAAAAACCCCAATTCTCAGGCTCAGGGGGGTCTCAGCAGACAGACCCCCATCACTCAGGTATTTATCCTCATTTAGGCGAATACAGGGCAGTAACATTTTGTGACTTACAGGTGACGTCTCTGACTAATCGGTCACATTTCCCTTCTCTTCCCTTTGGACCGCCATGACCACTTCTTCCAGCTGTGACTTGTCTCTGTAAAGTTTACAGCACAGACATCTTTGGCTCCACACTTTTCCAGGCATCCGACCCACATTGTCCTCACCTGCACACCCATCCTGCTGCTACCCCCAATTATAAAATATATGATATAACCCCCCATAATCAATAATACCCCCAAGTGCATCTTTATATTAATAATGTCCGTGTGTACCCTGTATAAATAGTGCCCCTTATTAATAAGGCCCCAGGTGTTAACTAAATAAAAGGTTTTCCAGGTAATTAATAAACTAATCAGTGGGGCTCAAAAACCCAGGACCCCTACTGATCAGCTGTGTGAATGGTACCTGTGTAAGTGCCGTGACCGCTTCTCTGTTTACATAGTGTCATTCATCTCATAGCAGCCATGTCATGTAACTACAGCCTCGTCCTATACATGTTTATGTGAAAAGGCTGGAATTACATCACACAGTCACTATAAACAGACAGCGTATAATATAAACAGGAGCCATAGCCCCTGTTTATAACGCCCCATTTACACACACTATAATGTTCCACAGCGGCCCCTGCACACAGTATTATGCCTTTCAGTGGCCCCTGCACGCGGTATTATGCTCCATAGTGGCCTCTGCACACGGTATTATGTTCCACAGCAACTCCTACAAACAGTTTTATGCTTCCTAGTGGCCCCTGCACACGGTATTATGTCCCATATTGGCCCCTGCACACGGTATTATGCGCCATATTGGCCCCTGCACATGGTATTATGCTCCACAGTGGCCCCTGCACACGGTATTATGCTCCATAGTGGCCCCTGCACTGGTATTATGCTCCATAGTGGCCCCTGCTCTGGTATTATGCCCCATAGTGGCCCCTGCACTTGTATTATGCTCCATAGTGGCCCCTGCACCCGATATTATGCTCTATAGTGGCCCCTGCACTCGGTATTATGATCCATAGTGGCTCCTGTACTCGATATTATGCTCCATAGTGGCCCCTGCACAGGGTATTATGCCCCACAATGGCCACTGCACACAGTATTATGTTCCACAGCAACTCCTGCAAACAGTTTTATGCTCCCTAGTGGCCCCTGCACACGGTATTATGCCCCATATTGGCCCCTGCACATGGTATTATGCTCCATATTGGCCCCTGCACACGGTATTATGCTCCACAGTGGCTCCTGCACACGGTATTATGCTCCATAGTGGCCCCTGCACACGGTATTATGCTCCATATTGGCCCCTGCACACGGTATTATGCTCCATAGTGGCCCCTGCACTGGTATTATGCTCCATAGTGGCCCCTGCTCTGGTATTATGCCCCATAGTGGCCCCTGCACTTGTATTATGCTCCATAGTGGCCCCTGCACCCGATATTATGCTCTATAGTGGCCCCTGCACTCGGTATTCTGATCCATAGTGGCTCCTGTACTCGATATTATGCTCCATAGTGGCCCCTGCACAGGGTATTATGCCCCACAATGGCCACTGCACACAGTATTATGTTCCACAGCAACTCCTGCAAACAGTTTTATGCTCCCTAGTGGCCCCTGCACACGGTATTATGCCCCATATTGGCCCCTGCACACGGTATTATGCTCCATATTGGCCCCTGCACACGGTATTATGCTCCACAGTGGCTCCTGCACACGGTATTATGCTCCATAGTGGCCCCTGCACACGGTATTATGCTCCATATTGGCCCCTGCACACGGTATTATGCTCCACAGTGGCTCCTGCACACGGTATTATGCTCCATAGTGGCCCCTGCACACGGTATTATGCTCTATAGTGGCCCCTGCACACGGTATTATGCTCCATAGTGGCCCCTGCACATGGTATTATGCTCCATAGTGGCCCCTGCACACGGTATTATGCTCCATAGTGGCCCCTGCACACGGTATTATGCTCCATAGTGGCCCCTGCACCCGGTATTATGCTCGATAGTGGCCCTCTTTTCAGACCCCAGAGTATAATGATTGGAGACCCAGGGGAGAATACAAACATAAAAACCAGTATTACTTACCTATCTTGGACACCGGTGCACTCCTTGCAGCTTTCGGCCCTGTTTAATTGCGCACAGACGTCACGTGATAAGGCCGGCGACGCGACCTGATGACATCACCAGAGGCTCCAAGCCTGCTCGGAGTAACACCGATCACAGGAGAGGTAAGTAGCATTGGTTTTTATGTTCCCTCACCTACCCTAGGCCTCCGATTATTATACTCCGGGGTCTGAAAAGACCCCAGAGTATAATAATAGTAGTATTTGCGGCCCGCGGCCTCACTTACCGATGCCCGCGTCCCATAGCAGAAAGGGAAGCGGAGGCGGCCACGAGCAGACGCAGGGTAGGTAAATAAATAGGCCGTTACCTGCCGGGGATACTCCAGCAGGTCACAGCCTATTTATATATATAAAAAAAGTTATTCTCACCTGCGATGCCTTGATGCAGCCGCCACCACCTCCTCTTCTTGTCCGCGACGTCTGTGTCTCAGCGTAGGCGGCGTGATGACGTCATTGTATCGCCGCCTGCGCTGAGATGCGATGTCTCGTAAACCAGCCCAGGACAGGCCCTGCTCAGCTATTTTTTTTTTGTTTTTTTTTTTTTTAAAGCGGCCTGTCCTGGGCTGGTTTACATTATATAGTAAAAATACCGCCCCCCCAGACAGTGATGGACAGTGCCGCCTCACTTCGCCTCATTAGCGGTGTGCCCCTGCATAGAGGTATAACTGTAGAGAGCAGTGCCTGCAGAAAACATTACACACAGGAGCATATGTAGAGTGCAGTGACTACAGGAGGACATCCTACACACGTACAAAATTTAAAGTTAAGGATGAACCCCTTCAACGATGAGACAAGATCATGTTGCAAGAAGCCTTGAGACAGTTCCCAGGACTGCCATTGTAAAGTTTCTTCTATAATTTTATTTCAGTTTGTGATATTACCAATCCATTAATGGCATGTCCACACCCCTTACTGTGGCTAAAAATAAAATTTAAAAACTGGGTTTTGTTTTGTTTTTCAAAATTCACATCACCCTTATCCCCATTTTTACTATTAAAACAAATGCATATTATTGGTATTACCATGTGCAAAAATGCAGTATTTATTATATAAGATCACATATAAGATGAATGTTGTAACAAAAAAATCTAAATGCCCAAATTTTTACATTAACTTCACTTTCCCCCAAAAAATTGATCAAATATTAAACAAAAAGTCATAGATACCCTAATATGGTATCATTAGAAACTACAGCTTGTATGGCAAAAAGTCACCCCTTACACAACTCTGTAGATTAAAATGTACAAATATTATGAACTTTTTATATATTTTTAAAGTACTATAACAAAGACATTATAAATGTGTAATCTCTGTAATCACATTGATCTGCAAAATAAAGATAGTGTATAAAGATGAGTGACTTAATAAAAAGTGTATAATAAAAAGTTCTACAATTTTCCAATATGCTTTCTATATTCTATTCATTTATTGTAAGAGAGGTAGAGATTAATCTGCATGTGTTCAGGTGGGTGATCAGCTGCTTCAGCTGCATCCTACATAATTCATATGGAAAGTTTGATGTTACAAAGATGTTTGAACTCTGGATAGCAGCACAGCGCCGCACGAGGATGCCCACGCATGCGCTCTTTGGACCAGAGTACACGCATTCTTCGTCTCTTACATAGGCACCTTGCAATGGCAGGAAGAACAAGTGCATGCGTCATAGTCAGATGACGCATATGCAATGGATACATGAAGAGGATCGTAAAGGTTCATATAAAAATACAGTGAACTGTATTTGTCAGTGTTAACTGACGCGTGTGCACTGGATAAATAGAAGAACTATCGCAGGAATGTGGTAGAGACTGCTCAAAAACAACTTCTTAATTAAGCCGTTGTCGTTTCAGAGTCCATGGTCATGTGATAAACACAGGCACACAGCTCATTACCAGGCAGATGTCTGATTACTGTGCTGTGACTATATTGAGCTGTGCACCTGTGTGCTCGTCACATGTCTAGTAAAAGACAAAGTGGTGATGGATGGAATAATGTAAGAGGAAACACCCGTGTCACATTATCTGCCAGAGTAAGAAAGCGGTTGACAGTAGTGCAAGTACCAGCAGCAGCACTGCTGGGATCAGGTATCTGGCGAGTAGTAGTAGGTCACAGTTGTCCACAGTTGCCTCCAGTAGGTGTATTATTGTGGAGGAAACAGATGACTACTGGCTAGCTAAAAAGCAGCATAATGTCACCTCTGACAGTGACACTGTGACATTCTCCTCCTCAACAGTTAATTTAAGGTTATATAAAAGTATTTCTATTCTGTCACCTAGTGGGGAGTCTTCTTTTCTCCTAAGAGACAGCATTTGAAGGCAGACGTGAAGGACATGACTGAAATGCATTGCTGGGTTAGTCGTAGTGAAATTTGTTGCCATGGTGGTAGAAGCAAAGGTGACACTTTGGGAAAATCTAGAGGTGGGAATCATGAAGGTGCAAGGAACCCATGATATATTACAGTCTGAGAAAAGTGGCAAGGATAATAATAATGATGATGACATTTGTGTGTTGGACAGGACCTAGGAACTGGAACCTGGTGATGAGGTTGTGATGACATCAGAGGAGGGTGGTGGTAGAAATATAACAAAAGAGCTTGGCTAATGTTTGCAGAAACATTTTGAACATTGCAGGTAGTGGCTTTGTGAAGACATCTTATTTCTGGGATTTTTTTGTCTATATTACCAAATGACAAAAGCTTTGCCATTGGCAAGCTCTACAGGCAGAAAATAAGCTGTGGTTGTTCAGGCACTAGTACTACAATATAATCTACTGCTTCTCTTTCTGACTCGCCCTCCTCCATTCTATTTTCAGTCTTCCATAAAGGAATGTGTGGGCAGGAAACGAAAATATGTGCCCGATCATTTGCTTGTGTGCCAACTGAACTACCACCTGGCCAGGTTGCTGGTAGTAGGGCTGCTGCCATACTGCTTAGTGGATTCTACTGTCTTTAGGCAACTGATGGTATGTGCCCAGCCTCTACCATGAGTCCTGTCTCATCCCAACGGTAAAGTATTCTAAGGCCATTTATGTGTGGGATCACTTTTCATCCAGTGGCGTGGCATCACTCACTAAGAACACCGCCATAAATAAAGAATTGTATTTTAATATCCTCTAAGACCAACTTCTACAAATCATCCAAAAGTAACTTCTCCAAACTATCCAGGAGACATTTGGTGATGAACAATGCTTTTTTCAGCAAGACGAAGCACTATGTCACAGGGCAAAAGTGATAACTAAGTGGTTCAGTGAACAAAGTATTGAAATGATGGGTCTGTGGCCAAGAAACTCCCCAGATCTAAATCCCAATCCTCAAAAATCGAGAGAACAAACGAAAACACAGAAATTGTGATAAACTCCAAGAACTGATTTGGCAAGAATGGATTACCATCACCCAGATAGAAATGTTGTATTGCTGAAAAACATGAAAAACAGGAAGATATGTACATTTTTAATGGTGTAGTCTGATTAGACAATGGGTCTTACCACATGATGGCATAAAAGTGTTTCCCTTCTATCCTCAGGCACATCTCAATAAATTAGAATATCTTTGAAACGTTTATTTCTTTCAGTAATTAAATTAAAAAAAAGTGACCTCCTATATTTTCTAGATTCTTTACACACAGAGTCTTCTATTTCAAGTGTTTTATTTCTGTAAATGTTGATTATGGATTACAGGTAATGAAATCCCAAATCTAAGAAAATTAGCATATTGTAAGTTCAGTTCAGTCTTGTAAATTCAGTGTCACCTGCCAAGGTTTCTTAAGCCTTTAAATGGTCCCTCAGTCTGGTTCAGTAGTACACACAATCATGGAAGACGCTGATTATGGATTGTATTACTGAATTACTGAAATGAATGAACATTTCAAAAATATTCTTATTTATTGAGATGCACCTGTAGATAGATAGATATGCAGAAAATGCATTCCTACCCCTGTTCACATTAGGATGTGTTGTCTGAATTTTTTGTATGTTAGATAGGTAGTTATGAGAGATAGATACAGTGCCTTGCGTAAGTATTCGGCCCCCTTGAACTTTTCAACCTTTTGCCACATTTCAGGCTTCAAACATAAGGATATAAAATTTAAATTTTTTGGTGAAGAATCAACAACAAGTGGGACACAATTGTGAAGTGGAACAAAATTTATTGGTTATTTTAAACTTTTGTAAAAAATAAAAAACTGAAAAGTGGGGTGTCCAATATTATTCGGCCCCTTTACTTTCAGTGCAGCAAATTCAGTCCAGAAGTTCAGTGAGGATCTCTGAATGATCCAATGTTGTCCTAAATAACTGATGATGATAAATATAATCCACCTGTGTGTAATCAAGTCTCCGTATAAATGCACCTGCTCTGTGATAGTCTCAGGGTTCTGTTTAAAGCGCAGAGAGCATCATGAAGACCAAGGAATACACCAGGCAGGTCCGTGATACTGTTTTGGAGAAGTTTAAAGCCGGATTTGTGTACAAAAAGATTTCCCAAACTTTAAACATCCCAAGGAGCACTGTGCAAGCGATCATATTGATATGGAAGGAGTATCAGACCACTGCAAATCTACCAAGACCCGGCCGTCCCACTATACAAGGAGACCCGGTATAGTAGATATACGGGGTGGGGACCGGCCGTGGGGACTGCGGGGGGAAGCGCGGAGGTCACGCAATACCCACGGTCAGAGTCTGTTCTGATCGCGGGCATTAACTCCGGCGGTTCTGCTACTTTGGTGGGCAGGAGAGGGGGTCACGTTCAACAATGCCTGCGATCAGGGTAGACACTGACTGCGGGCATTAACTCCAGGTCTCCGCGGAGACCCAGTACGGCAGCTATGGTAACCGCTCAGCAGAGCGGCCGCCATCTTTAAGGACCCGGCATCCGTTGTAGTCGCACGGCACATGTCGGGAAGGGGTTAAATTAGCTAGGGCTTATTTTTGGAGTAGGGCTTACAGTGCCTTGTGAAAGTATACGGCCCCCTTGAACTTTTCAACCTTTTGCCACATTTCAGGCTTCAAACATAAGGATATAAAATTTAAATTTTTTGGTGAAGAATCAACAAGTGGGACACAATTGTGAAGTGGAACGAAATTTATTGGTTATTTTAAACTTTTGTAAAAAATAAAAAACTGAAAAGTGTGGCGTGCAATATTATTCGGCCCCTTTACTTTCAGTGCAGCAAACTCGCTCCAGAAGTTCAGTGAGGATCTCTGAATGATCCAATGTTGTCCGAAATGACTGATGATGATAAATATAATCCACCTGTGTGTAATCAAGTCTCCGTATAAATGCACCTGCTCTGTGATAGTCTCAGGGTTCTGTTTAAAGCGCAGAGAGCATCATGAAGACCAAGGAACACACCAGGCAGGTCCGTGATACTGTTGTGGAGAAGTTTAAAGCCGGATTTGGATACAAAAAGATTTCCCAAACTTTAAACATCCCAAGGAGCACTGTGCAAGCGATCATATTGAAATGGAAGGAGTATCAGACCACTGCAAATCTACCAAGACCTGGCCGTCCCTCTAAACTTTCATCTCAAACAAGGAGAAGACTGATCAGAGATGCAGCCAAGAGGCCCATGATCACTCTGGATGAACTGCAGAGATCTACAGCTGAGGTGGGAGAGTCTTTCCATAGGACAACAATCAGTCGTACACTCTACAGTCATGGCCAAAAGTTTTGAGAATGATACAAATATTAATTTTTACAAAGTCTACTGCTTCAGTTTTTCTAATGGCAATTTGCATATACTCCAGAATGTTATAAAGAGTGATCAGCTTAACAGCAATTACTTGCAAAGTCAATATTTGCCTAGAAAATGAACTTTATCCCCCAAAACACATTTCAACATCAATGCAGCCCTGCCTTAAAAGGACCACCTAACATCGTTTCAGTGATTGCTCCATTAACACAGGTGTGGGTGTTGATGAGGACAGGGCTGGAGATCAATCTGTCATGATTAAGTAAGAATGACACCACTGGACACTTTAAAAGGAGGCTGGTGCTTGCCATCATTGTTTCTCTTCTGTTAACCATGGTTATCTCTAAAGAAACACGTGAAGTCATCATTGCACTGCACAAAAATGGCCTAACTGGGAAGAGTATTGCAGCTAGAAAGATTGCACCTCAGTCAACAATCTATCGCATCATCAAGAACTTCAAGGAGAGAGGTTCCATTGGTGCCAAAAAGGCTCCAGGGCGCCCAAGAAAGACCAGCAAGCGGCAGGACCGTCTCTTAAAAGTGTTTCAGCTGCGGGATCGGGCTACCAGCAGTGCAGAGCTTGCTGAGGAATGGCAGCAGGCAGGTGTGAGTGCATCTGCACGCACTGTGAGGCAGAGACTCTTGGAGCAAGGCCTGGTCTCAAGGAGGGCAGCAAAGAAGCCACTTCTCTCCAGAAAAAACATCAGGGACAGACTGATATTCTGCAAAAGGTACAGGGAGTGGACTGCTGAGGACTGGGGTAAAGTCATTTTCTCTGATGAATCCCCTTTTCCATTGTTTGGAACATCTGGAAAACAGCTTATTTGGAGAAGAAGAGGTGAGCGCTACCACCAGTCTTGTCTCATGCCAACTGTAAAGCATCCTGAAACCATTCATGTGTGGGGTTGCTTCTCAGCCAAGGGAATCGGCTCTCTCACAGTCTTGCCTAAAAACACAGCCATGAATAAAGAATGGTACCAGAATGTCCTCCAAGAGCAACTTCTCCCAACCGTCCAAGAGCAGTTTGGCGCTCAACAATGCCTTTTCCAGCATGATGGAGCACCTTGCCATAAAGCAAAGGTGATAACTAAATGGCTCAGGGAACAAAACATAGAGATTTTGGGTCCATGGCCTGGAAACTCCCCAAATCTTAATCCCATTGAGAACTTGTGGTCAATCATCAAGAGACGGGTGGACAAACAAAAACCAACAAATTCAGACAAAATTAAAGCATTGATTCTGCAAGAATGGACTGCTATCAGTCAGGATTTGGTCCAGAAGTTGATTGAGAGCATGCCAGGGAGAATTGCAGAGGTCCTGAAGAAGAAGGGTCAACACTGCAAATATTGACTTGCTGCATTAACTCATTCTAACTGTCAATATAAGCTTCTGTTACTCATAATATGAATGCAATTCTATTTCTGTATGTGATAAAAACGTCTGACAAACACACATAAAAACCAGAGGGCAGCAGATCATGTGAAAATATAATATTTGTGTCATTCTCAAAACTTTTGGCCATGACTGTACAAATCTGGCCTTTATGGAAGAGTGGCAAGAAGAAAGCCATTTCTCAAAGATATCCATAAAAAGTCTCTTTAAAGTTTGCCACAAGCCACCTGGGAGACACCAAACATGTGGAAGAAGGTGCTCTGGTCAGATGAAACCAAAATCCAACTTTTTGGCCACAATGCAAAACAATATGTTTGGCGTAAAAGCAACACAGCTCATCACCCTGAACACACCATCCCCACTGTCACACATGGTGGTGGCAGCATCATGGTTTGGGCCTGCTTTTCTTCAGCAGGGACAGGGAAGATGGTTAAAATTGATGGGAAGATGGATGGGAGCCAAATACAGGACCATTCTGGAAGAAAACCTGTTGGAGTCTGCAAAAGACCTGAGACTGGGACGGAGATTTATCTTCCAACAAGACAATGATCCCAAACATAAAGCAAAATCTACAATGGAATGGTTCACAAATAAACGTATCCAGGTGTTAGAATGGCCAAGTCATAGTCCAGACCTGAATCCAATCGAGAATCTGTGGAAAGAGCTGAAAACTGCTGTTCACAAACGCTCTCCATCCAACCTCACTGAGCTCCAGCTGTTTTCCAAGGAAGAATAGGCAAGAATTTCAGTCTCTCGATGTGCAAAACTGATAGAGACATACCCCAAGCGACTTGCAGCTGTAATCGCAGCAAAAGGTGGCGCTACAAAGTATTAACTTAAGGGGGACGAATAATTTGGCACACCCCACTTTTCAGTTTTTTATTTTTTACAAAAGTTTAAAATAACCAATAAATTTTGTTCCACTTCACGATTGTGTCCCACTTGTTGTTGATTCTTCACCAAAAAATTTTTATTTTATATCTTTATGTTTGAAGCCTGAAATGTGGCAAAAGATTGAAAAGTTCAAGGGGGCCGAATACTTTCGCAAGACACTGTAGATAGAAGCAGATATGAGATAGATAGATACTGTCTTGTCATAATAATTAAAATAACCTAATAAGCTGCTGTTTTTTGTTTATTTATTTATTTTTTGTTAAGGTAAAAGGTCAAAATGGATCCATATTATAACCTGACCTCATCTAATACAACTGTAGATGACAACCGGTATGTTCATATTCATCAGTACAATATATTATTCTCTTCACATATCGGAGCATTATAAGCGAAAGACCAGGAGAGCTGCGTAAAGATAACAGTCATACTCCCCTCTACAGGGCTCCATTGCTATATCCGCTGCTGGTCCACGTCCTGTTCCACGTCCTCTTCAGGACTTTTCCAGCATTCTGAATGTCAGTGGTCCACCAGGGCTGCTAAAGGTTGTGATTGGGCCTTGCCTCTAAGCATCATGACATTGGCGAACCCCTGGTGTCTGCTGAGGCCCCAGAGGACCACTGACATCATTCAGGAGCCTGATAGAGGTTTAAAGTGGATGGGGACCCACAATGGACACTGCAAGAGAGCCCAGGAGAGGTGGATATAACTGTTTGTTATGTAAGTGCAGGTGTGAAAATGGGGTAATTTATGGGGGTTTCTAATATATAAAAATTTATAATCCACTTCAGAACTGAAGTTGTCCCTAAAAAAAATAGTTTAGGAAATTTTGGAAAATAAATTAAAGGACAATTAAAAGATGATGCCAATATAAAGCTGAGATATGATAGATAATATTTATTAATGTATTTCAGTGGATGACTATCTGTCTGAAAAGCAGAGCATTTCACATTTTGAAAATTGCAATTTTTTCCCAAATTTTCATCAAATTTCCTATTTTTTTTAAAATAAATAAATACAAAAATATTGATCAATGTTTACCACTAACATGAAGTACAATGTGTCAGGAAAAACAATCTCAAAATCACTTTTGTAAGTTATAACGTCTCAAAGTTATTGCCATATAAAGTGACATGTCAGTTTTGAAAAATGAGGCCTGGTTATGAAGGTACTTTTAGGCTCTGTTTTGAAGGGGTTAAGGTACTTTTAGGCTGTGTCCTTAAGGGGTTAATTTAACACCCAATGTTACGTCTCTAGCTTCCTTGCAATATGAGCTTACTTTATTGTTCTCCTTTTTATGTTGTGTCATGTTTAATGTTTGACTTGTTTCCCCTTCCTTCCAATATTTCTAGAATGTTCCCTGTCTTATGAACATTTTTCATATTTGTATTTTGATTTCTTTAGGCTAAAGATGTACACTCGCACTCTTACACTGGCTTGCTACATTTCATATGTTGTACTTTTAACTGGTTGTTTCTGTATGGTAGTGTCGTATTGATGCACTGTTTGTACTACCATGTTTTGCTAATGGAAATTTAATAAAAAGTTAAATTTAAAGAAAAAGAAAATTGGTGTTACTACAGGTGAGTGTTTTGTACACCCTCTACTAAACATCCTATTAAAGGATACTTGAAAATGTCTTTATGTTGTAGCTACTATTACCAAAACAACCCTCAACCTCCACTTTTGAAATTCTGTTGGGTTTATTGGCTAAAATTAGGCATGAAACATAGCTCTTACTAAATCTGCCCTAAAATCTATTAGAGCATTGCAGAAATTTTCAAAAAAAAGATCACATGCCATAGAGGAGATATGACTGGAGAGATTGGGTCCAGCTTATGATGGCTCCATAATCCTTTCTCCTGAGCAGAGTTAACTGATCAGAGAAGAGAGAAAACTGTTCTTAAAGTATGGTGGAGTGACCGAGGCTCACAATGTGACTTCACATATAACACAGCATACAAAGTAGATATGTACATGAAGCTATATCTATATATCATTCATGGACCTAACTTCTACCCTATTATGTCTTCAAAGGTCATTTTACAAAGACAATGATACAAGAAACAAGGATTATTATTTTGATCAGAACATTTTCCCGAAGGCATCAGTTACCTTATATATCATCACTTTTGTTCTTGGGATTATCGGTAATGGATTAGTCATCTGGATTGCCGGATTCAGGATGAAGACGACAATCAGTGCCGTGTGGTTCCTCAACCTGGCCATAGCGGACTTCCTATGTTGTACATCCCTTCCTCTCTACTTTGCACAAAAAGTGTACTTTTTTTTCATACATACAAAATGTAGATCTTGTTTGTATATTGAGCGTTATTCTGTTCACTGTAAATGTGAGCGCCAGTGTTTTTCTCTTGACAGCCATGAGTATTGACTGCTGTGTCTCGGTCTTGTGGCCATTTTGGAGTAAAGTTCATAGGACACGTAGACTAGTGAGGATCACTGCAGGAGTCATTTGGGTGTTGCGTTTGTTCCCAGCTGGTTTGGTGTTGTACTCAAGTGGATGGTGTCTAGTTCCTGGGAATTACAATGACTCCATGTATAAACAAAAGCTAATAAGGAACATTCAGCTGTTCGGGTTAGTTATGATGTTTGTGATCCCTTTTCTCATCATCTTGACCAGTTATGTGATCATTTTCCTCAAACTTAGAAAAAGTAAGAGACCCCAGAGATCTCAGAGACCCTACAGGATCATCACCGCTGTTATATTGTGTTTCTTTATTTGTTGGCTTCCATTTTACATCTGCCCACTAATACTCACAGATGATTTAAGTCATATTCAGTTCGATACAATAAATAATTTTGCTACCAACCTGGCTTTCCTTAACAGTTGTATGAACCCAATCATTTATGTTTTCATGGGACGAGATTTTAGACAAGGTTTCTTCAGATCTATCCCTGCCAGGGTTGAAAAAGCATTAAGTGAACATCCTGATGGCCTGAGTAGAAAACGAGAGGATCATGAGCTAAAGTAACTCTCACTACAGAACAAAAAATATATTCAGCTTACAAATGTGGAAACTTTTTAAGGATGAGGCGACATTGTAGAAAATCTGTATTTTTTTGTTGCAGATTTTGCAGCATTTTTTTTTAGCCAAAGCCAAAAGTAGTTTTGGATATATAAAGGAAACACTTGTATTTCTCCCTTCTGCTGAAAATACTCCTGGCTTTGACCAAAATAAAAACCCTGCATTTTTTTTTCGGCAACTTGTGGCCTCAGCTTCAATGAGTTTTCTAGGATTAACAGTAAAATGTGTATCGTTAAATGATATTTAGTTCCTATGTGATCATTCATGTAAGCGAATATCTTGAAACATTCCAGTTTGCACACTGATCAAAGTAGCACTTCCCATAGGCTGAAGCTTCCAGTTTTTGGTATCTCACTTTCAAGTTTCCTTGTGCAGATTGGGAAAGTCATCTCATCATCTATAAAGAACAAGGTCGGCAGAGTCATCTCATTATCACCGATGTTCCATCAGAGTTTTCTCAATATAAAATATGTCAATACTGGCGTTTACTGCAGAGTCTTTTCTACACAGTATTAATCTGTTCTTTAGACATTCTGAGTCATGTGAGTTTGTAGCAGTGATTAATATCTAGAACACCTCAAAGTGATGTGCATAGAATTTGTATGTTCTTGCCATGTTTCATGGGTTTCCTCCAGGTACTCCGATTTCCTCCCACACTCCAAAGACATACTGAAAAGGAATTTAGATTGTGAGCCCTATATGGGACAGTGACAAACAATGTCTGTTAGGCTAAAGCCCCATGTTGCAAAAACGCTGCGTTTTTGCCAATGCGGAAATGCCGCTGAAAAAAATGCTGCATTTTACGGTACCTGCAAAGTGAATGAGATTCTGGCTAATCCCATCCACACATTGCAGAAAAAAAGCTGCATTTTCAGGCAGAAGGCCCGATTTAGCGGGCCGCAGCCAAAAAGCTTTGGGAAAAACTGCGACGGAAACTCGTCACGGTTTTTCCCACAGCGCTTTTTACAGAAAATCCTTAGAGTTTTTATCTGTGGACTCTCTGCTTCCGATATACCTATATGATAACTGCTAGTATAATTGTCATGCTAAAATTTTCAAATCGCAGAATTTCCTCTGCAAATTATTTTCTGCAGTGTGTGGATAGGATTAGCCAGAGTCCCATCCATTATGAAGTTAATTGTGGCGTTTGCGGTATGTGGGGCTCCGACCTCAAAAAACGGATTTGAAAATTGCAGCATGTCAATTATACTAGCAGAAATGCTGGAGTTTTCCCTATAGGTTTAATAGGGGAAGAAAACACACTGAGAAAAACTCTGCAAAAATGCAATGAAAACACTGCTGGAAAAATTAATTCCCACTGCTTTTTTTTTCTGCAGCATATTGAGCTGTGTTTCGCTATGTGGGGCCTTTGCCTAAAAGTTTTGCAGCATATGATTGTAAAATAAGACAAAACTAATTGATGCAGCCTTGTACTATGTAATTTCATAGCTGATTGCTATAAAAAGCATTTATATACTTATTATATTCTGTATATCTGGCTGAAGAAGAATGTTAAAATCCATAAAATATTGCAAAATTTTGTCTTTTTAGACTAATGCCCCAGGTTGCAAAAAATGCATTTTTTTTTTTGTTGCAAATTTTGTGTGTTTTTTTTGAGCCAAAGCCTGCAGTGGATTGAGAAGAGGGGAGAAGTATAAGAACTTACTATATACTTCGCATTCCTTTTGTGACCATTCTTGGCTTTGGCTCAAAAAACTGCAACAAAAATCTGCAACAGAAAAAGCTGCATTTCCGCAACGTGGGGCCTCAGCCTTAATGTGAACTTCCAATTTTAATACTACTTTTCAGAAATGAATAGCACAGACAAAAATAAGAAACCTTCTAATATAACTTTTGCCTTTTGCCCGAGTTACTTTTTATATATGAGTCTATGAAGATGGGAGGGGTAGAAAGAGGCTACCGGAAAACACACAAAGCTATATTGTTACACTCTGCTATTCTGTGATTTGGGTAAAGCTTTCTTAATACTGCTATGCTAAAGATAAGAGGCAATAAATTGACTAACAACCTCCTTATCTCCATAGAGCTCTGTGTGTGAGCAGGATAGGGCCATAGATTTTATGTAAACAAACAGGCTGATAAGGAGATAAGGAGGAGGAAAGCAGCTTAATACCTAGAGAAAATAAGATATGTTACAAAGTTTCTTATTTTCACCTGTACAATTCATTTATTAAAAAGTTGTTTATAACTGGAAGTAGCCTTTAAGTACTTGTATAAAAAGCACATTTTTTAAAATAAGTATAAACACAAATATGTGGTGTCAGATGGATTGGATCAAAGAAGCTTATATAATATAGTATATGCATCTATCTTCTTCTCCCAAAATTACTACTATCTCTCATATCTATCCATAGCTATCTCCATCTATCTATCTATCTCTCATATCTATCTATCTATCTATCTATCTATCTATCTATCTATCTATCTATCTCTTCACTCTATCTTATCTATCTATCTATCTATCTAATTATCTATCTCATATCTATCTATCTATCTATCTCATATCTATCTATCTATCTCTCATATCTATCTATCTATCTATCTATCTCTCATATCTATCTATCTATCTATATCTCATATCTATCTATCTATCTATCTAATATCTATATATCTAATATTTATCTAATATCTATCTATCTATCTAATATCTATATATCTAATATCTATCTATATCTATCTAATATCTATCTATCTATCTATCTATCAAAAAATAGGCAGCGCTCAAAGGCTTCAGTTGAAAACAGATGGATTAATAAATACATACAAACTCCCTGAGGCCCAGGTCAGTTTACATATCAGTTAGCCTAGATTCACATGAATGTTGTGCAAAATAGCCATGAAAAATGTACATTTAATGTCTCTTGCTCTCATCCTTCTCTCATCCTGTGATGGGTGAGTGCAATGGACATTAAATAAGGGTAAGTGTGAACCTAGCCTTAGGCTGCAGCCCTGTTTACATCCTCAACTTTGCTGGAAAGATATCAGTCTTCTCCCATTTACCTTCATCTAGCATTTGTTCTGGGTGTAGGAGCTCTTGATGACATCATTGTGTTCTCATCCTATTAGAATCTCCAGGAGTATAAAGGAACAGGCCGAGTATGCCAAGTCAAAGGCATTTTTAGAGTAGGCAATCCCAATAGTGCAACAAGGAAGCCTTGGATGATGAAACCCATTTCTTCCTGTAATGTCCTAAATACTTAGCAGAGAGGAGAGTCTTATATTTCTTCCTGGATATCATTCCTATGAAGGAGGAAGAGTAACTATCCATCCTGGTGAAGTAAGAAGAAAAAAAATATATTTTATTAATATATAATGAAATTGCCATCTATTACAACAAATAAAATATGATGGAAGGACGGACGTCACAGCAGACAGCTTAATGATTGTGAAAAAATACAGTGTGCCCCATGTTAGTGCTGGAGCTGCTTTTCAATTCAAATGATTTGCTGGGCAGTGTCACTGGAAATGCAGGACCCACCTGGCGATTCATATGAGTAGCCTGGCAGTGCCTACCTATTTCAGTTCCCCACATATTCAGTTCAATGGGGTAACTCCAAGTCATGTTGAAAGTAGATGAGTAACCTATTTCAATGTGACTGGGAGTAACCCCATCACACAGCTAGTGCAGGGATTTCTGTCACTTTAGGAGTAATCTGTATGTGCTTCATTTCTGGCGCAAGGAATCAAAACTGAAATAACTCAAGGACTCAACACAGCACTTCAAGACACAATTTAAAGTTCTGCTCACTGGTCCTCTGGTCTGGCTCCTGGAGACATCTGCTGGCATATCTCAGAAGGGCTCAGTTCAAAGCAGGGCTCCATCTGCCAAACACCACTCACTCCATACGCATCTGCCAGCTTAGCATGCCCTACGTGTGTGTGTTGCAGCACAGACGAGCCCACAGGTAAAGTTCTCTACTGTACTGAGTACTTTGTGAAAGTTGGTCAATCACTTTTTCATAGAAGGCTTTCCCAACAATTTGCTAATGACGTGGGAACCTCAGTGATTTACTGTCATCTGGGTAGCACAGCACAGCAGCAAATTTTCAACACATATATGCTGGATATTCCATTATCAGAGATTTCTGCTGTATTACATGAGAGTCCTGAACACCTCACTATTGACTCAGTACTGTTTGAGGCTGGGAGCACACAGTACAGTGCAATATTGCTCCAGAAGCGCTTGCAAATAAACCAACATAGAAAACATAGGAAAAAAAAAACTGCATTTTACATTCCCAATAAAGTGGATGAGATTGGAAGTTCAATGTTTTAATCAAAATTGGAATAGTCATCCCAGATTAAATTATTGATATGGTGAAGGAGGAAGTGATGTCAAAAGGCGGAGGTCATGGTGGAATGAAAGGCAGAGGCGCTGGTGGAGCTGGGAGAGGTGTTTTTGGAGGATGAGGTAGAGGAGCGCCAGGTGGTGGCCGAGGGGGACAAGATAAAGGCAGGTTGACAAGCAGGAAAACAGGAAACTTAACATCTATTTGGGTAAACATCACATTATTTAAGTATATGTGTAGTCTGAAGTGTCACGTTTTATAGCATGTTCAAAATAACCCCTAAACTCTATCAGAATAGACTCTTAAACAACTATCACACCATTAATCTTCCTTTAGCATTATATGCACCTTTGCTAGTAGTGAACACTCCATATATAAAATGATTGACCTATCTAAGCCTCACTTCGGTAAAACTTACAAGACTTGGAGGTTATTAATGGATTAAGTAAATGATGTTTCTTGATAGGGTTATAAACAATTACTGTGTTCAGATAATCTAAGATAGTGGGGGACATATCACTTGTAACTGTGTAAGGATAAAGAAAGGACCATACTGCCCTCTCCCTGGATGCTCCGGTGGCTTCTTTTGCCATTGGTCCTCAACGACTGCGACATCCCGTTTCCCTTTCCTTGGGCTGTTGATTAGCCTCGGTGGAGCTGCGGGACTGGACCATGCTGGGACACACTTGAGTGCCGAAGACATTTATGTGTTTTTTTTTTTTGTTTTGTTTTTTTACACCTTCCCCTGCCTAAAATTAGAAAAAAAAAGGAAGACATTGTCCTGGATGGCCGGCCGTTTAACAAAATCTGCTATCTTTTGACGTAATTTACCAGATTACCTCATAGTATAATACAATACAGACAGAAGAAACAAAATCTAATTTCACTGATTGGTACCGAAAGTAAAAAATAAAAAATAAAAATTGTTAATTTGTTTTTTTCTCTAAATTCATAAATCCATCTTCCGGGAGAGTCAAAGATCACTGAATAGATTCCTCACCAAGAACATGCAAAGCGGTTTCTCTATTGGTGTCTAGTTAGGAATGTTCTAAACAAATATAGATTGCAGTTCCTCAAATGCATTGGCTATGTGCTGAAATATTTTGGTGTAGTCATGGCAACAGTTGGAGCTGCTAATTTTTTTTTTTTTCCTTAAAGAAAATGTCATTTTTATACTTAAAATGAGCATATGTTAAAGTTTTGTATGTTCCTGATTGCCAAGTACAACACTGATTTTTTATTTTTTTCAACATTTTTTGAAATTATGTTAAAAGCTGAACATATTCACATACTTTGTTCGACTTTATTGAAAATTTCATACAGCTAAATGTAGATAGCTGTTCAGGCATACATCATTTTGTTCAAAATCATATGCATTTTGCAATGCTGAAGACCTGAATAAAGAGGTTAAATGCATTACGGTCCAGGATGTCCTTACCCAAACAGTGTATTCTAAATCAGATAAACTTTAAAACATCTTCCTCTCTCTGCAAATGCAATTTTATAGTTCAGGATGGTTGTTATGTAACTTGTTGTTTACAGTATTTAATATTTATATGTACTGCCCGATCTGGTGGTACGTTATGTGAATGTTATAGTGTTACAACTATGTTTGTTAAATAAATCGGCCTTATAGACCAAATACAAATCCAGCAATGTCTCCTGGTCATTATTGGGATAAGGTAGTATTGGTGGGGTGGGGTGGTACATCAAGGAGGTATTTGTTATTTGCACTGCTCAGCCATGTGCTCAGTCTCTTACTTGTACTGCTCACAACCCATCTCTCATAGTCACCTCTCTTTTCAAGCAATGTTCTAGCAGTAACTCGATTTGGCAATACCCAGCTACAACCATTCCCTAAACTTACATCTGTTCAGGCGGCTTATCACATGACCTGATCACATTGTTCTACACCTCCGCACATTGCACTAACATGTCTTATCCTATTCTATTCTTCCTCTTCTATTCCTCAAATCCTGATTCCTCCATCTAGAAGTAACCCTGCGCTCCCTGGACTTAGTATCTGTATAGTCGCAGATGACAGCTCAGACAGCTTCAGTTATATGACCTTATTTATTAATAGATGGCTGGACCATTGCAGCAAACAAGCCCGCTGACCTCTTGTGTCTCCCTATCTCTGCAGGAGGGTAGCTGAAAGATGAGAAAACCTCTTCAAGTTTCCTCTGAGGGTATGCTAACTTCTGGAATGGGAAGAGGCAGAGTTGAAGAGAAAGAGATGATAATGTAAAGTAAACTGTGGTTAGAAGTTGAATAGGGAAAAGAGGTAGGTGAAGAAGGTGAAGATGAGGTCAAGTGTTGGTCCTTCTGAAGAGGATGCTGGGGACCGCCAAATGCTGTGAGGATGTCCACGAGATGGGGAAGATAGATGACTAAAATTGTTGTACAACTCACCTCTGAACTTATTGGGACTCAACTTATTATATGAGAATGAAATGTACCGGAGGGTCGATCCTCACAAATAATTGTCAAAAAAAAGATTATTCGATGAGAAAATGTTGGCAGATTGCGCTTCAAAAGAAGGCAGAGCAAGAGGGGGTAAAGGTTTAACCTTTTGCCAGGGACATAACTTGAGGGGGTGCAGTCACATCGAGGCCCAGGAGCCTTAGGAGGGGCCCATAAGCACTGGCATCAGTATTGAAATTGCAGCTTCCATCTGGCCCATAAACCAAGGAGACCCAAAAATTACCCTAACCACACTAAGGTTGATTAATCTCCTTAGCACCCATAACCATTACTATGAAGAATTTGCTGCAGGGATGAGGTAGGGGGCCCCGGAAAAAGATTGCACCGGGGGCCCACAAGACTTTAGTTACGTCACTGCCTTTCATGCATAATCACATTAATTTACATCATTATGCGCGAAGGGTTATATGGAGAGAGCTCAGATGTGGTATAATACAGACAGGACCCACAGATAATAGCTGTGATCTGTGCCGACACCGATCGCAGCTGTTAACACGTTAGATGCCGCGATCAAACACAACCGCATCTAACATCTAAAGTATGCAGCCGCCATGGGCGATCGGTTGTCAAGATAGCCGAGAGCCTATTGAAGGCTCCCAGGCTTGTCATTATATCCCTTCCCCTCTGGCAGCGTTTAATAGAAGGCAATGTATTTACTATTCACTGCAATATATTAGTATTGCAGTGAATAGTATGAATAATCAGACCCCCTCAAGGTCCACAGGGAGTCTGAAAATAAAAGTTAAAAAAAAATGTAAAGTTTTTAAAAGTATAAAAATACCCCACAAAATATAAAAGTTCAAATTTCCCCCTTTCCCTAGTTATATGTGTGTATATATATATATATATATATATATATATATATATATATATATATATAAACAACATATGCAAAGGTCCAAGAAGCATATATATCATATCATGCACAAAAAATAATTACTGGACAAATGCATATATATGGCATATCAGAAGCATTATTTCAAGATACTCCACATAAATAACCTTCACTGGAAAGACATGTCAGACATATTTCAGTAAAAGTGTATATATATATATATATATATATATATATATATATATATACTATCTATCTATCTATCTATCTCAAACATTAGTAACCAAAATCAGACAGTCTTACCAATGAACAAATATAAATATGCAAGGGAACGTCGTGACCTCCACCCGCAGCCCCTACATACATTTTGCCCTCGCTTCGTCAGGGGGCTGCACAGTGGAGGTCATAGATAAGGATCCTTATATAAGAAAATAACCACCTGAACACAATTACCTTCAGATAATGGCGCCATTATCCTCACAGACTGGAATATGAGCGGCTCTACTAGAGCACGCTCACTCAAGTCTCGCACCTGTGTAGTTGAACCCATTAGACACAGCATCATGGAGGAGATCTCAATCAGCAGCAAAGTAAATTCACATCTCGCGAGACTAGTCATGCTAATGTAAGACACACCCATCACCCATTCAAAGCCATACAGCTATACAGAAACATCCTGAGAACAGTCAATCCAAAATAAAGGCAGTCATACCAAGGTAAGACACAGCCATCTCTCACTCAGTACTGCACAGCCCTCCATCAAGGCTATGCAGAGACATCCACAAACAACCATTAATCCGAGATAAGGGCGGTCACACAGAAAGATCCCCATACAGCACACCAATCTCTCATTCATTGCTACATATCCCTCCATTAAAGTAAAGCAATAATGTCTAAATTGGGATACACTAACTAAATGTATATATGTGAAAATGGCCTTAAAAATAATGGGACAATAATGAACACAAAAAGTGTATGTAGTAAAAAAAAAAAAAAATCAATCAATAAAGTGCTACATAAACTAAATAATTTATGTAACTGTGTTCATCATCAATAATATTATTAAACACTACTAAAACAGAAAAATGTAAGAAATGTGTAGATATATGAATGAGTGCAAAAGCTTAAGGTTAATAAATACAATAATAATGATGTAATGTGCCTACCCAAAAAAAAAAAAAAAATTTTAAAAAATTTAAGTGAATGAAAAGTAAATCTTATAAATATTTGATGTGATTAGAGATGAGTGAACTTCTAAAGATTTGTTTTGGGACAAACAACTTTGGTATGATCCATACCGTAAATTGGCTTAAAACATAGTGTATGACACTGTCAGGGCTCCTAGGACTATATATCTATAAAACATAGTGTATGACACTGTCAGGACTCCTAGGACTATATATCTATATAACATAGTGTATGACACTGTCAGGGCTCCTAGGATTATATATCTATAAAACATAGTGTATGACACTGTCAGAGCTCCTAGGACTATATATCTATAATACATAGTGTATGACAGTGTCAGAGCTCCTAGGACTATATATCTATAATACATAGCGTATGACACTGTCAGGACTCCTAGGACTATATATCTATAACACATAGTGTAGAATACTCTTAGGGCTCCTAGGAACCTATCTATAAAATATAGTGTAGAATACTCTTAGGGCTCCTAGGAACCCTTATTCTTTCCTTATTCTTCTTATGCTTCTTATATACGGAGAGCTCTATTATCACATAGATTATCTGTTGCTATCTTTAAACAGCAGTCAAAATATTATTTCTCATACAATACTGGAAATTATCTAGAATGTTGCAACGAACATTAGTCTGTGGACAGCTCAATGTGTGGTGCACTGATAAATCTAAGATATCTTTGAGATAATTGGTTTTGCAAATGTAAAACGGTCTATAAAAGAGTTAGAGGCATTCCCCAATTACCCAGGCACACAAACCTTGCCTCAGGTAACCTTTGATCTCTAGCAGCCTTCTGCCTGAAACCCCTATAGGGACCCTAGTCCAACCAGGGGACCTTTCAGGCCTTATGACTCCACTACCGGATCATCCTACCTCGTATGAGATCCTACCCACACCACAACTAGTCCTCTCACCCATACCCTCCCTGCCAAACCACACACCGAAACCACAAACCAAAAGAGTGGGAGGGTAGGCCACTGCTCAGTAAGTCACAATTTAGACCCTCGCCCTTCTTAATATCTCTGACCACTCCCACTACTTTCCTCGCTCAAACTATCCTGTTCCTTAACCCTTTCGTTCCCTGATCCTCTCCCCTGTCATGCAGGCCCCATCCCTTAATGTCTGAGGCCTTTTCTTAAACAATACAATAGCTAACCAGTTCAAGGATTGTGCATTTTCCCTGGTTCAGGATCGGACACATTTATGTTGTGTTTGTGTTTTTATGTTTGCATGTTTTTTCTTTACTTTAATATCCGAGAAAATGTAAACAAAAGAGGAGGGGAACCTGTCTGTATTTCACATTTTTCATTTCACAAAGTACTTCTAATTTTTTGTTTAAATAGCTTCCCCTCTCCCTTATGGTAGTTTTTACATAGGTGACACATATTGTTGTTACTGGAACAGGGCTAGAACCTGTGATGTGGGTGAGGTAGTGGTGTTATTTTTATTTTTAACTTTATTTATTTTATTTTTATTTATTTATGTATTCATTTTTTTTATGCATTCTGCCCCCCATTTGGTGATAATAGAACTTTGGGGGAATTTTAACTTTTTTTTTTTTTTTTTGCTGTCTCCCTGTAACTAGATCTGATACATTAGCTCCAATTACAGAAGGAATACAGCCTCCTAAGCTACACTGCAGATATGATCTGAATGATTGAAACACAATATTAAACTAATACAGAACTTTTCAAACAAAATGACAAAGGGGCTGCAGGTTGGGTTGCTGCTCAGGTTGACCCCTTAACCCTTTCTCTCAGGGACACTCTGTACAATGTTCCTCTTGTCACAGAGGTAACCTGGTGAAAGATGATGGATAACAAGCTAGCGGACCTCCTGGATGGGATAGAGTAGTTTAGTATGGTGGGGTCACCTAAAACCACACCTTAACCTCACTTTTATTTATTCCTGTTGCCTATGTATAATTCAGTGTACAAAGTAGATACAGTATTAATGGAACTGATGTGTCCACCCTTAACTTAGCTTGAATAACATTCTGAAAGCCTTCCCAACATACACTGCAGCACGTCAGAACTTTAAACATGGCACACACTCAGGAGAACTGGTGAAGAACCAGTGGCAGTGCCCATGATCAGAGTCCTCTCTGATAACGGATATTAATTAGAGATGAGCAAATTTTTCAAATATTCGATTCAACTGATTCTCCGAAGTTTCCAAAACAATTTGATTCAATCTGAATTAATTCACGGTGAATCGAGTTAAAAAACACCTATTTCCTGGCTGCAGAGAGCCTGTACAGTGGTGTAGAACACTGTGCCTTGCAGTAACACGCATAGGGAGCCTACTGTGGTAGTGAAACAATACTGTGAGTCAGAATGACACGCACATGACAGGCGTCACTCTTAGAACCACTGCACACTTCACTTATTTGGCCAGTTACAAGGCCAAAACTGACCAACTAACTCAAGTGTGAACTCAGCCTTACAAGTCCATGTTAGTGCCAGGTATAAAGAGCTGTACAGAGGCACAAAATCCTACTGTAGTGAGAAACAGCGCACTCCTTTTACACCGTCGTCTACTGATTCCACATAGATGTCTACAGAACCTGTTCTATTAAATGCTTATACAAGTAGAGTGGAGAGGGTGTCAGCAATAAGTTTATGTTGACATCACTGATTATTTTGCCCTTCCTCTGATCCATCAGAACAATAACCCACCCCAAAAAAACGGATCCTGTCTATTGAGCATCCGCCTTCACTCGGTCAGGATTTGGTCAGTAATCCATCAGTATTGCTGATGCAAAAAAAAAAAACAGGAGTGGATCCAAAACAGAAATGACACGTGAATGGAATATTTGCATGTCTTCTGTGTTTTGTACCCACTCCTGCTTTTCACTACCAAATCACAAGCCTATTCTGATGGGACCATACAGGCCTTACAGCTGCTACACAGACAGGATCCGTTGTGCATTTCATTTTTATTCCTTCTGCTAAATCAGAAGAAGGGTCAAATAAATAATGTCAACCAGGCCAAAAAGGCAAAATAGTGACCCAGTCATGGAGTGGGGAGGGTGGGAACAGCATGAGAAGTGACATGGTGTTGAGGCAGCAGCAGCATGAGGAGGCCACAGAGTGGCAAGGCGACATAATGTGGAGGTGGCAGCAGCATGAGGAGGCCACAGGGTGGCAAGGCGACATAATGTAGAGGTGGCAGTAGCATAAGTAGGCCACAGTGGCAAGGCGACATAATGTAGATTTGGCAGCAGCATGAGTAGGCTACAGACTGGCAAGACAACATAATGTGGAGGTGGCAGCAGCATGAGGAGGACACAGAGTGGCAAGGCGACATAATGTAGAGTTGGCAGCAGCATGAGGAGGCTACAGACTGGCAAGGGGACATAATGTGGAGGTAGCAGCAGCATGAGGAGGCCACAGAGTGGCAAGGCGACATAATGTAGAGTTGGCAGCAGCATGAGGAGGCTACAGACTGGCAAGGTGGCATAATGTGGAGGTAGCAGCAGCATGAGGAGGCCACAGAGTGGCAAGGCGACATAATGTGGAGTTGGCAGCAGCATGAGGAGGCCACAGAGTAGCAAGGCAACATAATGTGGAGGTGGCAGCAGCATGAGGAGGCCACAGAGTGGCAAGGCGACATAATGTGGAGGTGGCAGTAGCATAAGTAGGCCACAGAGTGGCAAGGCGACATAATGTAGAGTTGGCAGCAGCATGAGTAGGCTACAGACTGGCAAGACAACATAATGTGGAGGTGGCAGCAGCATGAGGAGGACACAGAGTGGCAAGGCGACATAATGTAGAGTTGGCAGCAGCATGGGGAGGCTACAGACTAGCAAGGTGACATAATGTGGAGGTAGCGCAGCATGAGGAGGCCACAGAGTGGCAAGGCGACATAATGTGGGTTGGCAGCAGCATGAGGAGGCCACAGGTGGCAAGGCGACATAATGTGGAGGTGGCAGTAGCACAAGTAGGCCACAGAGTGGCAAGGCGACATAATGTAGAGTTGGCAGCAGCATGAGTAGGCTACAGACTGGCAAGACAACATAATGTGGAGGTGGCAGCAGCATGAGGAGGACACAGAGTGGCAAGGCGACATAATGTAGAGTTGGCAGCAGCATGAGGAGGCTACAGACTGGCAAGGTGACATAATGTGGAGGTAGCAGCAGCATGAGGAGGCCACAGAGTGGCAAGGCGACATAATGTGGAGTTGGCAGCAGCATGAGGAGGCCACAGAGTGGCAAGGCGACATAATGTGGAGTTGGCAGCAGCATGAGGAGGCCATAGAGTGACCCGATGTCAGCAGCATGAGTAGGCCACAGAGTAGCAAGGCGTAATAATGTGGAGTTGGCAGCAGCATGAGGAGGCCATACAGTGACCCGGTGGCAGCAGCATGAGGAGGCCATAGAGTGACCCAGTGACAGAGTGGGGAGGTAAGTGTCACAAACAGTATCCACTGACAATGGTGGCTGTAAGAAGGAGCACTTGGCATCATATGTGTGGCATCAGGCGGGTGGCAGAATCAGAATAGTAGCTGAGGTAGATTAGCAGACGAAACCAGTCTCTTTTGTCAAGGTTTGAGTGAGGCAGCATGGATGAATTAATCTGATGCATCAGGTATCGGTGGGTGGAAATCCTGGCTGATCCATGCCTGATTTATCTTCACAAAGGTCAGTCTCTCCACATTTTGGGTGGACAGGCAAGTTCTCCTTGGGATAACTATGGCCCCCACCACACTAAACACCCACTCTGATGCCACACTACTGGCCGGGCAAGACAGCTTTTCCAGGGCAAATTCGGCCAGTTGTGGCCACAAATGCAGTTTGGCAGCAAACTAGTACAGTGGATCTTTGATGACGGGTGGCAGAGTACACTCCAAGTATTCCATCACCTGCTGGTTCAGGTTCTGCTCTAAGTGTAGCTGCTGGTGAATTTCTTCACTATGCGGGTGAAGAAAGCTGCTCATCAGTGATTCTAGGCTCAGGCTGCTGCTGATGGAGCTGGTACTGCTCCTGCTCCCCCACCCCTCCACAGCAGCCATGGCAGTGCAAGGTGAATGCCCAGGGCCCTCCCCCGGTCAGACCTGCAAGAGGATGGACGATGGCGCAGATAGGCAGTAGCCAACTAACTACATAGGATGTCTCTATAGTAGTTCAGTTTGTCTCCCCATTTTTGACCTGTAGCGAGGGTCTAACATGGTGGAGAGCCAGTAGCTATCCTATCTGTTGAATGGTGACAATTCGGCTGTCACTACTCAAGCAAGTGAGCATGCGTCGGGCCATTTGCGCAAGTGACTCGGAGGGACTCCCTGCATCCATCTCCACTGCATACTGCCATGGTATGTCTGGGTCATTTACCTCGTCTTCCTCATCTCCCTCTTGCTCTTCTGGCTGCTCCTGCTCCTCCTCTCCTGTCACCTGTGTAGAAAAAACACTCATTTCGCTATACATGGCTTGTGCTCCAATGTCCTCCTCCTCCTCCAGTTCAGCCCTGTCATGATAATAGGTGCAGGTATGATCTTATGATATCAATATTGGTTTATATTACTGCACAGTGGGGGTTGGTGCCTAGAATCAAGCCTAGTGGGGCCAATGGAATGTGGTCAGACTACTATTGTCCTGTCCCTGAAGCAATCAGCCATTTGGTCAAAAGCCTTCATCTGCATAAGACTGCAACCCTCATTAACCCAGCGGGGGTTCATTTAGACAGGATGTTTTATGCAAACGATCCTCATATCAATGATAGACACACTGGCGCCATTGTTAGTTCAAAATAATTATGGTTTTATGACAATATCTGGCCTGGGGAACATCTTATAATCGCCCCAATAAATTCCCCAGATGCGTCCGGTCAAGGCGCACGCTCAGAATATACACATGTTACAGTTCATAGCCCAGGAAAGTTCCAGACACTGATCTCCTTACCCAAAGGGAGCTGGAGTGTCGAACTTGGAGTCTATGTATTGGGGATCTCGCCAGGAACCCCATTATACTACCAGCCAGACTCTATAAACATCATGCATAGAATTATACTGAAAAGTTATTCTGAGAGATGTAGAGAGGGGGGCGGGGCTTCTCCCCCTGGTGACCTCACTCAGGGAGGAGACCAGGGGAGACAAAAGGGCTCCGCCCAGGCTGAACCAGGCTCTGTTGTCTGGTGAATTTGGAGACGCATGCTTCTTGGAGGCCAGCTGTGGGGGAAGGCAACCATGTGATGACCATGTGGTTGACATGCGGCCTAAGCAGCTAGGCCTGAGGCCTTGTTGTGGACCTAAACGAGGGGTAACCGCATGTAAGCAACGCATGCTTTGCCCAAGACTGTGCCCTGAGCCTGCCACATGGGCTCAGAGAAATGGACTAACTACTTGTTCCAGAAGGTCTTCTGGCATTTTATTCTGCTAAGGTCATCTGCTACTGGACGTCCATAAGATACGTGCCCTGGCTGAACACCCCTTGGAGGCCAGAGAAACCTTCACAAGCTGGTGTTGGTAATATATATTCTTTTCTGTCTTTTATCCCCATTTTTATTTTATGTACCGTGTTATGCTGTTTTCACTTGTATCTGCTTGTTAATCGCTGCATGTATTCTATGTATGTGTTAAGTGTCTAGTGCCGACCCATTTAGGGGTTAATAAATATATACAATTTAGAAGGCCCGTCTCTCGTATTATCCTCTGTCGGACCTACATTCACGGAAAGTGGGTGTGAGGTAAGCAAAGCGATCTCAGATAGGCCAGGAGCGGTTTCTGGTAAGACTCAGATCCTTCACAAGCCCCCACAGGGCTCATGTGGCCATGAGATGAAGTTGCCACATCTCCAGTCCCATGACCAGCCAGATTTACCAGCATCTTTTCCAGGATATGAATCAGTGGAATGAAGTTGTTCATCTCGTAGTCCTGGCGACTGACAAATAAAGTGGCCTCCTCAAAGGACACAAGCAAACGGCAGGTGTCATGCATGAGCTGCCACTAGCTAACATCTAAGTTAGACAGGGGAGTACCTCTGTCTACTTGGATCATCGAGAAATCATTTATGGCTTTTCTCTGTTCGTACAGTCGGTCCAACATATGGAGGGTGGAATTCCGAGTGAAAACGTCGCATATCAGCCTATGTTGGGGGGAGGCTGTTCTGCCGCTGCAGCTCAAGGAGGGTGTGCTTGGCAGTGGACAAGTGGCTGAAGTGCATGCAAAGTTTCCTTGACATTTTTAGGATGTCTTACAGATGGGTGGAAGATTTAAGGAAACGCTTGACAACCAGATTAAAAATGTGCGCCATGCAGGGTGCATGGCTCAGCCCTTCTTGACACAGCGCCGACACCATGTTCTTTCCGTTGTTGGTCACCATGGATCCTATTTTGAGTTGTCACGGAGAAAGTCAGGATTCGATTTCTTGATGAAGGACATGGAGCAGTTCCTCCCCTGTGTGAGTCCGTTCACCCAGGCAAACGAGGTGTAGAACAGCATGACACCACTGTGCCCTGCACATGTGGTATGCTGGAGGATCACTGGGAATTGTCCCTGCAGTGGAGGCTGAGGACACAGTGGAGGATGAGATGGACATTTTTGCAGGACCAACGCCATGAGAATGTGGAGGCAGAAGCGGCGTCACCTGGCCAAGTTGCTGGTGTGTCTGAGCAGGAATCACATTCACCCAGTGGGCCGTAAACGACATATATTGCCCTTGACCGTAGTTACAGCTCCACAAGTCGTCGCTGCCGTGCACTTTGGCAGACACCGACAGGCTCAAGGACTGGCCCTCCTTCTGCTCTACATATTTGTGTAGGACTGGTACTGCCTTTTTGCAAAGAAATGACAGTTTGGGACTCTCCACCTTGGCTCGGCACATGAAATCAGTTCTCTGAAAGGTGTAAAGTCCATCACTTGGAAAGGAAGAAACTGCAGCACCAGCAACTTGGACAGGAGCACGTTCAGCTTCTGCACTGTTGGATGAGTGCACGCATACAGTTGTCTCTTCGAAATTGCTTCTGTGATGGATTGCTGATGCAATGACTGACTAGGAGGAGGAGGAGGAGCATGAGCATCATGACCAGCAGATGATGGGAAGGACACACAGCTTTGGCTGAGGTGGTGGAGCCTTGACTGCCTGAAATGGCGTGCGTGCCTCTGGGTGCTGCAGCGGTTGCAGTCACAGCTCTCACTGGCCACTTTATGGTGACGCTGCATATGTTGATGCAGGGCTGTGGTGCCAACATTGGCACCCTGGCCACGCTTCACCTTCTGCCAACAGATTGAACATATGGCCATGTTGACCTCCCCCAGCGGCTTTACAAAAAACTGCCACACCACCGAGTAGGTGATTTTACCCCCAACACTCTGGGCTAACTGACTGCTACTGCCACTGCCTCCATGAACCCCTGCACCACTGCTTTCCAGGCAGGTTGGCTGCTGCGAAGTGGGTGGTCTATCCCGGGCACGCTTAGCTCCCGACCTCCCACTGCTGCCACCCTGCTGACTCCCCCGCTGCCTCATGCGCAAGCTGCAACCCTCTTCTCCTGATGACGTGAAGCCCCTCCCAATTATGATTGGCTACATTGTCATCCACTACAGTCTGCAGTTCACTGATGTCCTCCTCAACACCAGGTCCCATGCCACTCTCCTCATCACTACTTGCCCGCCTACCGGAGGAAGCAATGGATGTCTCCTCCAGATCTTAGATGAGCAGTAGCAGTATTAGCAGGCGGCTGATTTCTCTCCTGACGACTAAAACCTCCCTTACCTGGAAGAATCACATGATAATGTTATCACCGCTCAGCTGTTGGATTTAACATTGAAAAATACATTTGACAATGTGACTGTGCTGAATGAGGTTCCTGATTCTGACCAACGTTTTCCACATTTTGCTGTCAATTAGGATTTGCTGTATAGAGTCACCAAGGTACGAGATGGAATATGGGAGCAATTGCTGGTCTACCTACCCTACATACATAGAGGGTCATTTAGACATAGCAAAAAACTCAGAAGCAAATTTTACAAAGGTTTTATTAGTCAGGTTGTCATAAATTGATAATTTCTGCAATTAAAGGTGTTTTCTGAGCTAAAATATTGATGATCTATCCTAAGGATAGGTAATCAATACCATATAGGTGGGCGTCTGCCACCCAACACTCCCACAAATCATCTGTTCTCATCAGTTGATGCACAGAAACTGGAGCGGGATGCAAACAGTGCTGTTCTCTGTGTAGTGGTCAGACCTGGTACTGCAGATCAGTTCCCATTCATTTGAATGAACCTAAGCTGCAGTAATTCCATTTTACCCCTAAACATATAATGGAGCTATGTGCTTCCTGATCCATTGTCCAGCTGATCAGTGAGGGTGTTGAGTTTTGGACCCCTATGGAGATGATACTAGTGACTTATCTTTGCCTGCAAAACCCTTTAACTATTCCTATGTTTTATTTTTAAAGCTGTTTAGTTCCTCTACCTATCATTGAGGTTTCATTTGAATGCTCTGCTATGGATTTGGTGGCCCCACTGGTTACTTCTAGGCCACCTGTACATTTTGGTAGCACTGGGTTATGTCACAAGGTATCTCAAGAATATTCCACTGCTGAATTCCTCTCCCAAGTGTATGGCTCAGGAGTTGTTCTACATTTTTTCTAGAACTGCCTATCAAAAGTACTACTACCTGATCATGGCACATCTTCTATGTCTAAAGGTAGGAAACAATTCTGCAAAGTGCTTAATATAAGGCAGATGAGACCCTCGGTCTATGAGCCCCAAAAATTGCCTTGTAGAAAGGTTTAATAAAACTTAAAGTGGATGTTGAAGAAGATGGTTTAGATTGGGACTGTCTGTTACCATACTTGTCTATTCTTCTATTTCTTCCTCTGGGTTTCCCTATTTAAATTAATCTTCATGAGACACCCCCAGATATTACCGGATATTGCTAAGGAACCTTGGAGGAATAAATAGACACCCTATAAAAGTGTAATAGAGCATTATTATCATACCGGATATTGATGGAATTTAGATTTCTCTTTTCCATTCACTTAATGTTGTTAATTTCTAAAAAAAATAATCTATCAACCCTTCTATTTCTTACCTTGCATCATTTTTTCCACACATGCCTAAAACTTTTGCACAACACTGTATATCTTTTCAAGTATCCTAGGATCAAAAATATTGTGACTGCTATTACTTGTTTGAGATACTATGTAATAATACAGTTTTCCTTATATAGAACAAGACAATATGGTGAGAATGTTAAAGATTTTGTCTCCCGGAATAAAGAACAGAAAGAAAAGAGAAGGAGGTCAGTGTGTATCATACTGGGAGATACTGGGAGACGCTTATTATATCCTTAGTCATAAAGACAAAGGAATAACTATAACCTCTGTACCCCTATAGCAGTCAAGGACTCCTAGGATAATACATGACTATGATACTTAATACTGGGTCCTGGCTCAGTGTTCGATCCAAAAAATATGGCAAAACATCTGATCTGCATTTCATGGATCATATACACCTGTGTGAAGCCAATATAATGTGAATTAAAATAAACAACCAAAACAGAGGAACAAAGGAAAAATTACAAAAGCAGGTATACAAAAACATACATTTTATTGCACATAGTATATACAAAAATATCTAAAAAGACAGGGAAATCGTCAAGAGAAAATCTGGGCAAGGCACATATCAACCCTAAAAATACCGCAGGAGATGTATAGATAGAAAGTATATAAAATAACATAATAAACTAAATGGCGGTATAATACTATACAGATATAACACATCCATTTAGACTACTATCACAGAGGGACTGTTCCACCTATCAAAATTATATCACACATACCATATATTACTGTTTGAGGGTGTGATTCATAATAGCGCTATACTTTGTTTATATATGTATATGAGTGGTCAATCCACCAAGACGGTCCTGTATAGTGCTTTTCCATTATATTTTTGATACTGATCCTTTTATTTATTTTTAGTATTTATATACCTATAAGGGTTTGGGATTATTTCGTCTTTTTATTCTATCGGTATTAAAAGTTATGTTTTATCCTGATTCAGGACTCTAGTTCCTTTTTTGTGTGACTCCATATCCATTTAGACCTCTTAAATCTACACATGTGGACAAAATTGTTGGTACCCCTCGTTTAATGAAAGAAAAATCCACAATGGTCGCAGAAATAACTTGAATCTGACAGACTGGAATTTGCCAAACTACATGTTAACAAACCACAAAGCTTCTGGGAAAATGTCCTATGGACAGATGAGACAAAAACCGAAATTTTTGGAAAGGCACATCAGCTCTATAGTCACAGATGGAAAAATGAAGCCTATCTTGAAAAGAACACTGTCCCTACTGTGAAACATGGAGGAGGCTCTGTTATGTTCTGGGGCTGCTTTGCTGCATCTGGCACAGGGTGTCTTGAATCTGTGCAGGGTGCAATGAAATCTCAAGACTATTAAGGGATTCTAGAGAGAAATGTGCTGCCCAATGTCAGAAAGCTTGGTCTCAGTCACAGGTCATGGGTCTTGCAACAGGATAATGACCCAAAACACACAGCTAAAAACACCCAAGAATGGCTAAGAGGAAAACATTGGACTATTCTGAAGTGGCCTTCTATGAGCCCTGACCTAAATCCTATTGAGCATCTTTGGAAGGAGCTGAAACCTGCCGTCTGGAAAAGGTGCCCTTCACACCCGAGACAACTGGAGCAGTTTGCTCATGAGCAATGCCTGACTTTCATTTGTTAATTTTCATAGAATTTTT
Organism: Leptodactylus fallax; assembly: GCA_947044405.1. Classification (NCBI taxonomy): domain Eukaryota; kingdom Metazoa; phylum Chordata; class Amphibia; order Anura; family Leptodactylidae; genus Leptodactylus; species Leptodactylus fallax. The sequence continues at coordinate 43,487 of CAMRHE010000853.1, read as the reverse complement.
ATATATTATTACTTTTGTCAGATTCAAGTTATTTCTGTGACCATGGTGGGTTTTTCTTTCATTAAACGAGGGAGGGGGACCAACAATTTTGTCCACGTGTGTATAAAATCAGTATAAGAAATATTAATACAAAGCCAGGCAGTAAACAAATAATCAATCATACTGTATGTCCTGTATTATATATCACCCTTATACTATGAATGATAATCTCCTGGTTATGCTGTGATAGTTTACTCTCGTCTGTGGCTTTAAACCTGTAAAATTTAAATTTATCTGATATCTAATCCACCAACTATAACTACATGGAAGACTGTGATAAGAATACAACCCAGGAGAACATTATAGCGGAACAAACAGATCAGAATCATTTCTCTTATTCTGTAGATGATGATTGTGGAAGAAGTAAAAATGAAATTGGGAAATCCTTCACCGAAACTGAAGAATTCTTCAGGCAACGCATCAATGATTTATTAAGCAAAATCTATCTATCTATCTATCTATCTATCTATCTGTCTTTCGTCTGTCTGTCTGTCTGTCTGTCTGTCTATCTATCTATCTATCTATCTATCTTAATAGGACTTTTCCTCCTGGATCATGTGTGTCAATGAGGCTGTTTTCTTCATCTTCAGTAATGTAGATTCTGGAGTTGATCTGCACCAGTAACAATAAGTTATGGAAGGATTTCTTAAATCCTGGACCTGACTCCAGTTAGTTAAGGAGTGGCTGCAGACCTTGGGTGGGTCGGTCACTCCCAAACTCCAGCCAAAGATTTATCTGCTTTAATTAACAGAGAAATCAGCCGGAGCAGGGTGTGTGGTGCTGTATGTGAGGAGTAGAGACTCCAAGTTGGACAAGCTCAGTAGCGGCTGCTGTACTCCAACTGTACAGATTGGTGAGATGAACCTCTTTTATTTGGTATATTTCACCTGGAGTAAGGACTTTTGTTTTCCTATACTGCTTGATGTCACTGCTGAAGAATGCGGATTTCAGCTGGACTTATTTTGCTTATTGACCTAAATAAACTCTACCAGATCACAGAAGTGAACATGTGCCTGTGTGTATGGTAGCCAACTGCACATACTAGTGCATCTTAATAAATTAGAATATCATCAGAATTACCCTCCTTGTGCAGTGTGTCAATGACTGCCTTCTGGACATCTGTCAAGTCAGCAGTCTTCCCCATAATTGTGTCGCCTACTGAACCAGACTAAGGGACCTTTTTAAACACTTAGGAAGCCTTTGCAGGTGTTTTGAGTTGATTCTTCTAATTTTCTGACAAAATGACTTTTGGGTTTTCCTTGGCTGTAAGCCATAATCATCAACATTAACAGAAATAAACACGTGAAAAAGTTCACTCTGTTTGTAATGACTCAAAATAATATATGTGTTTCACTTTTCGAATTGAATTACTAAAAAGAAATAACTTTTTGATGATATTCTAACTTATTGAAATACACTAGTACGGTTACCGAGTGACATGCTGGTTCTGGTGACACTAACCTACCTATCTGCAGGGCTGGGGTGATACGCTGGGTCTGGTGACACTGACCTATCTATCTGCAGGGCTGGGGTGATATGCTGGTTCTGGTGACACTAACCTATCTATCTGCAAGGTTGGGGTGATATGCTGGTTCTGGTGACACTAACCTATCTATCTGCAGGGTTGGGGTGATACGCTGGGTCTGGTGCACTAACCTATCTATCTGCGGGCTGGGGTGCTGCTGGTTCTGGTGCACTAACCTATCTATCTGCAGGGCTGGGGTGATATGCTGGGTCTGGTGACACTAACCTATCTATCTGCAGGGTTGGGGTGATATGCTGGTTCTGGTGACACTAACCTATCTATCTGCAGGGTTGGGGTGATATGCTGGGTCTGGTGACACTAACCTATCTATCTGCAGGGCTGGGGTGATATGCTTGTTCTGGTGACACTAACCTATCTATCTGCAGGGCTGGGGTGATATGCTGGGTCTGGTGACACTAACCTATCTATCTGCAATGCTGGGGTGATATGCTGGTTCTGGTGACACTAACCTATCTATCTGCAGGGCTGGGGTGATATGCTGGGTCTGGTGACATTAACCTATCTATCTGCAGGGCTGGAGTGATATGCTGGTTCTGGTGACACTAACCTATCTATCTGCAGGGCTGGTGTGATATGCTGGTTCTGGTGACACTAACCTATCTATCTGCAGGGCTGGGGTGTTATGCAGGTTCTGTGACAGACTCTCTTTAAGAGACATTTTCTTACTGATAATGTGACTGATTGGGATAAGATACATGACTCAGAAATACATCCCTGTACAGAAGATCTTGCCCAATGACAATGTAACTGAATTTGCTTCTAATATTACAAGCCTTACAGATTTCTATGTTGAAATAAATTAAATAATTACAGTCTGTTAAGATGTCTCTGACTTTTGTGGTGAACAAGAAAAAAAAGCCAAACTTTCTCTCCTGTTCTGTCATAATCTGCAACTCTTGAAAGATTTCAAAAATAATTAATGTCTGATTTATAGACTTGGAATACACAGGTCATCCTACTGGGATTTCACATCATCCCTATCTCCTATTATAACAGATACTGTATATGCCTACAGTCTATATTTTTTTTTTCAATTCCTGTTCACATTCTGCATTCAAAATCCACCAGATACTCTTTAGATCTGATCCGTCACTTGGCACAAACTTGAATTCTTAAAACTCTTCATGAGCATGACACATCAGCATATGGCATGTCTGGCACCTGTTTTCCTACTTCAGAAGATTCCTAAATCCTCCAACATTCCTGAAAGCTGGATACTTCTGTTTGGGTTAACTCATCACCATTTTCAAGTTGAAGAATGACAATTTTGACTGTGCTCACCTTTAATGCTAAAAAATTTTGCTTGTGCAACTGATAAATAAATAAATGGAAAAAGAGGCATCTCTTTCTCACTCTATTCCTCTCTTTCTCTCTCTCTTTCCTCTCTCTCTCTCCTCCTCTCTTTCTCTCTATTCCTCTCTCTCTCTCTCTTCCTCTCTCTCTCTCTCCTCTCTCTCTTCCTTTCTCTCTCTCTCTTTCTCTCTCTTCTCTCTCTCTCTTCTCTCTCTCTATTCCTCTCTCTATATCCTCTCTCTCTCTCTCTCTCTCTCTCTCTCTCTCTCTCTCTCTCTCTCTCTCTCTCTCTCTCTCTCTCTCTCTCTCTCTCTCTCTCTCTCTCTCTCTCTCTCTCTCTCTCTCTCTTCCTTTTTTCTCTCTCTTCCTCTCTTTCTCTCTCTATCTTCCCCTCTCTTTTCCCTTTTTTTTCTTCTCTCTCTTTTTGTCTCTCTCTCTCCCTCTCTCTCTTCTCTCTCTCTCCATCTCTCTCCATCTCTCTCTCTCTCTCTCTCTCTCTCTCTCTCTCTCTCTCTCTCTCTCTCTCTCTCTCTCTCTCTCTCTCTCTCTCTCTCTCTCTCTCTCTCTCTCTCTCTCTCTCTCTCTCTCTCTCTCTCTCTCTCCTCTCTT